>JANAVB010028395.1:1369634-1702134 GCA_029216955.1 Iris pallida
ATATATTGGGTGAATATATATATATATTATATATATATATATATATATATATATAGATATATATGTATATATGGGTTATATATATAATATATATATATAGTATATTATATATATATATATATATATATATATATATATATATATATAGTATATATAATATATATATGTATATATTGGGTTATAATATATATATATACATATATATATATATATATATATATATATAGATATATATATATATATGTGTGTGTGTGTGTGTATGTGTGTGTGTGTGTGTGTGTGTGTGTGTGTGTGTGGTGTGTGTGTGTGGAGTGTTATGGTGGAGATGTTATGGTGGGTGGGAATGTGGTGTGTATATTGGTGTGGATGGGGGCACACAGGTTCGGCCAAGTGAGTGTGAGAGTATGTGTTTTTGTGTGTGTTCGTGTTGGTAGAGAGGATTAGAGTATGGGTGTGTGGTGTTGTAAGAGGTTGTGAGAGAGGGGAGGGGATAACCCAACCACAGCAGCAATAGGACCATTAGTCCCACAAATGGGACTGTTGTACAGCTGCAAATAGGCAGAGTATAGTACTGCTGTAACATCAGTTTAGAGGGAGGGTTCAGCCCTCATTTAGCCATTACCTGGCCCATAGACAGCCCCCAACCACTGTCCATATTTCACCCACAACAGTTCCCCATGAACCATCACAAACCAGCCAACATTCAGCCCATATAACTGTCCCAAACACCTTCACATTGCTGTCCCTTTGGCCTACATTCAATCCACTTAAATTCCATGTAGCAGTCCCCTAAACACACATACATGGCTGTCATTCTGTAAAAACCAGCCCAATACATGTCTCTTATCAGTCCAGAAACCCCCCACTTGGCTGTCCTATTTAACCCCAAAATCAGCCCTTTTACATCATTCACATCACTAAATTTCAGTCCTATTAGCCCTCTATCAGTCCACTTTTAGGACTCCAAATTAGCCCCCATAGACCATATTTTAGTCCACTTTTGCTTCTCAAACCTGTCCCCTTTTAGCAAGTTGTGTGTTATATTTGTGAGCTTTGAGTGTGTGTGAGAGCCTACACATATATTTTGTGAGTGCCTATAGGATAACCTATATCTAAACCAATAGGAAAACCTATAGAGAAGTCTATGAGTGTGATACTTATGAGTGTATTATGTGAGAGTGAGTGGTGTGGATGAGTGTGAGAGTGTTGTAAGGGAAATTCATGATATGGGTTAGGTAATAGGGTAAACCAATATACATGTCCTAAGAATAGCCTAGATACCTAGGATACCTTTTCCTTGGTACGTAAATCTTAGATAGGTTGGTATCTAGCTACCCTAAGGAGCCTAGGCTAGTACCTTGGGTATTTGCGGGGTTCCTTGGTATTGGGCAAGGTATCGGGATTTATGGTAGGGTAATGAAGTTTTACCTAGGAATAGGGTATTAGTGTTGGAGTCTAAGATAGAGTTAGAACTTGATTCCCTTGGTTGGTAATGATCAAATATGGTGCTCAGACTAGTTTGACGTCGGTTGACCTTTTTGACCAAAAGTCACAAAAGTCAACCGAGAGTCAAACTTAGCCTTTAAGCGACCCGATTTGACCGAAACTAAACCAGAGTTGACCAGTTAACTGAAAGTCAACAGTTGGTCAACATTAGACTAGTTTGACCTAGGGTTGACCAGAGTTGACCAGAGTTGACTTTTGACCAAAAGTCAATATAAGTCAACCTTTGACCCCGTTTGACCTAGTTTGACTTGGATTGACTCCCTGTAACCTAGGATGACCTAGTATGAACCAGTATGACCTAGTATGACCCAGTTGACCTAGATGGACCTAGTTTGACTTAGACTTGCATTCATGACTTATTATAGTTTCCTTTTTCAGTTTTAAGCCCTGTTTGACTCATAGTATCTTATTTAGGTCTGTGATTACTCTGAGAGTTTGTTCACCTTATCAGCTCAAGACCAGGCGAGTCATTCACTGATAGTTTTTATTGTCTTGATATCTACTATATCCGATTCAGTTGTAGTGTTTTACATGATTTCCGACACGACGGTTCACGGACTAGTATACGTCGGATCCTGTCATGAGATGTTATTCCTAGACTCCCTTGGTATATAAGTATGTGATATTTCTGTATTTTGTACTTATAGACACTGATTTGGGAGTGGGCTGGCCCTGCTCTCGAACCCCGTGTCATGACGTGCCATGTCCGGATCCTGTACTATTCGGGGATGGGGGAATTATTAGTGGTTATATGATCAAAGCCTCCCTGTAACTATATTTGCTAGCCACACCCTCACATAGGGTTAGCAGATACCCCATTACCAGTTATCCAGGTTGGACGACATGACTCTCCGTTGAGGACACCGCGGATTGCCGGGCCAAGTAGATAACCATCTCTTGTTTCCCTAGCCGATCACATATCGCTCTAATAGTTCAAATACCTTTTACATTTTTAGCTTATCTTATATTCCAGTTCAGCTTTACTTCTGTATTTCTCACATGCTATGATTCTATTACTCACATGCTCTATCTGTCTTTATACTGCACCATGATTTGAGACTAAGTCCTGTTTGAAAGAAGGGTTACAACTCTGGTCCTTGTTGGTTCAAGGGTTGTAACTCGGCTTTCAAATGGTTCCTAAGTTGCCTATATCTTTGTCTTGTATTTCATTATTGCTGTCTTTATAGTATTTCTCAATTCATATGGAACTGTTTTGGTGTTTGTACTTGCTCATTTTTCTGACAGGATACGTTGACAAATTTTACAGATGATTCAGAGGCTGATTGCCCGATACTATGGGGTTGAGTCTGATAGACTAGATTTAGACCGTGGCTTGTTGGTAGAGCCACTAGACTTTGCTCACCCTGAGTAGATAGTTAGGTTTGCCTGGCCTGCGAGCCAGCTAGTACATTTCAGTTTGTAGTATCTTATATATTTTCTGAGACTCTGGATGTTTATGTTTAGCTCTGACTTGTGGATCTTGGACTCATTTTCTGTTTTATCTATCATATCTCTTTTCTATGCTATCTACCTTAGTTTTGATATATGTGATTGAGACTGTATTGCTATGTATCCTCCATTCAGAGTGTATATACTGTACATGTATATTTATCTGTTTTAGTCGTAGTATTTACAGACCCTATATACAGCGTTCTACCGCCGATTCTGCGGCGTAGGCTGTACGTAACCACGTGCTCGTGCCCCTCTTCAGGGTGCGGGTCGTGACACATGGTTAGTCTCTAGGCTCAACAGTTCTAGGGTTCACTAGCTAACACATCAAAATTATAATTCACCAATTTTAAATAGTATTAAATTAATTAAAAATTCACTAAAAATCATAAATCATATTATTAAATAACAAATTTTTATAAAGATTCAAAATTACCTTTATTTTATAAAGTGGGTGTTACAGTATTCTAGGACACAGAGTCAATTTGGAGGTTCTTCTCCTCCTACACTTGTCACAGACATGTCATATTTCACATGGCACTAGGTACACTAGCTAGTATTGTGCTAATTAGCTTCTAATTGTCATTTTAGGCATGCTCATGTGTTTTGTTTAAGTTCGGGCAAGGTTTGGTATAGGTATCTTGGACGTATCACAAGCGTATCGTAGACTACTGTAATACAAGGGTTGTTTGCAAAAACAAAAAGTTCGATTACAAACTGAAAAATGTACAAGAGTACGATTTAATTTCTGGGAAAGTACAACTATAGGAATCTAATCAGAAGATGATCACTTTATTCCATGGACGATGCAATATTGAAGAAGAAAGCCTTTGGAGAGTGCTGCAGCAAGTGCTCAAGAGATTATGATCATTAGTCATGATTGTGAAGTGATTTGGAACTCTATTTGTAGAGTTTAGAGATAACTGTTAAGTAGTTATTCTGATTGGCGCGCCATTCACCTAGTTGCACGAACTGTTAACTTAACTGCATATGATGCGTGGCATTCATTGAGAGAGATGCGCTTTGTAACACCCACTTTTCTAAAATGAGGGTAATTTTGAACTTTTATAATTTTGATTAATCGATAATAAGATTTAACTCATGTTATGATTTTTGGTAATTTTTTAATCAATTTAAAACTATTTAAAATATTGAATTGTGATTTTGATGGTTAACTAGTTAATTCTTAGCTTTGCTAAGCTTAGAGACTAACAATGGGGACCTAACCATGTGATTAGAATGACTATTTACAACTTTTTAGGCTAAGGATATTTTGGTCATTTTGTGACTTTTGAATTATTTAGGATTTTGATTAATTGATAAATTTTAGATTATTTTAATCATATTTAAATTGATATATTATGATTTTGGTCATTTTTTATATTTTAATAATTTGGGAAAATTTTATATTTTTAATATTGTTTTTATTGGATTTGTTTAGTCGGGTTTGAGTTTCGTCTCGTTCCGACTTGTATTGTGACACGGGTAGCTTGAACTCTAGATGGGACCCAATATTAAGTTAAGCATGGCTCACAAGACCCAACATTAAGTTAGTTAATTAAACTAATTTTTATCATGTTAGAATGGTTAAGTTAGAGACTTAAAACTAGATCATTTTGACCCCAAACTTGAACCTAGTCTAGACTTAACCATATGAGACTAGAGAGGGACAATTAGGATATTTCCCATTAGCCCTAATAGACTCTTTATGGTAGCCACCTTTAGGAGAGAATGATTCATTTCATTCATTATAATTTTGCCTCTTTTATTTCCTTTTGTTCTTCCCCAATTTTAGAGAGCCTTCCCATTGATTTGATCTCCAAATCAAATCATTCCTTCACCAAACCTTCCCTCAATCATTCCCATTCTCCAAGGGCAGGGTGCTACCAAGGATTGGAAGAGGAGTGCAAGAAGGAGTGTCCATTTTGAGGGATCTTCGTATCGGAGCCGTGTCCTAAAGGATTTCATTAGGATTCCACTCCCAATAGGTAAAACCCATCCTCTAAATAGATTTTCTTTGCATATAAATTAGTTTTGAATCCGTAGGATCCATCCTCATGCATGTGTCCCATTTAGATTCAAATTTGAGGCCATTTGGAGCTCTCTTGAGGATTTTAGATATGTATCTTGTGTCCAACTTGATAGATCCCAAATTAGGACACCCCATGTGTATGTATGTATGATAATAGTTTAAATAGATATTTAAATTCAGTTTTAGAATAGTTAGAGAGTGGACTGATCTTAGTTAGGATGGTTAGAATGAGTTTCATTTGGATACATATGTTTGTATCCAAGTATCTTGGCCTATATGTGTTCTTTTGTTCAAAACAACTCAAATTCGTCATAATATTCATCCATGTTTTTATTAACCAAAGCAACTTAAAAATGTCATAACTTTTAGCTTAGAACTCCGATTTATCTTCTATTTTTTTAAAAGAACTGTATCGAAGTTAGCTTTCCAAATATATATTTTAATAAGACAAATTCTTTTTGTAACTTTCTGTAGAATTATTTGAGTGTCAGCTGTATGAAAGACGAACGTGTTTCGGTATTTTTGCGATTTCGGGAGCTTTCGGACACGAAAATGTGATCCATTTAAAGTTTGGAAAATCTAACACAAAGGGCTACGACATACTTTAATCCTAGAATTTAATGAATGCAATGCCCAATTGGTACAGTATTGGTTTTAAGTAGAAGAGTGACTATACGATATATGCATTTTGTGTAACCTATGAGCCTATGTAGTATGGATATTAAATGAATATAGAGTATGTAATATATGATATGTTAGATGAATGAAATGATATATATATGATATATATATTCTCTTTACATTAATGTATATATATGGTTGAATACAAGCATGTAGGAATGCAATTAATATAATGCATATAAGCAATGCATGAATGAAAGAATGATATACAATGTATGCATGAAAGTATATAATGAATGCTAGATATGAATGCAAGATATATATATATATATATATATATATATATATATATATATATATATATATATATATATATATATATATATATAATGATAGATATGAATGCATAATGTATAAATATTATAATGCAATATATAATGATAACATGTATGGTAATATAGAGTATATGATGCAAGCATGAATGAATGGAGGAAATACATGTATATAGGTAATATAGAATGTAATATATGAATACAAGCATACAAGATAATATATTATATCCATATATGATGTATTCAACTTAAAGATAATGTAATATATGAAAGAAATGAATGATAATATATAACATGATATGTAAGGTAATACAAGGTATAAAATATATGATGTGTGCATGTTTGTATATCTCTATGTTAATGTATGAAATGATATGAATATACAATGTATGCATATGTATAAAACATGTAGGTAACACATAGATGCATGAATGAAATGAATATTTGCGATATGTTAATATAATACAAGTATCTAATATGCATGAAGGTAAGTATAATATAATACAAGTATACATATATGTATCATGTAAATGTAATATACATGATATGTATGTATGCATGTATACAAGGTAAGTATGTATGTATGTATGTATTTCTATAAACTGAGTTAACCTATAACCTTTTACACACATGCATTCATACACCCTTTGACATCATGTATCCCTTGTCACATACACATACCTATCACTAAATTTTAGAACATTAACACATATCCTTTCACACACATGTCAAACACACACATACTCACTTACTCTTTTACCTCTCTTTCTCTCTCTATATATTTATATGTATGTGCCTATATATATAGCTTTCCTATATATATCTATGTATATGAATATATGAATGTGAATAATATATATATATATATATATATATATATATATATATATATATTTTATATATATATATATATATTTTATAAAAAAAAAATAAAAAAATATATATACTTTATATGACTAAGTTTGTGTGCCTTGTTAGCTTATGGTTTAGTTTTGTGCTTGGTTTAGCAAGTGACTTAGGCTATGAGTTAGTAGCTATCTTGGATACTTGATTTGCATATACTTAGTTTGTTTAGACCTAGAATAACTTGTTTGACCTAATTTAGACTTGTTAGACCTAGTTTGACCATAGTTGACCTAGGTTTGACTTTTAGGGTTGACCAAGTTGGCCAAGAGTTGACTTTGGTCTAGATTGACCTAGAATCATGTAGAATGCATAGTAGAACTTCATATTTCCATATTGGACTTGTTGTGACTTATGCTGTTCTGATTTGGAGCCAGACATCTCTCCTCGGACAGTATATTTACTTTGGACATTCAGACATCAGGCGAGTACATTTTCTGATCATTTCATATCTTGCTTAGGATTATATTTTCTGCTTTAGATTATCTTACTTAATGCTGACACGTTGGTAACACGGATTGGTACTATATGGATCCCTTCATGAGATGTTATCCCTTTCGGGAGCATCAGATACTTTTTGTCTCGTGTGTTTCACTTACATCACGTATCTCATGCTTCTATTATCATGAATCTTTGGGAATCAGCTAGTGACTCATGTACCCTCATGATGATCGAGCCTTCACAAATCAATTCATGAATCACCCTTTATGGGCAACGTAGTATAATCATGAATCTTAACGTAACTTGAATGGATCCTTGTGTATTGATTGAGGATGGGGGAGTATAAATGAACATGTGAATAAATCCAAGTAGTGTAATCATGAATCAATTCCAAGTAGTGTAATCATGAATCAGTCCATAGCCATTCACATGTTTATCCAGTACTCTGAATCACTAGCACTGTCTCTCTTTTACATATATCATAGATATTTACTTATAGACTCTCTCTTACATTATGCTATTCTTCAGTTTCCTGTATTCTATTCTCTAGCATGATTATATTTCCTTTCCTGCTATGACTTGTTGAGATGTATTATGCTCGCTCCTGTCCTGACTGGACCTGTTGATAAATTTTACAGATAGCCTGGAGGTTGCCTGCTAGCCTAGAGGAGACACAGTAGAGGTTGTATAGATAGCTAGGGTTTTGCTTATAGCTTATTTTTAGTTATCTTGAGTTGTATTTATGGATTACTGTATTTGAGATTTGAGATGTTTCTGGGTTGTGTATCTTAGACACTTAGACTTCTATCTGCTGTATCTCTTTGTGGATTTCATATTTTATCTATCTTCCATTATGCTCTACCTTAGATGTGATTGAGACTGTATTTGCTATGTCACCTCCATTCGGAGAGTATATACTGTACATGTACCTTTATATTGTTAGATGTTTGACCTAGGACAACGTTCTACCGCCGACACTGCAGCGTAGGCTGGACGTACCCACGTCTCGTGCCCATACTCTAGGGAGCGGGTCTTGACATGTTTGGTCGTGGACAATGTCTTGTATACGTTCTTCGAGATTAATGGCTCGTACGCCACATCATCTAACTGCTTCTGGATGATTTGATCAGATGGCGCCAAATACTATTTGCTGTTTATTGCACTCTATTTAATATAATAATATTGATAATCTCGCGCCAAATACAAATGGCGTAAGGCAACTGTCAGTCATTATGACAAATATGAGACAATCTTCTTGAGCATTGTGCACTCGGGATTCGAATGGATTTTCTTTGACTGATGTGTTGTCAGTCATAGTGACAACTGTTTCGAATTCTCGATAAAGCTTGCCACTTAGGTCCAGTGCCACTTAGGCCTAGCGCCAATTGATTCCATGCGCCGTCGGATGACCAGCACCATTTGATGATTTGGTTCCTGGCACCATTTATGAGTAGCACATGGTGATGTTTATACTTTTTAAGCTTCTACAAGACCCCCTTCAAAGTTTTCAAATTTGAAAAACTTCAAAATTTGGAATACTTTGAATAAAAAGCATTTCTGTGTAACTGACCTCGAGTTTTGGGCGTGATTAGCGTGTCTGTTACGCTATACCTCAGCTATAAATAGCTTTGAGGAGAGAGATAGAAAAGTTTTCTCAAAAACTTTATTCTTTTGAGCTCCTTCTTCTTCTTCGCAAACCCTTAAAGCTTTCTTCTGATCAAATGGTGCCTAAGAGATCTGCGACTGAGAAAGGCAAAAAGGTGGCCGGAGCCACGTCATGTGTGCATCAGTTGATGGTGCCACAGCACGTCGTGCCGTCGGCAAAAGCCGAGGAGGCGAACCCCGCTCTTGAAGGTGAGGAGAATCGATCGAAGAAGATGACAATAGAACGCTCACGCCATTCGTGCGTAGTGCGATCAAGGGCCAACATCGAATGCCTCTTTTAGAGTGTTGGTCGGTGCTTTGCGCCATCTGCAAACTGTGCCACCTCTTTCAGAGTGTTTGGCTTAAAATTAATAAAAAATGATGTCCTGTGCCATTTGACATTTCTTAAGCATGATGCGCCATTCGATGTTATGCGCAGACGCTAATTGAGTGATACGCCATCTATGAATTTGATTTGAGAACTGTCGCACTGCATGCGCTAACTGGGGACTATTCTTTTCCTGCGCCATTTATGATTAGCGCATAGTTCTTTTTAAGAGTTAAAGTAACTTTTAGGATTCTAACTCTATGCCTTCTTTTTGCTGTTGACTTGAGAGAAGACCTTTATGCTGGGCTTCTACTTTCTGAGTATCGAAGTATCAAGAAGATCTCTCTCATGTCAACTTTCTGTAATATGATGAGCCAACTCCCAAGCGGACTGCGCTGGAGAATCAGGACAATAAGACTCTGTTGTGTTTGATAAATGGCACTCCCTTTTGGCTAAAGACGCAAATCCTCATAAGAAACGACGTTCCTTTTTGGAAAAGCTATAGATGCAGACTCTCAACCCAAGTCGAAGAATGACCGACGAGCTTTCGTAAGGGGAAATTACATTGGTATACCTGCCTGAAATGATAAGGAATCTATCCTTATCTCGATACGCCCATGCTAGCCATCTATGAAAGATGTCCTGGGACTTGACTCCTGCCCGAGAAGCCAAAGTTGGAAGAATATGTTACAGGCATGGGGAGCACAACAAAGCCATCTTCTGCAATTCTGAGCAGTATAGCACCCACTTAAGGGGTTTGAGACCCAGTTGTGTACCATCTGATGATGCGGTCGTGACGCTACCTGTCAGAATGCCTATCTTTGCCAACATGTATGCTGCATCTGAAGGAGAATATCCTCGCAACACCGCTATAAGATTAACTGGTCTAATGCATCCGGAGATTGTTCATTGGAACCGCCTTTCTGTGTGGGTTTTAAACAACTTTCGTGAGAAGTTACAGGAACTGGAACTCTACGAAGCCATTCTGACTACCTCTTGCAGGATCCAAAATAACTCCAATATATTTTTGGCTATAGCAGAAAGATACAACAGTAGGACTGGTACCTTTTCTACTCCTCACGAAGAATTAGGCTTTTCTCTTCATGAAATGCAGTTTCTTTCGCGTCTACCAGTGTAAGATAACCCTATGAAGAGTACGTACCAACAGAGGACGAGCTAGAGGCTTGGCCAAAGTGAACCCTCAAATGGTGGCAGCTTTCGATGAATTGCTATGTTACTTTACAACCTGCATGCTTCTTTACAAGTGTGGCACTACATGATATATATCTAAATGGTTAGTATACCTTTTCTTAGGTCATGACATAGGCCCTAAAGTGCAGGAGCAGTCTGAATGTACACCTCACTTTTTTGAGCCGTTTGATGCTCAAACCATTTCTCGGCTATTAGAGGAATATGGCTGTGTTAACACAGAGTTAGCTAAACCCTGGAATGGTTATGCTATCAATACCCCTATGGAAAGCTATATAAGGCAGAGTGGCATCGATTTATCCCTAGAAGCCACTTTACCAGGGTTCCTATCTCTGTGGTTATGACGGTTTGTCATTCCAGGTGCTAGTGCCGTTGACCAAATCCATCGTTGCATGCTGTTTGCAGCAGTGCGGTTAGTATTTAGATACAAAATGGATACTCTCAGCCATGATCAGTCGGTTAAGCACGGGACTTCGAAGTTTTACCGATGGTTTGATAGAAAAGCCCAACAATTGAAAGGAATACCCTCGTACTGAGATGCCATATACATATCTGTTTGGTTGGTTGTTTCTGTATTACCCCTCATTGATGGATCCTAACCTTGGAGTCGGAGGAGCATTGGCAGCCAACTTTATTGGAAGATTTGCTAAGGCCAAATGGAAGGTTATGTCTTTATTTGACTGCAGAAAGGTACTAAATAGGGGTATAGACTGGAAATTTTTCTGCACCCCTCCTCCATCTGGATATGAAAACTTTTGGTCTCTATCCAAGATTTAGAGCCCGTTGGCTCTTGCCCCTCTCCTGAGGCCTTTAATTGGTTGAAGTCAATTAGGCCATCACACCTGGTATATAGGTTTGAGAACAATTGCTATATGGAGCCTTATTTGCCGAGTTGCTTCGCTCGTCAATTTGGCTATGACCAACTGCACGTCGGAAATGCAACGACATTTCTTAAAGCCTCTAGGCATTTGATTGATGGCGCCCGTGGATGGAGATACTATAATACGAGAGGTACACAAGCTCTATTCACCATGCCTTCTACCACTGTTAAAAATGGCCCACGTATTTGAGTTCATATGTGCACTTTTATACCTCAGCCAACACCTTCTTTGAAGGTTATTCGATAAAAGATAGTTTCGTCGGAACGCAAAAAGCGTTTAATGGGGACGCAGATACCATAAACTAAATTGAACCTGTGGAGAATATCCCTGCAGAGGATCCTTTAGAAATTGTGAATATGGGTTCCATTAATGAAGTTTAGGATCCATTGAGTGGCCTTCTCAGGAAGCGTAAATTGAAATTTCCTTTCAAGAAGGTTGCAAAGAAGGAAAAGGTTGGGGCCTCCACCCAGTTAGCCTAAAATAATCCTCCTTCTCCTGCTGTGGGGAAGAAGAAGACAAAAGCGACAATTGTCGTAGAGAAGTACGAAGTTAAGACTAGACTTCGGACACGGCAGATAGAAGCTGGGTTGTCACCCGACATATCTACTTCACTCAGGGGATCAACTCCATCCCGTTTAGGAGAAAGGGTACAGGGGTTAAAGAGGAGACAAACAAAGAACAGCGTGCTCCTGAAGAAGTGCAGCCTCAACCGTCTATTTTTACTGAGACTATTGCAGCATCTCCTTGGCCGTTATTCAAGCATTCGGTCAAGAGGATGCTATTGACCACCAAAGTCAAGGGAAGGAAAGCTGTAGTTTCTCCTGTATCGTCTTTTTCTCCGAAATAATCACTTGACCAAGGGACATTGCCGATGTGCCCGGAGGCATTTTTTCTCTACAAGGTGATGTCTTTACCCTTTCTGTTCAGCCAGAGTTACTTGATGTTGATCCTGTGGCAATTTGTATTGACATATCTTCATCTCCAGAACCTCTAACTACCAGTGCTCCGGCTCCAACTGCTGTAGTAGACACTCCTGGTGTTGTCATGACCCGTACCCTGATTAGGGGCTCGAGCACGTGGTTACGTCCAGTCTATGCCGAAGAATCGGTGGTAGAACGCTTTATAGGTCGTCTGCAATATACAATATCTAGACACAATATATAAACCTGTCATCTCAGTACGGAGGTATATAAAGTCATAACTCAATCATAAGACATCTAAGGAAGATAGCATAAAATATGATAAGATATGATAGAAAGATAAACTGAAAATAGATGCAAGATCACAACACAAGTTTAGAGTTCAAAACATAACACAAGACCCCAAAATATAAAGTATACTACAAGTCTCAAGTACTAGCTGGATCACAGTCCAGTCAAGCCTAACTAATCTAAGTCTAAGCAGGCGGTGCGTCCTCAATGGGCACCGGCTCCATATGGATGTCTATGTAGTACTCACCGTCTATGCCAAACCCATAGAAGGTCGAGCAGTCAGCCTCTATATAATCTGTAAACATCAAGTGGGTTATCTTGTCAGGATATGAGCAAGTACAAATGGTAACAGTAGTTCCATATGAATTGACAAATTCTATAAGAGATAATTATAATGGAATACAAGATAATATATCAAGACTAGAATATAAACATGATATATAAAATTGGATATCATGTCAGGATATAAAATACTGGAATATGGAACAGTATAGGAATATCTGATGTATAATATAAATATAAACTGTGCCTTGAGATATTAGAGCATTATGTGATCGGCTTGGGTCAGGATCAGGCTGTTCTATTTGACCAGCTATGCACAAGAACAAGCACAAGTAAACCTGATGATCAGGTCGCCCAAAATAGAAAGCTATGCACAAGTAGTATCAGGTCAGGCTACACCCTACGTATGGTGTGGGTGGAGCTATGCACAAGTAGTAACAGGAATACAAAAGGGATATTGATCGTATAACCACTAATAAATCTCCATCCCTGAGTAGTATAATAGATCCGAACATGACACGTCCTGACACATGATTCAAAAGCAGGGGGCCAACCCACTCCCAAATCGGTGTCTATACAAGTACAGAAAACAAGATCGAACAATGCACCCATATACAAGAAAAGTCCAGGAATAACATCTCATGACAGGATCCAACATATACTAATCCGTGTACCATCGTATCAAAAATCAAGTAAAACACTACAACTGAATCAGATATAACAGATATTAAGGCAATAAAAACTATCAGAGAATGTACTCGCCTGTGGTCCTGAGCTGTCAATGAGAATCAATGCTCAGAGTGATGTCACAGACCTAAAGATGAGATGTACATGAGCTAATTAGGGCTTGACAGTGTATAACATGATATTCTAGTGTATGCTATGCAAATCTAGGTCAAACTCAGTTATATTAAGTCATACTAGGTCACACTAGGTCATACAAAGTCATACTAAGTCATGGTAAGTCAAACAAAGTCAAACTAGGTCAAGGTAAGTCAAACAATATCAATCTAGGTCAAGGATTGACCTACAGTTGACTTTTGGTCAACTGGTTAACTCTGGTCAATTCTTAGTCCATTCTAGGTCAAATTGGGTCAATGGTTGACTCACAATTGACTTTTGGTCAACTGGTCAACTCTGATCAACTCCTAGTCCAATCTAGGTCTAACGTTGACTTGCAGTTGACTTTGAGTCAAAATAGTCAACCTTAGTCAAACAGGGTCAAATCTAAGTCAAGCATCCTATTCCTAACCATTACCTACCAAGATACCATATACCTTGGTCCTATTGGTATCCCAATACCAAACCTTGGTTGGAATTCAAATACCTTAATCTAGGTAAACATACCTTAATACCCAATGCCCATACTTAGATATCTAGTAACTATCTATATACCCCCAAGCCACTAGCTAACCAATAACTTATATATCTAACCTTAGTTACCTAGGTAAACCCAATACCTTGCCTTGAAGGTAAACTATTACCTTAAGAAAAAAAGGTAAATCTAAGATATCCCAAGATACTACTTGGGTATCTCAAGATACCACTCTAACCATATCCTAATATCCTACTCTCTTGAAACCCTTAAGATACTATCATACCCACTCTCTAACATCTACTAGCTATCCCAAGTCATCTAACCAAGATACCAACTTACATAAGATACTCACTTTAACATAGATACTAACTTCTAGTCTAGGATACATAGGGTATCTAATTACCTATCCAAGATACTAACATATCTATCTAGGATACTATCTTAGATATCCTAAGATACTAGCGAACTCATCTAAAGATACTAACTATCCTAA
The DNA here is from genome assembly GCA_029216955.1 of Iris pallida. Taxonomy (NCBI): domain Eukaryota; kingdom Viridiplantae; phylum Streptophyta; class Magnoliopsida; order Asparagales; family Iridaceae; genus Iris; species Iris pallida. The sequence goes on from JANAVB010028395.1 coordinate 1,384,285, forward strand.
GATACTCTAATATATATATTATACCCTTCTCTCCCAAAATGGTAGATAACCAACTCAACATATATATAGATATACTCTATACACTACCCATGGGATAATATCCTATAATCTAGGATACCAACTCTAGCCTATATCCTAATATCATATCCATCTATGTAATACCCCAATTCTAACCGTTACCTACTCTTAGCTCTTGACATCTTGATATTATCTATTACCTAGTTCTAATATCCAATATCTTAGTATCTTGACCAATATCTTATCCTCCCATATACTTATCCAACTAACTCTAATACTAATACTTGATACCAAATATGATACCTTACTTAAGTCCCAATACTTACTTATCCTTACTCATGATACTTGAGTGTCACGATATTAATATCCTCATGGTACCCAAGTATTACACTAGTACCTTGTCCACAACTTTAATACCTTGACACATAACTTATCTATATTTGGCTTACTTTTTAACCATTTGTATCAACATTAACACATATTACCTATATATATATATATATATATATATATATATATATATATATATTTTATATATATATATATGTATATATATATGTACTATATCATGCATATACTTGACAACCTATGATACCAACATTCACTTAATATCCATACTACATAGGCTCATAGGATACACAAAATGCCTATATCGTATAGTCAATTTTTTTACTTAAAATTAATACTGCAGCTAATAGACCTATTCACTAAATTCTAAGATTAATGTATGTCATAGCCCTTCATATTAGCTTTCTAAAACTTCAAATGGATCGTATTTTCGTGTCCGAAAGCTCCCGAAATCGCGAAAATACCAAAACGCGTTCGTCTTTCGGACAGCTGACACTCAAACAGTTTTATGGAAAGTTTTAGAACGAATTTGGCCTATTAATATATATATTTGGAAATCTAACTTCGATACGGTTCTTTTAAAAAAATAGGAGATTAATCAGAGTCTTAAGCTAGGAGTTATGATATTTCTAAGTTTCTATGGCTACTAAAAATGTGGATAAATATTATGACAAATTTGGGTTATTTTGGACAAAAGAAACACATGTATATACCCAAATCTAACCATGTATATCATGAGATACCATGACATAATACCACGTATCATATTTAGGACACATACACCCAATCTTGACTCAAAAAGGACACGAAAGTTCCTTTGGGGATACCTATCGAACACTTGGTGGTCACAAATTCAATTTCCCCCAATTTGTATCAAAATGAAAGGGAAAAAAAACCTTCAAATAGGAAGAGGAGAGCCTCAACTCCTCTCTAATGGTACTCTAATGCAAATGGGGTCCTAAATGAATGTAGTTACACTAATGAAATGAAATAGAAGGGTTTAGAGAACTTATACCCAAATGGAGATAGATTTTCAATGTAAAATTTCTAGTTCTAGATCTCCACCAAGCTTCAAGGCTCCAAATCCTTTCAGTCCCTTCTTAGCTAGGCAATAGAGGCTTGTCCTCTCCAAGGAGAAGAGAATAAAATAAATTTGGCTTAATTTGGAGGAAATTTTGGTGTAGGAGCAATTTGGGGAAAAAGCTCCTAAAATAGGGCTTGAAATGAAAATGGAAAAAGGAAGAAGATGAAGTGGAGCTTTAATAGGAATGTGGGCTGCCATATGGGAACCCTAAATGGGTTTGGGAAATGTCTAAGTTGCCCCCATCAAGTCTTCCTTTGGTTAGCTAGGAGTATGCAAAGGTTTTGGGTCAAAAAGGGTTGAAAAAGCTGATTATTGGTCTTAGTACTTAGCCTTCAAAGTAAAGTTATCTGACTGTAATAACTTTTTGTAATAATTTTCTGTGTTCACATGATATTGAATAAAAAATAATGATCTTTTTGCGGCTCTATTACTTATTACATATCTGTTTGAGATACAAGCAATAGATAGGATTAAGACATATGTTCAAAGGTACTGGACGTGACATATCTCTTGAAAATAACAATACTCATTATATCTGTTCAGAGGTAATATGGACATGATATAGTATAATTTCAGAATATTGTCATTTCTGGGACAATATTATCAGAGGTAATGTGGACGTGATAAGTCGTTGATGTAGATAATAGAATTCAGAGGTAATACGGACGTGAATTCGTATATCTATTATTTATTCGTGGGCCAACTGGGACTGAAGAATATGATATCTTTTAAAACAACTGGATTTCAAAAGATGATGATTGTAATACTGTAGTAGATGTTATAAGTGACTTCGCTGGGGATTTTTAATGATTTGAAGTAGATACATAGTACATATCTTCAAACATGATACTTCTTCAAGAATTTGCGGTTGATAGGCATCATAGGGATTCGGCCGTCTATTCCAGTTAGTTGATAAGCTTCGTTAGAGAAAACTTTGCTTACAACATAAGGACCTTTTCACTTTGGTTCGAACTTGCCCTTGCTCACGTGTGTCATAGTCATAGGACATCTGACAGTAAGGACCAGTTTATTTTTTTGAAATGTTCGTACTTTGACTTTACGGTTGAAGGCTTTTGAGATACGGGCTTGATATAGCTCGATGTGTTGTTGAGCTAGTAGTCGCTTCTCATCAAGTGCTTCAAGCTCCTAAAGTCGGAGATGATCATTGTTTTCTGTTATGAGCTCATTGGCAATGGCTATTCTTAGTGACGGGATTTGAATTTTCAACGGTAGGACAACTTCGCATCCATACACCAAAGAGAAAGGTGTACAGCCAGTCGGAGTGCGTATAGTAGTACGGTAGGCCCATAGACATTCTCCAAGGTTTTCGCTCCAGTTTCGTTTATTGGTAGAAATGAACTCCTTTTGAAGCTTGATGATCGTTTTATTGAATGCTTCTAGCAAACTGTTAGCTGCAGGATTGTATGCTGTCGAAGCAACATTATTGATTCGATTGTCATCACAAAATTGTGTGAACTTCTGAATAACGAATTATGGTCTGTTGTCATGGATGATTCGTTGAGGAACGTCGAATTTATATATCACATGGTGTTTGATAAAGTTGATGACACTGCTTGTCTTGACTTCAGCTAAGGGTATAACTTCTGGCCACTTTGAGAAGTAATCGGTTATAGCTAATATAAATCGATGTCCTCGAGATGATGGCAGGTTAATAGGGCCGATAACATCTATGCCCCAAGCTTCAAAGGACTATAATGCTATAGTGGGATGTAAGAACTCTGATGGTTGGTGGATGAAATCTGTATGGATTTGACATGCTCGGTATTTTCTTGAATATTCAATGGCATTTGACACCATGGTGGACCAATAATATCCCATGCGTTGGATCCAATCCTGTAGCTTAGGACCAGGTTAATGTGCACCATAGACACCATCATGAGCTTCACATAGTATCTACTTTTTTTCGTCTCCCGCAAGACAGCGTAGAAGCATACCATCAAATGATTGCCGATAAAGTATTTTGGAGGTGTGATTGTAGTAGAATCAGAGTGACCGTCGATGGATTGTCGTTTGTTTCCTCATAGAATCGTTCCAAGAATATTTGCTTCAATCCTACAAAAGATGTTATGCAGCCATCTGGCAAGCTATGATACCAGTCATAAGCTGCACCCGCCAAGCACCCGATGAATACTCTAGTAAGTAGAGCATCGCTGGGTTGGAGTTGATCAGTCATAACCTCAAAATGATTGAGAAACTGACTCGGAGATGAGCTTCCGTTAAACAGCATAATGGTTGGTGGCTTATACTTAGGTGGAAATGGGACTTCCTTCCACTCTATAGGGTAGGGTTGTTTGATCCCTAACTTTTGTAGACCATCCTTCTACTTAAAGGCTTCAAACTAATTACGCAGAAGCTTCACTGCCTCAAGAGGATCTTTTGATGCTTGAGGAGTAGTAGATTGGTTTGATGTGTTAGAAGACGGAACCGCATGATAAGTACCACCCCCAGCACCAGACTGACTTGGAGTAGCTTGAGTTGGCATGGTAGCATTGAGAGGGGATTGTACTCCCAGGCCAGTGTTGATGTGAAGATGCTGCTATATGTTCTTGGATTGGAATTGGATTCACAACCGGTGGAACAATATGTTGTGCTATGATTACAGCATGTATACTTGCAACCATTTCAGACATGGTTTTCAAGTTGGCCTCTAAAGCGATGATCCGTTGCTCCTGTTGCCGAAATTGGAAGCATCTTGTTCTTCATTAGTGATATAGGCAGTCACTTCTCTGGCCATCGAATATGAATTGGTAGAAAAGATAGTTCGATCAGAACTCTCACTATCGGCATCAAAATCATGTAAGGAACTACCCCCAAGATGAGGAGTAGAAAGATTCCTTTGGCTGAGGAGATCTCGATCAGAATCAGAAAGATTCCTTTGACCGATTGTTTCTTGTTTGGAAAAAAGATTCCTTTGATCGATTATTTCTTCGTCGGAAAGAAGATTCCTTTGATCGATTGTTTCTTGGTCGGAAAGAAAAGTCCTTTGACCGAGGACATCTCCAAGACAAGGAGTAGAAAGATTCCTTTGATTGAGTAGATCTCGGCCTCTTAACCTTATATTTTGGTAGACCCCTTCGCCCGAGTCACGGATACGATCAATATATTGTTGACTGGGATTGTGGGATGCATTACGTCTTGGACGTTTTCCACCTCCAGTACTTCAGGACATCATATGACTAAAGCATATAGCAATTCATCTTCGTCCACCATAATGAGTTCAGGAGTCCGAGTGTAGTTCAAACAATCGAAGATAGACCGTTTAGCTGATTGACAACAACATTTGATCACTACTTCATGGTGATGATTACAGTAGTATTCCTGATGTGGAGTTATAGGTGGATGAGATGGTCCTACGATCTTCCGCTTTTGTAAAAGAAGTTCATGGAGATCGGTTACAGTGACAGGATAGAAAGAAGTCGGAGGTACATATTCCTTGATTATGTTAGGAACATGGTTCCGGTTTTTGAGATGCCTTGTTCCCTATGTGTACAGGGAAGTAATGAGTTTATTGGCATAGGTGAGAGGATTGTTGATTTGAGAAGCCTTCACTGTTCGCAATTTAGTAGGTGGCGCAGATTGTTCTTGATGCAAACTTGATGAAGTTGATGTTGTTCTACGCTAGTTAAGATAAGTGCGCATGTCGAAGTTATACGCCACCTGGCTATCTGTCTGAGACACCCTCAGTTTTTCCTGCCTTGTTCTTGATATGCGCAAAGTAGAAAGATCCTGGCTCTGGCTTGGTTGCGCTGGCCAGTTTGATGAGGAGTGGATAGGATGCCCTGATGCTCTGCACACCTTGTTCTAGCGCATTTTGTGCGGCACAAATGGGCAGTAGGAAGTGGGCTTCGAGTAGAGTCTAATTTTATGGCATCGATTTGATTATCTCTGCTAAGAGAAATAGAGTTTCTACTCTGAAGTGTTCTTGCATTGATTGGCACAGAGGCACGATCAGATGCATTTTCTACCAAGTCTAGGACTGGGGAAGGATAAAGAGAGGCTATAGGATGCTTTCATTTGTTCTGCATAGGGGCAGTGATATGTAACTTCTCCACCAAGTTTAGAACTGGAAAGGAATGAGGATTGGCCACGAGGTGCTTTCCTTTATTTTGCGCAGAGGTAGTAGTTAGTGCACTCTCCACCAAGTTTAGAACTGGAGAGGAAGAGGGAGTAGCCATATGGCACTGTTCCTTGATTGGCGCTAAGGCCATGACTGGCACACCCTATACCAATTTCAGAATTGGTGAGAAAGAAGAAATGGCTACAGAGCTTTTCTCCTTGCTTGGCGCAGGAGTCATGATTGGTGCACTGGAGGACTTTGGAGTCTAGATGGTGTGCACTTTGTTCTTGGCAGCACCAATGTTGGCGCGCTTGGCACCCCCAGCACCAATCATAGCTTCGTAGGCAGTTTGGTCGACTTTCACGGCCAAAGTCTTCTGCGTCGTGCCAACCGACACAACATCGCATTAAGTTGTCACTTTCTCGTCGGAGGAGAAAGTCGTCCCCAGCAGAGTCGCCATTTTGTTTGCAAAAATAAAAAGTTTGATTACAAATTAAGAAAAGTACAAAAGTATAATTTAATTTTTGGGGAAGTACAACTATAGGAATCTGATCAGAAGATGATCACTTTATGCCTTGGCCGATACAATATTGAAGAAGAAAGCCTTTGAAGAGTGTTGCAGCAAGTGCTCGAGAGATTATGATCATTAGTCATGATTGTGAAGTTATTTGGAACTCTATTTATAGAGTTTAGAGATAACTGTTAAGTAGTTATCCTAAGTGGCGCACAGTGCAATTGGCGCGCCATTCACCCAGTTGTCCGAATGGTTAACTTAACTGCATATGACGCGTGGCATTCATCGAAAGAGATATGCTTGGTCGTGGGTAGTGTCGTGTGCTTGTTCTTCGAGATTAGTGGCCTGCGCACCACGTCATCTAACTGCTTGTGGATGATTTATTCAGATGGCACCAGGCGCTATTGCTGTTTAATGCACTCTACTTAATATAATGATATTAATTATCTTGCGCCAAATACAAATGGCGTAAGGCAGGTGTCAGTCATTATGACAAATCTGACACAATCTTTTTGAGCGTCGCGCACTCGAGATTTGAACAAATTTTTTTCGACTGATGTGCTGTCAGTCATAATAACAACTGTTTCTAATTCTTGAGAAAGCTTGCCACATGGCGGCCAACGCCCACTGATTCCATGCGCCATCTGATGACCAGTATCGTTTGATGATTTGGTTCCTGGTGCCATTTATGAGTAACGCATGGTAATGTTTATACTTTTTGAGCTTTTACAGGGGTGATGCACACCAAGTGTTTGATATATTACATATGTGTATGTGTAGTATGTGTGTATTCACATACAAGCAAGTGTATACATGTTCATATATGCACCTGGGTATATATGTAGTGTATGTGTCATACATATATATGTGTGTGTGTGCGCTTATGATAGAGTAAGTGTGCATGAGTTACATGTAGGCATGTATGTGCACTTGTGAACACCACATGTACCTATGTGTATATGAGAGTGTGTGTGTATATCCATATGTAGGTAGTGTGTGTAATAGGAAGAGAGGGTGGAGAATTAAATTGTGTAGGAGAGGGTGGAGAATTAAATTGTGTAGGGGAGTATCCTAGTGCATAGCACATGTGTTTGTATTTTCATGTGTTGCACATAGAGGTGAAGGTGTTGTGTGTGCGTGTAATAGGGAGTAGAGACATAGCAGTAGATAGAAGGAGAATAAGGTATTTTTTTCTTCACATAGTAGTGACAGTGCAATACCTGTGCACAGGGTAAGAAGAACAGCAACATAGGAATGAGGGGTGCAGCAGTGTGTTGTGCACATTGGCGTGTGCAGGCCACTAGGCAGGTGCACTACGCTACTGTGCCGTACACAGGTAACTGCAATAGAGGGGTTTAGGTGCATGCCAAGCTCTGCACTAGACAGAGGCTTGTGCACAGGACATCAGTGCACACCGGGGCACTTGCACAGGGGTGTGCAACCCTATTTCTTGTACTAGAGGCTTTCACATGCAGCAAGGTTTTAGAACCACCGTGCAGGCTTCCTTGCATCAGCAGGTGAAGCTACAACAACAGCTTTGTTACCTGTACAGATCAAAAATAGGGCATTGGATAGAAGGGACAACAGTAGGATACAGTAGCAGCAATGTGTGTGTTTATGTGGTGTGTATGAGGGGTAATGGGTGATACGGTATCCTAGTATCTATGAGTAGGTAATGGATAGGGTAATGTGATGTGTTGTAGGTAATGAGTGTATACTTATGCGATATGCCTATGTTAGGTAATGTGTTAAGGTTAACACATAGGTTAAGGTATTGGAATATCCTATGTGTATCCATGTAATACTAGGATACTAGCATTGGGTTTTACCAATGAGCTATAACATAGGTAATATGTATAGGGTACTAGTATAATAGGGTAAGGTATTGCAAGATACCCTATATCTATCCAATATAGGTAATTACATATGGTAAGCCTAGTATTGCTAATATAGGTTAGATTAACTTGGTATGACAAGATATGGACCTAGAAACCTAGGTATGACCTAGTTTTGACTAGTGTTGACTAGTTTAACCCTAAAAGTCAACCTTTTAGTTTAATCGACCTAGTTTGACCACCGAGACCTAGTATTGACATAGTTTGACCTCCATAGCCTATAATTGACCTAGAAATTATATTTCACTTTAGATATTAATGATAGCACACTGAAATATCAATTGACATTGATATTTCATATTTAGGTCTTTGTGACTCCATTTTGGAACTCGGTCGATACCCATTGCTTAGGACCATAGGCGAGTACATTCTCTGATAGTTTTTGTTATCTTGATGACTTCTATGATATCAGTCTGCAGTGTTATACTTGATTCCTGACACGAGAGTACATGGATTAATATATCTTAGATCCTGTCATGAGATGTTATTCTTGGTATATCCTAATGTACTGGGGAGAGCGTTGTTATTGTTCTTGTACTTGTATGGACACCGACTCCTAAGGGGATTAGCTACCCTCTCAGAGAATCTCATGTCGTAACATACCATGGTTGGATCCATTATACTGGTCGGAGGATTGGGAGGTATTAGTAGATTATGTGATCATACCCAAACTACTTGTACATAGCTCATCCTTACCTCACGCAAAGTATAGCCTGATCTTATATTACTTGTGCATAACTTTCCATATATGGCTAGCCTGATCCATTACCTGTACTTGTGCATAGCCGATCATATGGAATAACCTGATCCTATCCCAAGCCGATCATATAATAAACTAATATCTTAAGACACATATAGTATTACATGCTCTATTCTAGATATTACCTACTGATACACCATAATCCTGTTTACTTACAGTTCTTACTTATCCATGATATGATTACCTATTTTTCTATATTCTCACTGTTCAGTTTGTATATCATCATGTATTTCCATTGCTTATTGGTTTATAGTTTTTGTCAATTTAACATAACTGCTGTTAGTTTATGTATTTCACTCCAATCCTGACGGGATAATATTTTTTAGAGGATCTATAGGACTTTTGTCCTACATATTATGGACCCGGAGCAGACGAGGACTATGCCCAAGAGCTTCATTTTGAGCTGGTGCCCGTTGAGGATGCACCACCAGTAGTGCCTTAGCTAGTAGCTAGGATTACTGGATTTGTCTCCAGTTTATGAGACTTGGATTGTCATATTATTTGAGACATATACTTATTAGGATATTAGACTACTAGACTCTGTTGCGGACATGTTATGCTACTAGACTTCTATGTTTATTATTTTGTATCTTATTATTATTTTGTGCCTTCATCTTTCTTTAACTATCTGTGATTGAGTATGAGATTCTAGATATTATATTGTCCTCTGTTCGGAGATGTGAATATTATTGAAAGGTTGTGACTTACTTATTCTTAGACTGGATAGATAGCAATTGACCTAAACAACGTTCTACCGTCGATACTGCGGCATAGGCTGGACGTACCCACGTACTCGTGCCCCTAAATCGGGTGTGGGTCGTGACACACCGACTGATATGTCAGTCCGTCCCCGTCATGCATGCCATGACCATCCTTTGAGTCGTTGGCACTGCAAAGGACTCGCGAGTCAGACTAAGTCCTTGGTGGCGACTATTGATGGAATTTAGATCCCTAATTCCGCAGAGGAAAGACTCAAATATCCCGGTTGGCGTACTACGATAGAAGAGGAGATGAGAGCGCTTCGAAAGAACCGTACATGTGACTTGGTAGATTGTTCTACTGGAAAGAAGACAATAGGTTACAAGTAGGTGTTCACAATAAAGGTAAAATTGGATGGCACTCTTGATCGTCTGAAAGCTCATCTTGTGGCGAAATGGTATTCTCAAACTTACGTAAAGATTATTTTGAGACCTTCTCCCCGATTGCCATGATGACCTCTGTGCGTATATTTCTGTCCTTAGCAGTTCGCTATGACTGGCTATTACTTCAGCTGGATGTGAAGAATACTTTTCTACATGGGAATCTTAAAAAGGAAGTCTGTATGATGCAACCTCCTAGGTTTGTTGCAAGGAAGGGTAAAGTATGTTATCTACGTAAAGCACTATATGGTCTCAAATAGTCACCCCGTGCTTGGTTTGGACGATTTACCCATGTTGTTATATAGTTTAGACTATGTCAATCCAAGAAAGATATTAAGTCTTTTATCGACAGACATCAGCCGAAAGGTTACTACTAGGTGTCTATGTTGACGATATCGTGATCACGAGGAATGACAGTCATAGAATTGCGGGCCGAAACTGTCTTTGGGTGAGCTATTTCAGACTAAAGATATGAGAGCATTAAATTACTTCTTGGGGATTGAAGTCACAAGGGGTAAGAAGCACATTGTAATATCTCAGAGGAAATATGTGCTGGACATCCTAACTAATATCAGAATAATTAAGCTAAGAAACCTCACCCATGGATCCAGTGGTGAAGTTACTTCCCGATGAAATACTAATGACCAATCCTGATCAGTATGGTCGGGTAGTTGAAAAAACTCAACTACTTTGTCGTCATGACTTGTCCAGACATTTCCTTTGCCGTAAGTGTCATGAGTAGATTTTTGGCTTCTCCACGAATCCCACATTAGCAAGTAGTTTTGAGAATCTTGCGCTATCTAGCCCAAAATTCGAAGAAAGAAATTTGTATGGAGAATCAGGGACATGCTAATCTTGAGTGCTTTACGGATGCCGACTAGGGTGCTAGTCTTATGGATTGAAGGTCTACATCTGGCTATTTGGTATTTACTGACAGAAACTTGGTGTCGTAGAAGAGAAAGAAGAAGAGTGCGGTGTAGTGCATCGCTCCCGTTAGCGCGAAGCACTATGTAATAGGCTCGTGGCAAGTCAGACACGGTTGGGAACATAGATGTCTAGTCTGACTCGACGACGAGTTTGGTATACATAAACCAGGGCATCAATAAAATAGATTAGGACGAATGATATGAGTGCCGTTACAACTAATGAATTAGCTACTGTTGGAATAAGTTCTAGATGCAGCAGACTGTGTCTTGGCGAATGAACTCTAATTAGAGTGACATAACTAGTCTATTGTTGGTTTTGTTGGTTTTCTTGGCTTTCTGAATGATTTGTTGCATGGGTTTGATGAGTGCGCTTTCGCGTCGATTTCTGAATACGTCTTTGGGAATTTCGATGGGGAAGGATTAAAGAAGGGATTCTAACATGCTGCTCGTGCCATTTCAGAAGTTAGTATAACAGACGCTTTACCGTCGCAAAGTGATCTCCTACTCTCGGTGCAATCTCTTTAGGTGGGTAGTTCGGCTCCTTCTTTTCGACTCCTTCCCGCCAACAAATTCTTAAAGTTTAACGTTCAAATCGATGATGCTAATTGAATGTATATTTTGCCACTAAGATCAAGAACTTGGGATAACTGTATCAATTTAGCATAATTTACTCCAAAAATATAAGTTTTACACCAAAAAGAGAAAAGATAAGGTTCTAGAAAAGAGATATAATTATTTCATGATCTGCAAATGAAAATGAAATGAAACGTTGGTTGCGGCATATGGTTCCTCGGAGAATTTGGTGCCTACGAGACGTTAAATCAGAACGTACAGCTTTAAGAAAAAGAACTCTCTCACGAGTAGAAATGATTATGCTGATTAATACTATCCACGCTATGTTGTCTATTTTATATATATTAAACTGTCATGCATTTGCATGTTCATGGATGACTTGTGCACATGGTTAGCTTTCCTTGAAACGGTACCTGGGGTGCTGGGACCGAATCGGCATAGGAGGAAATTATGGAATCGTGCTTCGGCGTGAGGCATTGCGAGACCTCCAGTTAGGCTCGAAACATGGACTGGTAGGGCACGTCGCAATGCTACAAAATCGTCCTTCGTGGTGACGATATCACCAATGACCGTATATAAGGTAGATTGCATGCTCACCTATTGTCTTCTGCAGGTGGTAAGTATTATATCTATTTTATGCAGGAAAGGATCACGACCGTGGTAAGATAAGTTGAAATTGGTTATGTTGTTTACTACTTAAAATGTTTCCTTCGATATGAACTACAAATCATATAGTTCTAAATTGCAAGATCACTTCGTATGCTAAAATCCTTAATAAGTATTGTTGCTTTAGATGAGTGGGTTCGTCCCGTCCACTAGCAAGTGTGCTAACCCATAACTCCCCAGGTGCCGAGCGTGCTGCAGGAGCTCAAGACTAGACTGAAGCTAAAGAACGGGAGGCGGCTCGAAGCTCTCCTATTTTGAAGTATTTTGAAGCCCAATTCAGATCGAAGGCTCTTTGTTCAAATGTATAAATGGGTATGAATGTATGGAACGACAAGGATTATTTCATGGTAGGTTGTCAAGAGTTTTTTTTGTGTTTTAAAGATGTAGCCGCGACGACATATGAATTGTAAAATAACCTTGCACATATTTTGCAAGTTTTATGAATAAAAAGATAAAAATTTCCTAATCTGCGTCTTCAATTCTCTGTACTATTTAATTTCAACGCATTGTCTCAAAAGAATTATCAAGTGCACGTTCTTGCCTTGTACAAGTCCAATATAGACTTGTACGGCATCACGCCCCGGCTTGTTGATTGATTTATCTCGAGTCAACGCGAGGGCGACCGGTTTAGCGATTCGGGGCATGACAAGTTGGTATCATAGCACGGTTCACACCTTGGACCTTTCAAAAATATTTTTTTTGGATGCTATTGCAATTTTTCAAAAATTTATGCTTTTCGACATATGAGGTATGAAATAATCGTTCCATACAGATAAGCCCATAGATATTTTTAAGAATACTTACGAGTTTGCTCAATTTAGTAGGAATGACAAAGAATTCGAGTGTCCCTGCTGTCAATGGCATATTGATTACCATGAATAGTATCGATGATGCAACACCTAGCGAATCTACCATAGAGCGATTACTGCGCCCCATGGAAGTCCAACAGCGCTAGGCAGAGATGCAGCAACGATAGCTGCAAGCACAGATCCAGGCCCAAATCAGTGCCCAACAGAAATAGATGGAGGCACTAACCTGAATCGTGAGCACTATAGCGACCCAACAGAATTTGACGACTGCTGCATCAGAAGAAGAAGTGCAACCAGTAACGATGAAGAACATGTCTTCCTCTTCTCTGTTCAAGGCAAGCAAATTCAAGAAAATAAACCTGCCCGAGTTCAATGGCCGAGCGGAACCAGACGAGATCATAGGATGGCTAGTAAAAATCGATGGCCTGTTCAACCTTCTCAACATTAAGGGGCCAAGAGAGTGCGGTGTGCGGCTTTGCAACTACACTTGAGGGCTCACGACTGGTAGGAGGCGAAGTAACAAGAACTCCATGAAGCCGACCCCGTTAGCAAGATCTTGTGGGAGACATTCAAGCTGGCCTTCCTCGAGCAATATATTCCTCGTGCCATTCGTCGGCAGAAAGAAGACAAATTCATGTCCTTGAAACAAGAAAATACGTTCGTCGATCAGTATGATGCGAAGTTCGCAAAACTTATAAAGTTTACCGGGGCCTTCTTGTAGAACAAGGAGGCATGGTGCAAGCGCTTTCAATAGGGCCTGAACGATGATCTTTGTAGGGACGTCATGAATAAAAAATGTTAGACCTACAGAGAGTCCTACAATGCTTCCCTTGATAGCGAGCAGATCTTTGGTCGAGCATCGCAGAGGGCAGGATCAGGCGTCCATAACAACTTCAACAAGTGTCCTCATGACGCGGGAGTATTTGGTGTACCAAAACGTTAAAATACGTTCGAGTACCGGAGGCCTCATCCCGTAGTACGATGCCATCGGTGCGACAAGATGGGACATCTGGCGATCAATTTCCAAGAGGGATGTTTCAAGTGTGGCCAGCTAGGCCACAAAGCGGTAGATTGTCGAATGGAAAGGGCGAACCAAAATCCACCAAGGAATGTACAAAATCAAAATAGGGCACCTCCTGCCCATGGCACAAACGTAGTGCCCGTGAACCCACAAATTTGTCAAGGAGCGCAAGGCCGAGTCTATGCACTAACTCGAGATAAAGTATTCGCATCTGACACTGTTGTGACAGGTATATTACTCTATAAAATTATGCCTGCTAGATTACAGTTTGATTCGGGTCGTACACATAGTTTCATATCTACCGACTTTGTAGAAGAAAATAAATTATCCATACAATTATTAGATATGAATCTTAGCGTTAGCACTCCATCGGGAGTAGATATCCCTGCCACTTAAATTTATAGGGATGGTTACATCTGCATCAGTGGGCGGAATCTATCCTTGAAAGTTATTATCCTCGACATCAAAAAGTACGATATTATTCTCGGTATGGATTGACTGGGACAGATGGCCAGAACTTCATCTGGATTCGAATCTAGAAGCACCAGCTGTAGACCCAGCGGTAGCATAAGTGGATCCAGATCGACTAGTAGCAAACAAAGCCAGAAGATAGAAGGGATGTAGCTAGTGTTTGAGATGCAAGGAAAACTCTCTGGTTGGACGCCGCTGATCAGAAGTCTCACCCCGTCAATCTATAAAAAGCCTTTTTTCGCATATTTTGAGACAGGGGAAAAGCTGCTCGACCTTTCCTCACTAGTGAGAAAGGTCGATTCCTCGGTCCAATGATCGCTACGGGAAGGTAATTGATGCAGGAGGGGATTAAGGGGAGGGCTCATAAACTGGTTTTTTGTCTTAGGCCTGTGAGGCACCTCTGAGAGTGAGATATTGTATTATGTCTATGTAGCTATTGGACAGAAATGCTCGACTGTGGCACAATTAGTTCAAATTCTTTCAGAAGTGAATGCTTTAGAATATTCCAATAAAAAATGCATAAAAGAGGGATATGTTGATAAAAATCATTTTGATGGAACCGTTGGACGACACAACGATATACTTGTGAATGAAAAAAATTCATTATGATTTACTTGTTTTCGAAAATATTTTATCTCCTAGACGTCGTAGAGAGTGGAGAATTCTAATTTGTTTCAATTCCTTTGGAATGTTGTGGATAAAAATAAAAAAATTTGCAATCAAAACAACAAAGCTCACTCGTTTACCTGTCCATTCACTGCGTTCACTGCTACGTTCCTAGCTCCAGTTTGACTGCCGCTACGAACTCATAACTAGACGCTCTCTTAAGACATAAAATCATTCATAACAATATCAGCGCATCGAGATTATGGTTTATAATTGGTCCAGAATAGGCCCTCCATCCGCCTATTATCTGACTACCGTTTGTTTAACAAAACAACAACAACTGCCTTCAATAGTCAGAAAAGTTTCTCTTAGATTACCCGGTGACCAGCTTAGGCTTTTCTTTCTGTTCCCAGCCAAGGTCAATAGGAAGGAGGAGATCCCACCACCCAATGGACTACTAGATTAACCCGAGAAAGACAAAGACAGGGCTTTTGATCCATTTTACCATATCAATTTCTTTGTGCGACTGGGCCTTGTTCTGTTGATTGAATCTTTCATTGAGAAATCTATGTGACAAGGTGAGCCACTTGCTGCATGCTATAAACTATATAGTCATTCTCATGGTCCAGGAACTCCTACTTCTGCCAAGTTCATTCGAACTAGACCGTGTAGAATGAATTGCGTTCGCTGGTGCGAACGTCTAGAAAGCTTTGAAATGTCGTTTCCGATCTGCTTCCCTCGCGAGGTTTGGCTATGCTCTATAACTGGCTTCTCAGAAAAAGAATGTAACTGGCTTTGAAGCCGTGACCACACCCATGGTACGATGTTTTAAGATCGGTCCTAGTCGGTCCTCCCTTTAGTTGCCTTCTTTTTTAAGTAAAGCTTTACTACATGTCGACTCTTATCTTGCTGAAGTCAAAGCCCCCGCTAAAGATCCTATCTCCTGTCCTCACTGCCACAGTACTATAGAAGTGGTGCCCAATATCACCTTTTCGCAGGAGGACATGCTACTAAAAAATAATCATCAAAATAGACCCCTATACTATACAGGGTATATCGGGGCGATCAAGGTGGACCGCATGCACATCGATCCAGGATCCTCCCTCAGCATCATTCCTAGAAGTTTGCTTCAAATTCTGGGAATCCCTCTGCACAAGCTATCTGCAACCAACACAACTATCATGGCTTTCAATACTGGTCGAAGCCACCCGCTGAGCAAGGTCCGTCTCAAGTGCCAGATTGGTGATCTCCGAACGAAGGTTTCTTGCTATGTGATCGATGCCAATGTATCCTACAATATCTTGTTGGGATGTCCATGGATACACGAGAACATGATCGTTCCTTCCACACTTCACCAGTGCTTCAAATACGTCAACAGTGACGGTGTCGTGAAGACAGAATTTGCCGATGTTGATCCTTTTAAGGGCATCGAAGCCTACTATGGAGATCCAGTACTTTACCAATCTATTCCCTCCAAAGATGATGGTAACGAAGCTGAAAATGAAGCTGAAGCAAGTTCATCGTCCAATGATGGTCCCTTGATCATCCGAGTCAAAGGACGTACTACTCCAAAAAGTACTCCGAAGCCTCTCAAAATCTGGGTGAAAAAGAAGAACCCTGACAAGGTCAAACCATTGACCATCACTCTCAGCAAGACACCCCGGAAAGAACCTACTGATGCCCGTCCTCCTAATCCTAAAGAATTATCCTACGTGGTGAACTCGGCCAAGACTGTGGCTCCTCTTCCAGATGATGATCCTCTCAATGAGTATATCAATACTCATAATAATGTACCTTTAGCGGATGATGTTATCCCTGAAGAAGAACTTGCGTATTTTCTTAGTAAAGGTTTATCTTTGACTTATCCGATGTCTATCAATATGTAAACCACTACATAGATACGATATACGCTCTAGATCACGGCATAGGACCACACCTCTGCATACCGGTCACGACACCTCACCTGCGAGAAAACGTTTATCAAAAAAATATCCTCTACTTCATTATTCCAGCCAGAAAGAATGATGAAGAACTAATCATCTTCGGTCGTATAATTGGCGAGAGAAAGTTTATTCCAGACTCTACTTCTCCCAAGCACAACACAAAGCTGACTATGACTCCGGAAAAATACAACTTTTCTGGTAAATATTGGCAGGCCAAGAATATCATCCAGAACATGGGATATGACATCAAAAGCAACCGGGGGCTAAATTACTGCCGGGGACGACGGTTGCTAATACGATACTTTGCTCCTTCCGGCAAACCCAAGAATTACTATCAATGAAGTGGTGTTGGTTTGGGTTATCTTACTCGCCCAACAACTCCCGAAAGATCAGATGACGAAGCAGATCGTTGTTCTCATTCTTCTGATTCCTCCCTCTGGGACTCAGACTCCAGCATTGGCGACATGTTCAAGACAACTCTGTCCGTCAACATGGTTTCCGTTGACAAAATTGCAGACGATGTCCAATCAATCGAGCTTGAACAATAGGCTCAAAAGATGGATACTAGGTGGAAGCTGCACTTCGAACAACGTGAACCACCTACCAAAGACGATGTCATCCAAGTCAATTTAGGAGATGAATCATCTTTCAAGCTAATCTTCATCAGCAAAAATCTACCTGACGATGAATGCCAATCTCTTATACAGCTTATAAGAGAATACATCGACGTCTTCGCATGGAGCTATGAAGACATGCCAGGCTTGGACCCTAAAGTCGCCATGCACCGCCTAAATATTTCGTCTAAAGCTAAGCCAGTAAAGCAGCAATAATGACGATTCCGACCAGATATCATGGAGGCCATCGAGAATGAAGTCAAGAAGCTCATTGCCAGTGGATTCATTCGCGAAGAACAACACCCAGACTGGGTTGCCAACATCGTTCCAGTCATGAAAAAGAACGATAAAGTTTGAGTCTGTATCGATTACCGTGATTTGAACTCTGTATGACCGAAGGACGAGTTCCCTCTACCAATCACCGACGTAATGATCGACAATACTTGCGGCTTCGAGCGGATGTCCTTCATGGATGGATTTTTAGGCTACAACCAGATCAAGATGTTCCCCGACGATGAGAAGTATATATCTTTTCGAACACCATTGGGGGTATACTACTATACGGTGATGCCCTTCGGATTGAAGAATGCAGGGCAAAATACCAGCGAGCCATGAACACAAGCCCTTCGGATTGAAGAATACAGGGGCGACATACCAGCGTGCCATGAACACAAGCCCTTCGGATTGAAGAATGCAGGGGTGACATACCAGCGAGCCATGAACACAATTTTTTGCGATCATTTGCACAAAACTATGGAGTACTACGCCGACGATATCGTAGTTAAAAGTTGTCTCAAGGGCAACCACCTCCAAGACTTGAGAACGGTGTTCGAACTAATGCGTACACACCAACTCAAGATGAATCCAACCAAGTCTTTCCTGGGAGTCTCCAGCGGCAAGTTTTTTGGTTTTGTCATCACTTTATAGTGTATACATCTTGACCCGGAGAAAGTGAAGGCTATCCTCGATATGCAACCTCCAAGAAACCTCAAAGAGCTATGCGGACTACAAGGAAGGTTAGCCTATATCAGACGATTCATTTTGAACCTCTCTGGAAGGTGTCAACCATTCACCCAGCTTATGAAAAAAGTCGTATCTTTCGTCGGGACTGAACAATGTCAATGTGCATTCGACGACATCAAGGCATATCTTACAAGTCCTCCAGTATTGGCAGCTCCAATAATGGGGAAGCCCTTCTTACTCTATGTCCGTGCTATAGACCATTCTCTTGGCGCCCTATTAGCTCAGAAGAATGAAGGCGCCCATGAACAAGCAATCTACTACCTCAGCCGCACAATGGTGGGTGCCGAACACAGATATACACCGGTGGAGAAGGAATGCCTTGTGTTTGCCATGAAATATAAAAGAGCAGAACAATTATCGGAGGACCGGACTTTTACTTCACGTTACAAACTCGCTCATACAAAAAAAGCCTAGGGACAAAAACCTAGGTACAGCAGTCTAAGTACAATTGTTTATTTTAGATTCTGGGGGGTGACGATAGAGGCTCAGGAAGGCGACGGCAGCCCTGCCTTACTCCTTGGACGATCGGTATACAGCCTTGGCTCCTGCGAAGAGATGGTTGGCATTTGATGAAGAAATGCTCTTCTTGCTCTCTTCGTATTGCTCTTCTGACTTCTCTCTTTCTCTGTGTATTTTCTCTCTGATTATTAGGGGGAAGCTCTCTGTATATCTTTCTCTGATAGTGTATTTTTTTACAAGGGAATGACACCTTACTATTAATAATAGTGGAGGCCTCATTAGGGTTTGGATGATTACCCATTCTCAAAGTGGCTACGGCCTGATGTATAGTCAATCTGGACCAGTAGTTTAGGGTATGAAGGATCTGGGCCATAAATGGGGATAGTATTGAATCCTGTGAATAATTAATGCTGATTGCTTTAAATCTTTATGATTGGTTATGTTAAGCTTGGATCTCTCACCACGTGTCCCATTGGATTGATCATGAATGATATGACCTGATCTCATTAATTATGAGGATAACGTTAAATATGGTCATTGGGATCTGGTAAATCTCTGATTGATCTGCATCCCATAATCACCCTTGCTACCAGCTGTTAAGTCATGGGAACCAATGAATCTCTGCCACGTGTCTTAATGGTGGATCCTGTCAGAACCGCATGATATCCATGAACCGCATGAGACAGCGTCTTAGTAGGCCGCATAGGTATAGTACTTGCGAGCCGTATGGGATGGCTTCTTGGTGAGCCGTATAGGTATAGTACTCGCGAGCCGCATGGGATGGCTTCTTGGTGAGCCGCCTGAAGATGATTCTTGCCAGCCACATGGGATGGCTTCTTGGTGAGCCACAGGAAGATGATTCTTGCCAGCCGTATGAAGCTGTTCTTCAATTAAGCCGCATGGAAGTAGCCACGTGGCAATCTCGGATCGTGTTAGAGATTTTCTCCTGTTCCCAAAGAGTCTGTCATTATGACAGGACCATTATAACACTTCATGTCAGAGCCGTCAGCTGTCAAATCATGGCAGAGTATTAAATAGGGCCATTACTCGATGGCCAGCTGTGTGAAGGGGTCCCATGGGGACACGTGGTGTTGATCGAGCCGCATATCTCTGTTGGTCGTATGTGAGCCGCATGTACTTCTGAACCGCATACGGCTGGGGTGCTTTTTGAACCGCATAAGACTGTCCCTATGTAAGCCGCATGGACTCTCCTGCCCCGAGCCGCATGAAACTAAGAGTCTCTCTGAACCGCATGGGACTACTCTTGTATGAGCCGCATGGGGTTCTCCTGTTTCGAGCCGCATAGATCATCATTCTGATATTTTCCATGCTTCTACAAGACCCCCTTCAAAGTTTTCAATTTGCAAAATTGAAATACTTTGAATAAGAAGCATGGCCTTTGTTGACCGCATAGATGATTCAGCCGCATAAATTTATCTGGCCGCATGAGCTTGTTAGGCTGCATAGACTTTTTGCCATGTGTCCCAACCACGTGTGCAAATCTTCTGCATTAAATGTCCTTGATTCGCCGCCTCTTGGGGGAGGATCCTAAGGGTCAGTTTTGTTTTGACCGAAGCATTTTTCCTTTATTCTTTTAGGCGGCACATGGATCGAGGCGTTTGTTTGATTTTTTGGGCCTCCTTCGCCTATAAATAGGAGTAATTTCATTCTTTGAGGGTTTCTTTACCTTCTCTCTTTTGCTCGGACTCCTTGTTGCCGACTTTCTCTTCGTCTTCTCTCATCAATGATTGTCAATGGCTCCCAAGAAGACTATCGCTGCTACGGGCAAGA
The DNA here is from genome assembly GCA_029216955.1 of Iris pallida. Lineage (NCBI taxonomy): Eukaryota > Viridiplantae > Streptophyta > Magnoliopsida > Asparagales > Iridaceae > Iris > Iris pallida. The sequence goes on from JANAVB010028395.1 coordinate 1,405,023, forward strand.
AGGCTACGTCGTCGTCTGCGACAGCGAAGGGCAAGAAGGCCGCGTCTTCGTCGACGGTGGCGAACGTGGTGGCTCCTCCGCCGGCTGACGTGTCCATTTTTTACCACGACGTTTACCCGCCTATTGCTGGTAGGACCATCAACATGAACTGTCACGGCTATGCCGCATATTTTATGCGCGAGCCTGTATTTCCAAGTATGGTGCATGTCCGACTCATGTTCAAGTCGCATGAGATATGACCTAGGTCTGAGCCGCATAAAAGTTGTTGTTTGCAGCCGCATAACTACTTCATCCTCAGGGCCGCATAAGCTCATTTGGACTTGACCGCATGAGCTTTTTCAAACTGAGCCGCATAAGCCTATTACGGACTGAACCGCATAAGATTATTTGAACTAAATCACATAAGCTCATCCGCATTGAACCGCATGGGCTCATCCAAACTGAACCGCATATGCTCCTTTCGAACCGAACGACATAAGCTCATTCGGACTGACCCGCATGAGCTCTTTCAAACTGAGCCGCATGAGGCTATACTGAGCTAAACCGCATAAGCATCACATAGTTTGGGTTTCGGCTATCTTTTTGACTTATTTATTTTGTTTTTCTTCAGTGAATCTGCCAGTAAATCCTGCGGGGGAACTTATAGTGGGCTCAAATCAGTTCGCCTTGGGCGTGCGTCTTGATAACTTAATTAAGCATGTGTTGAATCAATTCCCTGCTGATGATCCTTCGGAGAGGTTGAACGCCATAGAGAATCAGACCCTCCATTACCTCCGTTCCATGATGAATACTGGGAAGCTGGATGGATTATACCTGAAGCCTTCATTCCTCTTTGGAGATGCTTTAATCATAAAGAATTCTCGAGTATTAGAGATTTTCGAGAACTGGGATTTTTCTTTGGATGGGGTGGCAATCCATATTCCTCTCATGGAACGTCATTATCCTCTGTCGTGGTTCAATATGGTGTTGTTGGACAGGAACCCAATCAGGGATGTTGATGGGCAACATCTATTATAACCCGAACATGCGGTCAGCATACACGAGTAAGGATTCCGTCCTCCGGTACATGATGGGTCTGGCCTCGGGCTCTTTCATGAATGTATACAATCCCAACTTTACACTCACTCAAGCTGATACCTTCCTGAATCGGCTCGCTCGCAAAAAATCTTATCCCGTTGGCAGACTGGCATTGCTGAACTGGATAAACCCCACTTCTTTATGGGCCCAGTTGACCACTTGGGTTCTGCAGACCTACGAAACATTCTTGCAGGAGACGGGACTTTATCATGCCATTCGGGGCACTTATCACGGGCTTCCCATCAATAAACCATTGTTCGTGGCGCTCCTGGAGATGTATAACCGACGAACGGGGACGTTCTTTGCACCCGAAGGGGAGTTGGGGCTTGCTCTCCATGAGATGTATACTGTCTCCAAACTTCCGTGGGGGAACGAGCCTTTCGAGGTGTACACCCCGTCGAATGAGGAGTTCGAGGACGTGAACCGGCGATTCCCAGGTTTTGTTGCGGTATATCAGGAGTTGCTGTGCCATTATAGTGCTTGTCACCAGATGGCTATAAAAAAGGAGGATAGCTCAGAAGAGACCGCTCCCCACACTACATCCTGGGTAAATTATCTTTTTAAAGTTGATCCTTCTGGCGGGGTTACTCCTCGAACCCCTCGAACCCAGGGAGAGATAAAGGACCTGATGTTGGGCGTCAGGAAGTCGCGGTCCAAGAGCGACATATTCGGGAGTCAAACTGACTCTCTCAGCTATTTTTACTATGGCAACAGGCCAATGTCAGAGAAGGTGCTTCTGGATGGATTTTTAATGATATGGCTACGAAACTGCGTAGTCTCGGGAGGGGCAGGTTCTATTGAGAGGATCAGCCGCCACTTCATTCTCCCTGCCGTTAAGCTGGTATTTGGAGTTAGACTGGCCCTTCTTCCTGCTATGGTGTGTAGCATACACCATGGTCTTCGAACATTCTCGTCCAAGGTTATTGCGCGCAATAAGACGCTGGATTTTGAGCGCATAGAACTGCCTTTCCACTATTTGATGGGGTGGTTGACGATGCACTACAAGTCTTTGATGGGACCTGGAATAGCGGAAGATGCTACAGATGAAGACGCTTTCTTTTTCAAATGCCATCGCCGGTCTTGGGAATACAATACTATACCGGCTTGTCGGAGGGCGCTGGCGAGGGTGGATGGGTGTGACTTTTTTGTGTCTGTTCCTCATTTTTCTGATGAGAAAGTGAGGAATGTATACCTTGATGGTACCGAACCTTCTCACTTTCTGTCTCCGAATATGCTCACCTGGTTGCGCAACATCCGTCCTGCGCATCTGGTTTATCGTAACCGTGATAATGTGTACCTGGAGGCCTACCTACCCAGTAGGTTTTCCCGCCAATTTGGCTATAGCCAGCTATTCCTTGATTGTCCCAACCCTTGCTTGGGCTTTGAAGGTAGCATCCTTGATGGTGTCAGGGCATGGAATTATTATGACGCTTATCATACTCGGGCCAGCTTCTCGGTCCCCGATGCTAAGGCGCCGAGGGAAATTTTGTACGTGGCTGCTTTGTATCATGTTATGGCAAACAAGCCTCCTGTTAATTTCGATCCGAGTACCAGTTTCATCGTGGGTACCGGTTTAGAGGAGAAGCCCAAGGGGGCCAAGGCTAGAAAGCAATTAGCGCTCCAGGCTCTCCTCCCTGAATCAGAGCCTTCCGAGTCGGCTGAGGAGGATGATGATCATGATAGCGGAGACTCCCTTTCTGGTGGGGGTGAAGAAGTATCGGATCAACCGCTTCCCACACCCGATGAATCGGCGGAGGATCCGTTACTTGCTACACAAGAGGAAGTGAGGGAAGAACAGTCTCCTGCTGTGTCTGGTCCCTCACGTAAACGAGTCAGACGTGAGTCTTCTGACAGCAGATCAACCTTTTTTGTGAAGAGAGCTGCCGTTAGGTCCCGTGGATTACCTATTACCGAGAAGAGTGAAGATGCAGACGATGTTCCGGAGGTAAGACCAAGTCGGAGCCATCTCTTTGTTGTGGTTTTCTTTTCTCTTGGTGATATGACCTGACCATTTTTTCTTTGTAGGCGTCTGACGAACCAGGCTCTCCTGAACCGTTTACTGCCCCTGGCGTTGATCCGGCCCTTGCTGCTTTGATTAGCGACATGTGTGCCGCGGTCCTTTCTGCGGGGGCTCTCTCAGCGGCGGCTGGAAGCTCCCAGGTTGCTGAGGCCTCGGCCCAGGGTGACGAAGGTTTCCTCGGGCCCGTCTTCGAGATCGCTGAACTTCAGCAAGGCAACGCCGATCCTGTTGCATTCCTTCCCGAGGGTGCAGGGACGGAGAAGCCTATTATACCTGACTCAGAGACTGTTGGTGAAGAGGCTACGGTGGCTGTAGGCGAACTTCAGCCTCCACACTCCTCCAGTGGCAAGATAAGCCAAATATTGACTAGTGAGGGAGCTTATTTGCTCTATCAACATATCCTCCGGGTCAAATCGATTCATGGTTGCCTTGGCCCTACAGGTCCTGACCCTTTACTTCCTATCGCGGATGTTCTTGGGGAAGGCTCGGCCTGCCGTGATCTGGAAGAAAGGATCATTTCCTCTCCTTCGCCGTCTCATGTCGAGGGGCCTCCCGCCAGCCTCGGGCAGATGGGAATGGAGCTGGCGATGGTCTCCACCTCATCGTCTGCTGATCATACGGCTCCGGAGATTGACCTCTCGATTCTGCCGAGCATTCAAGTTCTGTGGGCCGCTGAAAAGGAGTTGGCCGCTGTTCATGCGTCCTTCCGTACGGAGTTTGTTTCTCTTGTGGCAGGAGCGTCAGATTCTGTTGCATCTTCTTCAGCGTTGCCGGCTATACTCCCGTTGACACCGGCTTCCTCGGAGGCTCTGGACGAGGTGACGCAGGATGTGGTCGACAGCTTCTATCGCTATTTAAAGAGGGGCGTAGATGCTGCTATAGAACGTGGGACCCCTTTTACTCTGTCTCTGCGGTGTGCTCGGGTTCAGGTTGCAACTTTGAAGTCTCTTCTTGGCGGGGTCGGGTTGGCTGCACTCCTGGAGCCTAAGTTGGCAGAGACTGATCAGCTTGTGACCCAATTGCTGGCGATACGGCAGACGGGCTTGCCTGTTACGATTGAACGGGAGCGAGGCTTCCTCATTGCTGCTCGGGATAGGATTAAGCTCGCTCGAGATACTGCCGGACCAGTTGTGCAGGGGGACCTTGACAAGTTTTCCGCTTCGTATGACAGGCTGGGTCGTCGAAGTCAGGCTTGTCGGGCTCGGAAAGAGTCTGCTTCTCGTGGAATCGCTGATACGAAGGAGCGGATTCTCGTACTCCAGAGGGAGTTGACCTTCTTAGAGCCAGAGTTGGAGGTTGCTCGTGCGGGGAGTCGATTGCTTGGGAGGCCGAAAGGGTTTCCCGATCTTCTGTCAACCTGGAGCGGGCCTTTAAGAGATTTGAGGATAACTGGCAAGCCCATGCTCAATTGGAGGACGAGGCGGTGATGACCCAAGAGGCGGAACGCCGAGCTACCCAGAGGTTTGAGCGGTCGGTTGCCTTGCTGACGGACCGTCTCAGGGCGTTATGTGCCCCGGAGCAGTGATCAGCTTTATGTTTTTCTTTTGCTGTTGTTTTCTTTTTCGTATTTTTTGTTTTGATCTTATAAAGGATGTGATCCTAAATGATGTAGCACTTTGAATTTTGAATAAATGAGCATGTTTCAACTCATTTTCTCTTTCTTGTACTTACGGTGTTCGTGGAACTGGACTTACTGGGGGATTATTTGTGGACCTGTTACCCTAGGCGTACCTTGGTTTTAGGTACGGATAACAAGTTTGGTCAGGATATCCGAAACAGCCATGGCAAAGTGGTTATGGGTGCTCTCGGTATTGGAAAAAAGAATGCCGTAGAGCAGTTGGGCTCCCGGGGCATGGTGAGATGGTAGATTTATGCTAAGAAACTTAGCAAGGGATATTTGTGGACCTATTATCCTTGGCGTACCCTGGTTCAGGATAGGGATAATAAAATGAAAGAAAACTAACATATTTGCTCAGAGGTTATGAGGACATGGCAAGCATGAGGGTTATACCGTAGAATCTTCCTGCTCAGAGGTAATGAGGATATGGCAGGGGAGACTTCACGAAAGATATTCGTGGTCAACAGCGGACATTTGTGCTCAACAGAGGACTTTTGTGGTCAACAGAGGACATTTGTGGTCAACAGATGACATTTGTGGTCAATAGAGGACATTTGTGGTCAACAGAGGACATTTATGGACCTATTATCCTTGTCGTACTCCGGTTGTGGGTACAGATAATAGGTTGAAAGGGAACCAACATACTTGCTCAGAGGTAATGTGGACATGGCAATCATGAAAGTTTCTTCGACGGAGCCTTCCCATTCAGAGGTAATGAGGACATGGCAGGAGTGGGCTCAATGAAGAGGGGGTACATAGAATGACTCAGAGGTAGGAGAACGTGGAAGTTCTATGCGAGGGGGCGGTTTGTTTTTGGTGGAAGTAAAAATGACTCAGAGGTAATGAGGATATGGCCGTTTCAAAAATTTCTGGATCGATTACCCTTTTTGTGCGCTGGGAGTGCGGGTAGTGGATCATGAGGGAGGATCTCTTCCAGGAAGGAAGTTCAGAGGTATAATCATACGTGACTTACTATCTGAAAGAGTGACCAGAATTTGAGTTCAGAGGCACCAGCGGGTACATAACTCGGTAATTTAGAATGTTGAAAAAGTGTGAGTTCAGTGGTACCAGCGGGTACATGACTCGATAATCTGAAATATTGTGGATGTGAGTTCAGCGGTACCAGCGGGTACATGACTCGATGATCTGGAGAGAATGTTGTTTAGACATAATATTTCTTCAGAAAATTACCGTTGACGGGCAACATGAGCAAGTCTCCATTTTGTTTTGCGAGGCGGTAAGCACCGTTGGAGAATACTGTCTCAATGATAAATGGGCCTTTCCACTTTGGCTGGAATTTGCCGACGGTCTTGTGAGTCATGACCATCGGCCTCCGGACTGCCAGAACGAGATCGCCCACCTGGAATGTTCTGATTTTGACCTTCTTGTTGAAGGCTCCTGAGATGCGTGCTTGGTATAGCTCGATCCTTTGCTGAGCTAGGAGGCGCTTTTCATCTAAGGCCTCCAACTCTTGTAGTCGACGTCGGTAGTTGTCATCCGTCGTCAATTGATAAGTGAGGGCGACGCGGAGTGAGGGTATTTGAGTCTCCAATGGGAGGACTGCTTCACTCCCGTACACTAGGGAGAATGGTGTATTCCCGGTGGCTGTTCGAACTGTGGTGCGATAAGCCCATAAGCATTCAATGAGCTTCTCGTTCCAGTCGCGTTTGTTGGAGGAGACAAACTTCTTGAGGAGTTTGATGATTGTTTTGTTGAATGCCTCTGCCCACCCGTTCGCTGCCGGGTTGTACGGTGTCGAAGCGACATTCTGAATACGGTGGTTATCGCAGAACCGATAGAATATGTGGCTTGCGAACTGCAGACCATTATCATGGATGATCCTTCGGGGCAGTCCAAAGCGGTAGATGACGTGATGCTTAAGGAAGCTGATCACGTTTGAAGTCTTAACTTCTGCGAGTGGGACAGCTTTCGCCCATTTGGAGAAGTAATCTGTGATCGCAAGTATGAAGCGATGTCCTTGGGATGAAGGTGGGGTGATTGGACCAATGATATCCATTCTCCATGCTTTGAATGGCCAGGACGCCACTGTCAGATGTAGAAACTCGGATGGTTGGTGAATGAAGTCCGCGTGGACTTGGCAGGCTTTGTATTTTCTAGCATAATCTATCGCATCTGCCACCATTGTGGGCTAATAGTAGCCCATTCGACGAAGGCGGTCTTGCAGTTTTGGGCCGGGCTGATGGGCCCCGCAGACACCGTCATGAGCTTCTCGTACGGCTTCTTTGGCTTCTGCATTTGACAGACACCGAAGCAGTAATCCGTCGTAGGAGCGGCGATACAGCATTTTCGTCTCTGTATCGTATAAGAATCTGAGAGAACGTCGTATGATGGAAGTGGCTTCCTTTAGGTTCTCGGGCAGGATGTCGTAGACGACGAAGTCGATGAATGGTTATTTCCAATCTGGGGCATCCTCGATTGTCTGTGCGGAATAACTCGCCACTAATTGCACATTGTTCTTGGGACAGACCAGTTCGTGGCCTATCACATCCACTGATTGGCAATCATGATTCGGAACTGCTAGGGAAGCGGCAAGACCAGCTGAGGCATCAGCTTTGATATTTCGGAGTCTGCGGACATGTTCGATGAAGAACCCCTCGAACGACGAGATGATGTCAATCGCCATTTGGTGATAAGGGATCATGTCTTCGTGGCGGACTTCGTATGAGCCCCGGATCTGATTGGCGATTAGTTGGGAATCGCCGTATGCTTCAAGGTATTCTACCCCCAGCTCTCTTGCAAGCTGGAGGCCAATGACCAGAGCGTTGTACTCGGCCATATTGTTGGAGCAGGGCTCTGTGAGGGAATAAGCTCGGTTAATCACCAATCCGAAAGGAGAGACCAGCACTACCCCGACTCCGACGACTATATTGCCTTTAGGTCCGGTCCTCGAAGCACCGTCGAAGAAAATTTGCCATATATCATCGTGAGAAGTTGCATGCGAGTCGACGACCTCATCTGGTATCTCTTCATATATCCTGGAGGACTCCGAGCCTGGGTGGGCTGCTAAGAAGTCTGCCAGGGCTTGACCTTTGACTGCCTTTTGGGGGACGAAGATCATATGATAAGGGGACAACAATATTATCCATGTAGCGAGGCGAGAGCTGAGTGCCCCTGGTTTAGTCATGAGGACCCTGAGAGGGTTATTCGTGAGATCACGTGTATCGTTTGTCCGGTGACATAGTGTCGCGTTTTCTGAATGGCAAATACCAGGGTGAGGCATTCCTTCTCCACAGCAGTGTATAGGTGCTCTGGCCCAATCATCATTCGGCTGAGGTAATATATGGCCTGCTCATGGCCTACGTCGTTCTTCTGTGCCAGCAGAGCCCCGAGGGAGTGTTCCATTGCTCGTACATAGAGCAGGAATGGTTTTTCGGGAACCGGAGCCACCAAAACTGGAGGATTTGACAAATATTCTTTGATGCTGTCGAAAGCGTGCTGACATTCCTTGTCCCATATGAATGAGACTCCTTTCTTCATGAGGTGCGTGAACGGTCGGCATCGCCCGGAGAGGTTAGAAATGAACCTCCTGATGTAAGCTAGCCTCCCTTGGAGGCCTCTGAGTTCGCGAAGATTTCTCGGGGGACCCATCTCCATGATTGCTTTCGTCTTCTCAGGGTCTACATGGATACCTTATGCCGTGATGATGAAGCCCAAGAACTTCCCGCTGGATACGCCCAGAAAGGACTTCGTAGGGTTCATTTTCAAATTGTGCGTTCGCATTAGGTCGAATACCGTCTTTAGATCCTGTAGATGGTCTCCCTTGCAACGACTCTTAACGGCTATATTGTCAACATAGCACTCCACTGTCTTGCGTAAGTGGTCTCTGAAGATGATGCTCATGGCTCTTTGATATGTGGCGCCAGCATTCTTTAAACCGAAAGGCATAACTGTGTAGCAGTATGTGCCAATCGGTGTTCAGAATGATGTATGCTTTTCGTCATCAGGAGACATTTTGATTTGGTTGTACCCCGAGAAGCCATCCATAAATGACATACGTTCGAAGCCGCAGGTATTGTCGATCATGATGTCTGTGATAGGAAGGGGAAATTCATCTTTGGGACATGCCTTGTTTAGATTACGGAAGTCGATACAGATTCGAATCTTTCCATTCTTCTTGAGGACGGGTACTATATTGGCGACCCAATCGAGATATTGCTCTTCACGAATGAAGCCGCTGGCTATCAGTTTGTTTACTTCGACTTCGATCGCGTCCATGATGCCTGGGCGGAAGCGTCGCTGTTGTTGCTTGACTGGTTTCGCATCTGACCGAATGTTGAGTTTGTGAAGAACAATGTCGGGATTTAACCCTGGCATGTCTTCATAGCTCCAGGCGAACACATCAATGTATTCTCTGACAAGTTCTAGCAGCGACTCCCGTTCTTCGTCTGTTAGGCTTTTACTGACGAAAATTGGTTTTGGAGAAGTTCGCTGCCGAGATCCACTTGTATGACCTCATCTTCAGTAGGAGGTTCTCTTTGTTCGAACCGCTTTTTCCATTGTGCGTCTAACTGCTGGGCCCACGGTTCTAGCTCGAGGATTTCGAGGATGTCTTCGTCTTCTTCGTAAGCGTCGGCAAATGCCATGTTGACTGTCATGACTTGTCTGAACACATCTCCGATGCTGGTATCCGAGTCAAAAGTTGGTGACCCGATTGAATGTGACTGCCAGTCGCATTCTTTATCTGAACTCTCAGGGGTCGTAGTAGGCGTTACATACCCCAACCCGTATCGAGTTTTGCTATAATAGTCTCGTGGTTTGTCCGCCGGGACTGGCGGCTTCAAAGGTAATCGTCGTCCAGTGCCGTAGTTTAAACCTAGCATCGTCTCCAGATCATACCCCTGTTTCTGCATGAGATATTTGGATTGGGGGCTATAAAGATACATAGGCAATCTTCCGGCATCTGACCCGAGGTCGGCTTCCTCTATGGTGAGGGGATACGGGTTGTTCGTCCGGCCGAAGATGATCGGATGATCCCCTCCCTCGATTATTCGGTAAGCATCTTCTACTGGAGTAAGCTGGATCGCGGTGTACACATTTGTCACTTGTGTGTGTATGTGAGTGCCTATACCGTGTTCCATAGCATACATTGTACATAGCTTATTGAGCTCGGTGTAGTTCAAAGATAACCCTTTATTGATGAAGTAAGGTATCTTTTCTAGGGGGATTACATCATCAGCAGAAGGAACATCAGTGTGGGCAGCCACATACTTAGCTAACTCTGGTTCCTCTTCGACTACCCCCTGTGTGAATGAAGACTGAGAGGACGTCCTGGGAAGCTTGATTGTCAGTGGTTCAGTTGACGGAGCAAAGCATGGAGTTGTTGGCAGACTAGTGACCCCCAGTTTGGCACTTGTTGTGGAGCGAGGAGTGGCCGGTTCGCTAGAAGTGTCAGACCTCGCATCGGGGTGACGACCCTTCTTGGGAAGGTGTATCGTCAGTGGCCTACGGAGGGATTGAGCTTCTCCATTTGGGGTTGACCGACTCTTGGTAGTCTGATTGTCAGTGGCCCCGTTGTGGGTCTCGGCACTTGGCCGGACCTTGGCAGCCAGATTATCATCTACTCTTCCTGCGCCGAGAGGCTGATCGCGTCCTTCCGCAGAGTGGCGGTAAGGGGTGCGGACCTTTCCGGTTTGCGAGCTTGGAGATGGATTGTCAGAGGCTCTTCTGATCCTATGGCCGTCTCGGTACTAGCTTATATATTTCCTTCATCAAGGTGCCTCTTCGACTTTTCGTATAGACAGGAGTCTGAGTAGTAAGATTCGATCCCTTTAAAGGGATCGATGTCAGCAAATTTCGTCTTCACGAAGCCGTGTTTGTCGACATATTTGAAGCATTGGTGCAGTGTGGAAGGCACGATCATATAATCGTGTATCCACGGACGCCATAAGAGGATGTTGTATGAAGTGTCTGTATCTATGACGTAGCAGGCGACTTCGGATTGGAGGTCGCCAATTTGACACTTCAGACGAATCTTCCCAATAGGGTAGCTCCTGCCCGAATTGAAACCGCTGATGGCGGTGCTTGTAGGTGTCAGGCGATGCATTGGGATGCAGAGATGATGTAGCAGACCCTTCAGGATGATGCTTATGGAAGAGCTTGGATCAATGTGCATCCGATCCACCTTTACGTCGTCGATGTATCCAGTATAGTATAGTGGGCGATCGTGCAGGTTGGTTTTGATGAACATGCCCTGCGGAGTGAAGATGATATTGGGCATTGCTCCCGTACAGGCACTGTCCTGGATATCCATAGGTGAGTCCTCTCCGGTGAGGTTGGATTGAGCCAGATAGACATCAACATTTTGGAGTGCTTCGCTTAATGCAATACGAACGTCCTTGGAGAGCCTTAGGAGTTCGTACAGTGATAACTTGGCCTGTGTGTTAGCCAATTGCGCTAAGATGTCAAAGCTGTAGGGCCTCTCTAGCCCTTGGGCTGCCTTTTTTCGGAGGGATTTGTCGAAGCGAGTCTCCCTCGGCCTAGGCTTATCGGTCGTCGAAGGCTGAGCCGGTCCCGGAGCATCAGTTGTAGTAGCTTGATGGTTTTCAGCTAGATTGTCAACCACAGGTTGGGATTGCGCTCCGGACCGTGTGACGACGGCTGTAGCTTCCTCGTTGTCTGCCGAGATTGTGTGGCAGGTCCTAACCTTTCCACTTTTCTTCTTGTCGGTGGAAGATGGTGTGGGCCGAGTCACTTCTGACACCAAGTCTGGATGGATCCACATGACCTCCCCTCGAGAGGTGGTGAGGGGTACTAGATCGACAGCCTGATCTCGGGGGGGGGGGGGGGGGGTGGAAGATTGGTAATCTTCATTGTCGCTAGAGGGACGGGGACCACCCCATCTTGAGTCTCCGTCGGAGGGAAGCTACCGAATTGTACGGACACCATATTGGCCGCCACGGTTATCTCTTCAAAATCGATGGCCAGAGCCTTCGAATCGATGAGGTTTTGTATGTACCATTTCAGCTGGTAGCAATCATGTATAGCATGATGGACATCGCGATAATAATGGCAGTACTTTGGATTCTCCATCTCTGCTGGCCGCGGTTCCCGTCTTGGTGGAGGAAGCTGAATCCTGTCCCCTTGTATGAGCATGTCCAAGATGGGCTTAACGTGACCGTCTTCAAAGGAGTAAGTGATTTACGGCCATTGCTTGTCTGCTGGCTTCGGCTCAGGTTTTTGTGCTGTATCGGCCACCATAGCCTGCTTTCCTTTGTTATCCCGATTGTTGGAGGGGCTACCCCCATTATCGTTGTTGGGACGCTTGCCCTTGTTTTCTCCTTCCGAGATGTGCAATCCCAGTTGGCGAGCCTTCTTCAATCGGTCTTTGGCGCTCGTGGCGCTGATGATGAACGTCTTCCAATCTTTGAATTGACTTTCGCCCATCCAGAGACTGATCGTTGGAAGCAGTCTCTTTTGGCAAATTTTAATTAAAGAGGAATCTGGATTTTCGGAGGGCAGCTTCATGGCAGTTTGGCGGAACCGCACAATGTAGTTCCTTGTCAGCTCCTTCTTCCCTTGGACGACATCTATGAGGGTGGACATGGTGACATCCTGCCCTACTTCGTAGAATCTCTCCAAGAACAGGCGCTTGAAGCCGGCGAAGGAGTGGATGCAGTTGTCCGGCAGATTGCGATACCAGTCGAAGGCGACTCCTTCCAATGCCCCAATGAATAATCGCGTGAGGATAGCATCATCATGGAGCAGATGGTCGGTGGTGACCTCGAAGTAAGTGATGTACCGACTTACTGAGGTCTTGCCGTCATACGGGTTGATATTGAACGGCTTATATCTTGGTGGGAATGGAACATCCCTTCATTCAGCAGGGTATGGTTGCCGAATTCTGAGGTCTTGAGCGTTTTCTCAGGCATGGAACATGGCTCGGAGCTCCTGAACCTCTCTTCTTACTTCTCGGGCCTCATTTATCGCGGTAGGGGCTGTTATTTCGGGAGGATTGTTGCCCGGGTTCGGTGCCGCCGAATTCGAGTCTGCATTGACCGCGGGACCCACGCTTGTTTGGCCAGGCGTCCCTCCTTGCAGAGTTGGAAGGGCTGCTTTAATCTCGTCTACAGACTTGACCAAAGCAAGTAATATGGCTTCGAGATTGTCGATGCGCTGGCGCTCACTGGAACCACTTTGATTGCTGTATGTCATGAACACCGTCCTTGTATGATGAGAAACAGAAGGGACGGTAGGAGATGTATCCTCCGAGTCATACCCATGTACCGAGAAGTCATCGGGATATGTGGGAATATTCTCTTCTGGTTCGGACTCGGAGGGAACAGTACCCCCAGCCTCAGAGTCTGCTTCGTCTTGAGAGTCATAGATGTCCTCGGGGACATCGGCGTCTGTTGTACCTGATGGGAGAGTTGTTTCCTCGGGCTCGGCTCCTTGAAACATCGGATTGTTGTGGATGTTCGGAGGAGTGCTACCCCCAGTTCCCACAATCTCCAGCGATGTGGATGATGAATTTTCTACTGCAGCAGATTTCGTCTTTGAATGGGTGTGTTGGAATACTCCGGTAGAGGACAACCGTTTAGACGACAGTTTCTTAGCTGTAGTGGTTGAGGTCTTCGGGGTGGAGATGCTTGCCTTCTTCCCTCTCCCCTCGGCGGGGACTTTCTGAGTGGAATTACAGGAGACAACAGGAGGTACCTCGTCTTCTGGGCTCGGACGCTGTAGTCTTTGGAAGACTGACGGCCGATCTTTCGTCACTGCCGCGTTGCTGCAACAACAGTTGACGATGATTTGGGTGCAGTGACGTCCAAGCGAGGACTCTTTGCACACCGAAGTCCCGTCTCTTTCCTTACGCTTGGGGAGGATATCCTCACGCAGGTCAGAGGAACCACTCTGTCCGTTCACCACCGGGGACTGGATTCGAGTAGTTCTGTACAACTTCCCATCAGAGGCCCACGTGATAATCAGCGGGACGCCCCGATGGTCAGAGGTTAGGGCAGCTGACTGGGCTTGGTGAGCCCGCGCTGTCCTAGACTTCCTCCTTTTTGCACTTGCGGGTGTGTAATAGGAGGAGTCCAAGTTGAATACCACAGAGTCTGGCTTATCATCCAGATAACCATCAGAGTCAGGACTGTACGAGAGACGGTCGAAGACTGATCGAGAGGAGCGTGGAATGGACGCTATGCGGCTAGAATTGAGTACCGTGCAGGCTGTCTGCATGCGGTTGTCTTCTGCTGTTGGATGAGTTGTTTTTGTGCGGCTAGGAGTCATGACCGTGCAGGCTGGCCGCATGTGGTTGGCAATTATGGCCGCATGGGTTTTCTGCAAGCGATTGACTTCCATAGCCGCATGAGTTTCATCCATGTGGTTGGCAACTGCAGCCGCATAAGCTATGCGGCTGACAGATGTGACCGCATGATTTTTCTTCATGCGGCTAGCGGATATGGCCGCATGAGCTTTTTCCATGCGGCTAGCACCCCTATGCGGCTCGGATTGCGTAGAGTTCCTCTTTTCCCCTGCAAGTCCAGCATCATAGTGTTTTCTTCTGCCGGACTTGGGGACAGCAGAGTTGTCTACAGTCTGAAGTGGGGCCGCAGAAGAGTCCTGTTCGCCGTCTTGAGCAACAGAGGGTATCCCGTCGAGGGCTTGGGGAGGAGCAAATAATTTTGGCCTCCACTCTCTGCGAGCCTTCATCGTGCGGGTGCGCTTCTGGACCGGGCCAGCGCTTCCTTCGGAGAGCATCTCTTCAAACGCCTGTTGGTCGAAGCGGACGACCATCTTTTGTTGCGTGGAGCCAAGCTTGGCTGCATCCGACTGCGTCACCAACTCCTCAGCCGTGGAGAAGTTTCTTCCCAGCAGAGTCGCCATCGTGTTTGCCATGAAATATAAAAGAGCAGAACAATTATCGGAGGACCGGACTTTTACTTCACGTTACAAACTCGCTCGTACAAAGAAAGCCTAGGGACGAAAACTAGGTACAGCAGTCTAAGTACAATTGTTTATTTTAGATTCTCGGAGGGTGACGATAGAGGCTCAGGAAGGCGACGGCAGCCCTGCCTTACTCCTTGGACGATCGGTATGCAGCCTTGGCTCCTGCGAAGAGATGGTTGGCGTTTGATGAAGAAATGCTCTTCTTGCTCTCCTCGTATTGCTCTTCTGACTTCTCTCTTTCTCTGTGTATTTTCTCTCTGATTATTAGGGGGGAAGCTCTCTGTATATCTTTCTCTGATAGTGTATTTTTGTACAAGGGAATGGCACCTTACTATTTATAATAGTGGAGGCCTCATTAGGGTTTGGATGATTACCCATTCTCAAAGTGGCGGCGGCCTGATGTATAGTCAATCTGGACCATTAGTTTAGGGTGTGAAGGATCTGGGCCATAAATGGGGATAGTATTGAATCCTGTGAATAATTAATGCTGATTGCTTTAAATCTTCATGATTGGTTGTGTCAAGCTTGGATCTCTTACTACGTGTCCCATTGGCTTGATCATGAATGATATGACCTGATCTCATTAATTATGAGGATAACGTTAAATATGGTCATTGGGATCTGGTAAATCTCTGATTGATCTGCATCCCATAATCACCCTTGCTACCAGCTGTTAAGTCGTGGGAACCAATGAATCTCTGCCACGTGTCTTAATGGTGGATCCTGTCAGAACCGCATGATATCCATGAACCGCATGAGACAGCGTCTTAGTGGGCCGCATAGGTATAGTACTTGCGAGCCGCATAGGATGGCTTCTTGGTGAGCCGCATAGGTATAGTACTCGTGAGCCGTATGGGATGGCTTCTTGGTGTGCCACCTGAAGATGATTCTTGCCAGCCGCATGGGATGGCTTCTTGGTGAGCTGCAGGAAGATGATTCTTGCCAGCCGCATGAAGCTGTTCTTCAATTAAGCCATATGGGAGTAGCCACGTGGCAATCTCGGATCGTGTCAGAGATTTTATCCTGTTTCCAAAGAGTCTGTCATTATGACAGGACCATTATGATACTTCATGTCAGAGCCGTTAGCTGTCAAATTATGGCAGAGCATTAAATAGGGCCATTACTCGATGGCCAGCTGTGTGAAGGGGTCTCATGGGGACACGTGGTGTTGATCGAGCGGCATATCTCTGTTGGTCATATGTGAGCCGCATGTACTTCTGAACCGCATGCGGCTGGAGTGCTCTTTGAACCGCATAAGACTGTCCCTATGTAAGCCGCATGGACTCTCCTGCCCCGAGCCGTATGAAACTAAGAGTCTCTCTGAACCGCATGGGACTACTCTTGTATGAGCCGCATGGGGTTCTCCTGTTCCGAGCCGCATAGATCATTATTCTGATATTTTCTATGCGCTTCTACACCTTGTACTAGTATTTTCCATCCAGAAGATATGCCACTATGTGTCTGTGCAGACTATCCACATTATATCTAAAGTCAACCCTCTCAGAATACTCATGACTAAACTGGGCTCTCTCAATTCTCGTTTAGCTACATGGGCAATGCTGTTGACTCCATACGATATGCTCTTCGTTCCTCAGAAGGCGGTATAAGGCCAAGCATTAGCTGATTTCCTAGCAGCTCATCCGGTGCCAGAATCGTCCAAACTCTACGACGAAATCTCTGATAAAGTGGTAGAGTTTAACACTACAACTGAGGAAATCCCCATTTGGTGAATGTTCTTTGATGGTGCATCAAGAACATGACCCAAAGGAAATATTGTAGCCGGAGTTGGTATCGTGCTCGTATCACCTGATCATCTGATTATACATCATGCATATTCTCTCGTAGAACAATGCACCAACAACGTGGCCGAATATAATGCCCTATTAATCGGCCTGCAATTGGCAAAGCAACTGGGAGTTGACTATCTAGAAGCTTACGACGATTCCAAACAAATAGTTAGTTAAGTCCGAGGGGATTATGAAGTTCGCCACGAAGATCTCATCCCCTACTACAAAGCAACAATCGAGTTGTCATCTACTTTCGCTGGATTCTTCATCGAGAACGTGTCTCGACTACATAATATAGAAGTAGATGCTCTAGCCGATCTCGCTGCTTCCTCGACCGTTCCTACTAATACTCAGGAGTCGATCACAGTGTCTGGTCGAGAACTATTCTGTGTGAAAAATGCCTTGCATATTCATCACAGTTACACAACGGAAACAAACGTCGATGCTAAAGACGAGATTTTCTTTCATATACTATGCCGTATATGGAATCCTCCCCGAGGACCCAAAAGAAGCAGTGTCTATCCAAAGACGTTCCCTTAGATTTCACTACGACATAGCTACCAAGTTGTTGTACCGACACTCTTATGACGGGTTACTGTTACAATGCTTATCAGACACAGAAGCCAAACATGCACTCCGGGAGACTCACGATGGAGTTTGTGGTGCACATCAACCAGGCCCCAAATTACAAGTTTGCCTCAAACGAATGGGCTATTACTGGCCTACAATGATAGCAGATGCCGTTGAATATGCAAAGAAGTGTATAGCTTGTCAGTTCCACGCCGATTTCATTCATCAACCTTCGGAGTTTCTATACCCGACGGCAGCATCTTGGCCGTTTGAAGCCTGGGACATGGACGTCATAGGACCAATCAGCCCGTCATCCTCTAAAGGACATTGGTTCATCCTAGCCATAATCGATTACTTCTCCAAATGGGCGAAAGCTATACCGCTCACCGAAGTAAAGGTGTCAAACATGATCAGTTTTATCAAACATCACGTCATCTACCGCTTCGGCCTACCTCGCAGGATCATCCATGATAATGGTCTACAGTTCGCAAGCCATGTATTCTATCGGTTCTGCGATAGGAATCGAATCCAGAACGTAGCCTCTACTGCCTACAATCCAGTGGCTAATGGGCTAGCAGAAGCCTTCAATAAAACCATCATAAAACTTCTCAAGAAGTTCGTGTCTTCAAACAAGCGTGATTGGAATGAGAAGCTCAGCGAGTGTCTATGGGCCTATCGTACAACGGTCCAGACTCCAACAGGCAGTACGCCATTCTCTCTAGTTTATGGGAGCGAAACAGTTCTTCCCCTAGAAATCCAGATCCCTTCTCTTCGAGTAGCCTTAGCCAGCGAATTGACTACCGAAGAAAGCTACTGTCTACGACTCCAGGAGCTCGAAGTGCTAGACGAAAAATGCTTGTTAGCTCAGCAACGCATTGAGCTATACCAAGCATGCCTTTGCAGAGCCTTCAATAAAAAAGTAAAGGAAAGGATCTTCCAAGTCGGCGATCTGGTCTTAGCAGTGAGAAGACCAATGGTCATGACACACAAAGCAAAAGAAAAATTCTAACCTAAATAGGAAGGTCCTTTCATCATAGAATCAGTGTATTCTAACGGTGCGTACCGACTAACCAAGCCCGATGGTGACTTGCTCATGATGCCTATCAACGACAAGTTCCTGAAGAAATACTATGTGTAACATTTTTTTTGTTCACATGTGTTCAGTCATGTAAATATATATTGCGATGTTTATATGATCCAAAAAATTATCTAACTATTATCCGTATTTCAAGAGTCTTGAATACGCCCTGGATAGTAGGTCCTCCGTTTTTGACTGTCCAAACTCGGTTTGACGAAAACAAGTCACGTCCCTATTACCTTTGAATTGTTTTTCGATAATTATTTTCCCAGTGGAATGATTAAATGTTTTGCTATGTCCACATAACCTCTGAGCAAAGCATTCATCAAGGATAATTACGCCCATATTACCTTTGAACTATCCACTCCCACCTAATGTTATATATCTTTCCATGTCCATATTACCTTTGGTCAGATATAGAACATCCTCTGCTATTACGTCCATATTACCTCTACTAGCAGCTTCATTTAAATTATTATCTATATTCGAATAAACTTGAATATAAAACGGATAATAGGTCCACATCAAAATTCACCACCAGAAAATATCCTTGCTACGTCTACATTACCTCTAGCATCGATATTTCACAAAGCCACATTTATTTTGAAAAGATTCTTTATTTTGTACTTGAACGTCTATCAAGAGGCGAAAAAATGATACAAGAGCCGTGACGGCTGGAAAAAAGAAGGTTACAAAGAATCTACAGGATACATAGGCGGTTTATGTTGTCTCTTAGAGCCGCGACTTCGGATTCAGACTTCGCGGTAGCTCGATGGTGCGCCTCTTCTTGACGAGCAGCTTCATCCTCGAAAAAGAACAGACTCAGATGCTCTCCCTCCAACTTCGCCAGCTGTTCTTCTAAATGGGCAGAAGTGGTGGCAGTCATGGCAGCTTGAGACAGATAATCCTCATGTTCAGATGTTACTGCCCTCAAGTCGGCTTCCAGCTGGGCGATCTCATTCTGGATCTGCGCAATGTGATTATACCTCTCGATGATCTGTGCAGCCGGTTTGTTCTTCGAGGCGGCACGTGCCTCACTTGCAGCGTTGAACTGACCATTATGGTCAGCCAATCCGCCGATCTCTCGAACACGGGCGTCCTTCATCACCTGGAAAGTAGCCTTCTCCTCCGCGAGAGCCTTGATCAGAGCCTCGTCTTCCATACGGAACAGGGATGATGGGCTCCGCTGTTTGGTATCCTGAAACCTGGCCACCTGACCCTCAAGGTCATTCAGAACCTTCCTCAGAGTATTGGCTTGCTCTTCATAGTCGACAATACTCTCGAGGGCCGCCACTTGGCATTCGGCAACAGCCTTCATAGGGCTAAAAGTAACATTCCAATTTAAGACTCCAAGAAGCTTCACTTTTAGTACAGAGTAAAAAGCTTTGACGACTTCCTGGGCCATCTTCTCATCTTCAGTGGAGGTCGTCGGAGAAGAGGCATGGAGAGTTTCTTCCGCTCCAGGAAGGGATACCTGACAAGAAGCCGAACCTGACAAAGAAAAATATATATATATATATCAGTAATCGAAAAAGAGGGAGAAAAATGCGAAAAAGTTGTAATTTCGTACCTTCGGCTTGCTTAACTCCAGCCTGAACTACGCCATCAGTCTTGGCTTTAGGGAAACCAAGAACAGGCCCAGACTGTTCAAGAAGAACAACAGCCTCCTCAGCATGCTGCTCAACTTCTCCTTCTGTAGGAGCGGATTCAGCAACAGCCTCCTCAGTATGCTGCTCAACTTCTCCTTCTGTAGCCGATACCGGCTCACTAACAGCTCCCTCTGCACCAGCAGATTTGGAGGAGCCGGGAACAATTTCTGTCACCTTCCCAATGCCTAGGACTATCTTCGCGTGGGGTTCCTTCCCCTTGTTTAGAAGGGAACATACAGTCGTGGCCAGCCCCACGAGAAGCACGCAAAATCAAAGTCGAAAAATCTCATCCGAAGAGAGGCGCAAAGATGACATACCCGCAGGAGGATGAGCCGATTGGACTTGATTCTCGTCCAACTCTCTCATCGCAGTTCCTATTGCAGACATATCCCCCATAGATATGTTATAGGAGAAACTGATCTTTTGATCGCCGTCATGGTCTGGGCCTTCGCCCTGATCACCTCGTCGCTCAAATCTTACAGCCGAAGAAGACCCGCCCTCATCCATCAGTCGAGTACGAGCAGGGGACTCTATCATTACGTCCATCTCCTTAGACAAAGAGGCACCTGCCTCAGCTGCAACTTCGGGGTCCTATGCAAAGGACAAACGCAAAGGTGAGAAAGCTTTTAAAGGCTTGACCAGAACGGCTATAGAGTCTAGGAAGGGATCTACCTCCCAAATGGCAATGATCTGCAATGCCGTCTGCCGAGAAGACCTTCTGGGAGGAGACGAGCCGGCACCCACGTCCGCAACCTTCTTTCTCTCCCGGGAAACAACCACCTTCTTCCTTTTTGGCCGTGGCACCAACTTGGTAGGAGCCTTCCTCTTATGAGGAACGGTAGGAAGAGGTTATTCAGTATCCTTTCTCCGAGGTACTGCAACGATAGGCTCTTCAACAACGATTCTCTGATGCGACACTGCCACTGGTTCAACTGTGGGTGCGGCACCTTCCTTTCTGCTACTCTCCATCGCACGTGCTCGTCCTATATCATTAAGGGTCGGGGCAAGCTTGGTCCCCGATATAAAAATATGCTCACGGTCATACCGAGAAGGAAGGGTATTGACCTGAATATAGAACTTAGCAGCAACAAAGAGTATATGGGTATGGGTTTATCTTCGGGCAAGGTAAAAACTACCCCTGTACATCCAGCATTGTAGTATCCCCATGCACGTGCCCCATCGATCAGACTCCCTATCGACTGGAGATGAGGACTGGGATTACCCAAGAGAAGCTGGTTGTAGCCGAATTACCGTGCAAAGCGGCTTGGCAAGTAAGGTTCCAGGAAAGTATGGTTCCTGTTCCTGAATACCAGATGGGAAGGCCTAATGGATTGGAGCCAACGAAATGCTCCAATAGGAAGGCTAGTAGTGAGTGCTCCCTCATCTACTAGGGTGTCTCCCGCATGACCACTACCAGATGGAGGCGACACTCTAAAAAATTCATAATTCTGCAGAAAACTCAAAGCCCTTCTACAAGCAGACACCCCTGTAATAGTCCAATCTATGTCTCTGAACCTCAGAATGAAGGCATCTCCCGCCAAAGAATCTGCCATCAGCTCGACGTTCATCAATCTGGGACAATGCAGTTGTGACGCCCCAGTCCCAAAATATAAGGACTAGTAACGTAATCATGCCAGCTGCATACATACGAAGCACACTCCATTATATAGAAATCTTGTATGTATACATAAGCTGTAAAATACAGTAATCTATGACAAACTAAATCTCATCCACAATAAAAAGAATAATAATATAAAATCAACTTGAATATTATGGTACACTTTTTTTCCGTAGACAAAGTCCACTAACAACTATCAAAATGAGAGAAAGTATACAAGAAAACGACCCACGAAAATGTCGAGACGAACCAAGAGTGATCATCTTCAAAGGAATGGAGAAGACTACCCTCTTGGCTAGAACACCTGCAGTAAATCATGAAAGCACATACCTGGAGAGATAACCAGGTCCTCAGAGGGACGTAATAAGATACAAAAAGAACATGCCACTATAACTGCATAAATAAATACTGTAAACTACAACACAACCGGGTACCTAACCATCTAAGTGATATGCATTTTGAGGATAACGTTCTACGCAGGGGCTGTAACGGATTCACGCAAGCAAGTAATAAAGAGTGGCCAACAAGTAGCGCTCGTCCGAGACACTATCGGCCGGGTAACATGTAGCGCTCATCCGAGACACTATCTCCAAATGTGTGTAAAAGTAAATGTAGCCCCTACGCTAGTAGCTGTCCCCTCCTCCAATGAATGTATACGTGCGACTTAACCACGACGCACCAACACATGTCGCTTCCACAACACGGGTTACACCTGATAACTGTCAAGTCTTCTAACATGCATCTATTGATAGTTATTCCTACGCAAATGCACGAGGGATCAGCCAACACGCAAGTGACCTCTATATGATGCTCACAACTCTCACACACAACTCGTATACAATCGTGACAAGTTAATAAGACACACTAAATTTGATGGTAGTCCCTTAACTCTAGGTCCACATGCAAGAAAGTTAATAACTAAAAATAAAGTATAGAAGATATAATAACTGAATAATAAATGTAACTAATTGTAAGAAGTAAAAGATGGCAAGGTATCTTGCCTGAGGTTATGTGCAAGAGGAAAAGATCCAGTAGCTCGAACCGACAATAAACGGAGCCAGAGAAAGGGAAATCCCGCAGATGACTCCGGATGCTGTAACAAACATCACGAACGAGTTTGGAATAAAAGATATACCTAGGAAATGCCTGTCCAAAAGTTAAATTCTGGAACAGGGGCAAAATCATAATTTTTGGTCAAAACGATATCCGTCGTTGGACTTGCTTTGTATCGAAATGCGTGCCAGAACCTACGGTCTCTAAAGTCATCAAACTATATGTCTATAGATTTATTTTTTCGAGACGAACTCAATGGTATGTCCAATTTTGAATTCCGAGGAGTCGGGCACAAGATGGTCCGTTGGCCAGAACTGTGGTAGTCGCTTTGTACCGAAAAGCATGCCAGGGACCACGTCCTTCAAACCTAGCAAATTTTATATAAAAACATGCTAGAACGATGCCACGAGTCTAGTGGTGGTGTCGGAATTGAAATCCGGAGTCTCGGGTTCAAAAACAAAATTTTACAAGTTTGGAATTACGAATTCGAATGGCCAACTTTGGCGTCAAATTCAACCAGTCTAACGTATTCACAATGAAGCAAAACTTAAGGGGTAGAAAGAGGGTCATACCAGCTGTGCGTCAAAACTGACAGCGCGTAAAACGGAGCTGCGACGACGGAGATACGAGCCGACGAAGTTGGCTCCGCGAAACTGTCCAAAATTAGTACAATTTAGACGGTCAACTTGGTGGCCGGTTTTGATCTATCAAACGTTCGAATAAACAGATGAAACTTGACAAGGCTGAAGGGCTACATACAAAGATTGAGACGGACGAAATGGATCGACGATCCAACGGTCGAATATTTCAAAAAACGTGCACGAAGTTGTTGTTTAGAAATGAACTTCTGTCTTCGTTCCCGCACGCGTCACGATGGGATTTCATGCGTGTAGGAGCGTAAAAAGTGCTTTATGGACTGAGTCAAAGAGGTAGGGAATTTTACGCTAACTATTTTACACCAGGGCTAGTCGTTGAAATTTTATGCCAGGGACAAACTGTCAGGCCGCATTTAATGCAGAAGATTTGATTTGACAGAATGATTTTGCTGACAACATGCAAACACAGAAGTCGAGAAGGTCGGATTGTCACCAAACCCGATACTTGTCGTATGGTGTGCAGAGACGGCTATTTTACGCTCAATAAAATTACTTCTTTTTACGCACGATAGTTACGTGAGCTTTTACGCTCAAAACTATTGTGAGCGCAAAGTCTATTTGGGCTAAGTTTTACGCTCAAGGCTATTTTAGCCACTTTACGCTGGAAAGTTTATTTTGAGTTATTTTTACGCCAACTTACCACTTTACGCTCAGGGTATATTTCGGGTCATTTTTACGCCCGATCCTTCCTGACTACTTTAAAACGTGGTTTGTCTACGTGGCTATCATGCCACACTTATTGAAGAATGTGTTTACATGCTCCCTATTTTTGTTGAAATAATGGGTCACGTGTCAACGTGCACAGAGGGTGACTTACATCATGGATGACAGTTGCTAGCGTAAAAACCCAATTTTGTTGCTTTTTACGCACAAAGGATAAAGTCTATAAATAGAATTATTTTTTACATAGACAGCATCGAGAGGAGATCAGAGAGACAGGAGATAATACAGAGATCAGAGCCCAGAGACTTTGATTTTCGAGAGCATTCTTCTTTAACTTTTCTTCTAGAACAGAGTGAAGTAAAGCAGGAAAGCATTCGGCCTCGCCATCAGTGCCCAAGTGCGTCGATACCTTTCTGGTGACTTAGTTCTTCCGGCTGTTCATCTTCTAGCAGTACTCTTCATTATCATCGTATGGTCCAAGGAACAAAGTGATCGCCTTCAGATCAGACTTCCATAGCAATACTTCCCAGAACAATTTGTACTTTTTATACTTTTTCTCGTTTTATTTTCAAAAGCCAATTTTAGGTATTTTGTTAAGTGAAACAAAATGACGACTCTGTTGGGGACAACCTTCTCCTCTGACGAGGAGTCAATTGCTCAATACGATGATGTGTCGATCGGATCGACAAAGAAGACTCTGGTTGTGCACTTCGACCAGACTGCTTACGAAGAAATGCTCCGAACTGGGGGTGGTACTCGCTGCTCCAATGTTCAGAAATCGAGAAAGGCGCAAAATTTTTGGATTTCCAAATCCAAGGCATCCTCGGATCTCCCTGTTGTCTCTGAAGACAAAGGAATCCTTCCTACTCCGATTGTAGAGGCTTCCATCTGTGATGAAGCAGTCTCTACTTCGGTGATACGTCATAGGCGTAAAAATTTGTCTCCCGTTTGTAACGTGGCATACCCTCAGGTTTTATGCTCTGGGCATAAAAATCAAAGCTGTATGCCCCACGCGTAAGAATAAGTCTCCCGTCTGTGATGTGGTAAACCCTAATACTTTAAGTTCTGAGCGTGAAAATAAGTCTCCCGTCTGTGACGCGGTAGACACACAAAATTTATGCTCCATGCGTAAAGGAAAATCTTCCGTCTATGACGTAGAAGATACTCATGTTTCGCGCTCTATGCGTAAAGGTAAATCTCATGTCTGTGACAGTAGAGATAAAATTCATAATGATGCTTCTGTATCTAAAGTGAATTTACCTGCACGCAACCAGCATAAAAACATAGTTGGTAAAACTTCTGTTTTCAACCAACAACCTTCTTATACTGATGTACGTAAGGTGCCAAACCTTCAAATTACACGCAATGCTGATGGAGTCCTTTGTGCTAAAAAATCTCAGGATTTACGAACGCAACTCCAAGCGCGTAAAAAAATACAGTTTGGTTCTGCGAATGCAGCCAGTAATCTTATTTATACACAAGGGACTAAGTGCTTCTCTACCCTAAACGTAATAAAGAAGACTACTCCATCTATTCTCTCTACTCCTTCTGATTTACGCGAGTTGCTAATGCAAAAGCGTAAGAATAGACAATCTCCTGTGACACTCCCTCAAGAGAAACACCATTGTGCGTGTCATCAGATTGTGATCAAATGTTGTTGTTCGGATTCTAAACGGTCAGTTTTTGACCGGTTAAGCTTCAATGCGCCTCAACAGCAAGTTGATGACCAAGAATATGGGTTGTTATATGCGTCAGTCAACATGGCATCTCATACTAATAGAGGACGACGTCCAAGACACAATACGTCCCAAACTCCAGGTCAACAACAATTCAACAGACTTCTTGATTCCTTTGAAGGAGTATATCAGAATACTCGATCAAGAAGGCAAAGACAATTGTAGACTTCTGATTCAGAAGCTGGGGGTACTCATTCTCTTGAGTCCGAAACGGATAGTGTTGATTCATACCTCTATACCAATCCTCCTGTATCTTTAAGAGAGGTTGAATCATACGCTATTGGAGATGAACCGGAGACGTCATCTGCAAATACAGAACAACGTCTCACTGCCGTTGAGCTATCATTAAAGGACATGCTTACTATGATGTAAAGCATGCACCAGATAATAATGACTCAGCAAACTGCTCAGCCGACAGTAGCAACACCGGTACAAGTAGCAGCACAAACTCAGGATAGTCAAGGGGTTGATATACCTTTGAATATTCAAGAGCCTGCTGTTAACCAAAATTCTGTATCTCCAGATCCCATCATTCCAGAAGATGTACCACCTCCAGTGGGGGTTACCGTACATCCAACCACTATTCAATCAAACGTGCTTCCTCAAACTAGTGAAGCTATTCAAGCAGTACGTGAATTAAAAGTGCAGTTTGAAGTTTTGAAGCACAAGGATCAGCTCCAGAGGTTAGGAATTAAGCAACCTTATCCTCCTCATTGGAATGATGTACCCTTTCCACCGAAATGCAAGCCATAATCAATGGTATTGTTTGATGGAAAGGCTTCTCCTAGTCAGTATATCAATTACTTTGATATTATGACTGTGCATCTACAGAAAAATGATGTTTTTCTCACTCGAGTGTTCATCGGGTGCTTGACGGGTTCAGCTTACGACTGGTATCGTAGTTTACCCGACAATTGTATTTCGTCTTTGGACGAATTTAAAGCAATGTTTCTCTCCTGTTTCTATGAAGGGGGCATGGACATGAATATGTCCTCCTTAATAGAAATCAAACAAAAGGAGAAGGAAGATACTCGGACGTTCATCGAACGTTTTCGACAGGCAACTCTGAAAATGCCTCCTGGCATGCCAGATTCAGCGTTGATTGAGACATACAAGATGAATCTGCGACCATCCATTGATGTCTTCACGGGTTCCCAATTCACAGATTGGGCCTCGTTTATTATAGCAGCAGTTTTTGCCGAGACCAATGGTAGGTTGGCTTATGAACATGGCATGATTTTTGCTTTAGAGGATAAAGGAAAGAAAGGCTCTTCTGGTAATAATTTCGACAATCGTAATGGGAAGGAAAAGGATACCCTCATGGTTAATCTTTCCAAGAACAAAATGACGCCGAATAATCAGGAGTCTTCTAAGCCAAAAGAAGAATACTCTTTTGACGAGAGTGATATCCTAGGAATATTTTAATGTCTGGTAAAGAGCGGCAAACTTCAGATTTCGGAGCCGAAAAGGCCTAATGAGGTGAATCTGACTGACAATCTCAAGTATTGTATCTATCACATATACATAAATCATCCCACCAGGGCTTGTTATGTTCTAAAGAAGAAAATCTAAGAGCTGATCAATGCTAATGCCATTGCTTTAACTAACGATGAGCATACGGTCACAACCAATATGGTTTCTCTTCAATTTGGAGGTTTTCCTCCTCATCAAGTCCCAGATGGGATTGTCCCAATCCCGAAGGCGACGATGAAGATTGTGAATATTCTACCTGCCAGAAAGGAAAATGAATGATTGTTGCCTCTCACATTAAAGAATGGTAAAATTATGTGGGTACATCCTGACTTAGTACCTGAAATAGAAGATGAAGAAAAAACTTTAAAATCCAAGAAATGTAAGAAAGTCAAAACCTGCAACATGATTTCTCATGTTATTCCAGATCCTGATGATTTGGATCATCTATGGGATGGCATTCCTTTGGAAGATAGACTGAGAGGTTTGAACATATGTCCTCCAAGTCTGGCTTCTCCAACCATGCTCAAGTTGACTCATCAGCAGTGGCTAGCTGTGAACAGTGTTCCCTTATACAGGGTACAACAAGTTTTTGCTCCTTATGAGAAAGCTCCTACAGGGATTTTTCCTTGTATCCCGAATCCTTCTCCTCCCGTAGCTACAGAGGCTTCTATTCCTCATTCTTCTGTAGTTACAAAGATCTCTTCTCCTTCCTCTGTTGAACCAACTGTTAAAAGTCTGCTGCCCATTCACTTATACAGTCAGCAATCAGTCCTTCTCATTAAAAAATGGGCTATGACTTTCAAAAGACAGAGGGTTTAAATTATGATAAAGGAATATAACTTCCATTACAAATTCAAAGTCAAAAATCTACTGTCGAATTGGGTTTTGAGGTTCCTCATAAAAATCCTCACAAGAAGAAGGTTAAGGGAAGGAAGACTAAATCCTGCAATATGGTACTTCCTTCTTCTAAATTTGAAGAAAAAACCTTTGCTAGTACATGATCTGGAAAAGAGTACCACAATGATTATGAGGGATCCTCCAAAGAAATAGAGGATGTTGAAATACCACCAATTCAACCATCTTCTGTTCCTGCTAAACCATCTATGGTTAAAAAGGGGAAACAGAAAGCAGTACGCTTTGACGTTCCTTTGAAATCTGCTTCCAGTCAAGGGGTAATGATGAAGCCCTATAAATTTGATATTCTAGCTCAGTTAGCCAATACTCCGGCTAGACCATCTATATTTGAGCTGCTTCATCTTTCTAAAGAAAGCAGGAAGACTTTGAGTGAAGCTTTGCTTCAAGCAGATTCATGCTTGGCTCAACTCAAGAGTCCTGATAATACACCAATATCGTGTCCACAATGTCATAGTGTGATGGAGGCAATTCCTAATATTACCTTCACACAAGAAGACATGTTGTTGAAGCATAACAAGTATGATATACCTTTGTGCTACACTGGGTATATCGGATCTACTGAAATTGATAGGATTTACATTGATCTTGGGTCTTCAATTAGCATAATTCTTCAGAGTATGCTAAGACCTTTGAGGATTCCTACTAGTGATTTGATTTACACTAGTACCACAATAGTTGGTTTCAAATCTGGCAAGAGTAAACCAGTGGGGAAGATTCGTCTAAAGATTCAGATTGGTGATCTTCGAACCATGGCTACTTTCTATGTTATCAACTCCGACGTATCCTACAACATCCTTCTCGGGCGACCATGGGTACATGAGCATAATATTGTGCCTTCAACTTTCCACTAATGCTTCAAGTACGTGAATTCGCAAGGAGTTGTGAAGACTGAATTTGCTGATATCAATCCCTTCAAGGGTGTTGAAGCCTATTTTTCGGACTCAATACTCTACAAACAATAGCATGTGAAGGAGATATCAGAATAGCTGAAGATCAATCACCTGTTGAAGATCAGTCTGTCAATAAAGATCCTCCAGAAGACCAACCTTTGAAGATCAAGGTCAAAGGTCGAATCCAACCCCAACCTGTCAGTGATCGACCTCTGATGATCAAGGTCAAAGGAAGAACTCTAGCTTCATCTGAGGAATTAATGAGTATTCCTGTCAAGAGCCAAGTTCAACCTCTTATGATCAAAGTCAAGGGACGTACTTCTCGTACGAATGATCCAGAACCACCATTGGTCATCAACCTTGACAAGTCTATGCAGAAGACGGATGATGGTCCGTTAATGATCAATCCAAAGCGTAGTAGTCAATTTGTAAATGATGTAAATATTGATCATTCTGTAATTTCTGATATCAATAAAGATTTTTTTTTGAGTATATGGCTGTCAAATTTGTTGAAAGAATGACTTTATCTCCTGATGATCAAAGTCATCAATATAAAAATGACATAGATACAGAGGAAACTTTATACATTGACCATAAGGAAAATTCTTTTCTTCCTCATGTCGATGTTGGACCTTATGCTCAAAGGTTCTTAACATCTCCCTATCTTCTTCCTGTAGCCACTTCATCGCAAGCTTGTGTAACTTTTAGACGTCACGAAGAATATTATTTCGTGATTTCATCTGATAAAAAAAACAAGCGCCAAATTGTGCTTGGCCTGGCTAGAAATATTCCTGTTGTTCAGACGGATGATCTTAGAGATAAAGATAAAGAAAGAATTCGAATTGACAAATATAGTCAACAATCTCTCAAGATTATCCAGAATATGGGATATGATTTGAAGACTATGCAAGGTCTCAATCAAGGCAAGGGTAGACGATTACCATTATGTGGTGATCCATTTTACCAGAAAACTCGTCATGGGTTGGGATATGATCCATCCCACATGTTTAATGATGATATACAAGAAGAATTCTCTTCTAGTTCTTCACAATCCTCAGAATCTAAAGAAATCCATTTCATCGAATTTGAATATGCTGGAGAGGACTATTACGATGAATCTGAATGTGTATTCTCAGTCAACATGGTTCAAACTGAAGAAGAATCTGAATTATTTGAAAATGACCCTTGGGCTCAACAGATGGATACCCAATAGGAACTTCGTTTTGAACAACGACAACCACCTACGGAGGATAAAATTCTCTAGATTGATGTTGGAGATGGAACTACATCCAAGCCAATATTCATCAGTAAGAACCTTTCCGAAGATGAAAAAAAAGAGCTGATAAAACTGATTAAAGAATATAATATCTTTGCATGGAGTTATGAGGATATGCCGGGTCTAGATCCTAAAGTTGCTACTCATAAACTCAATATTCTTCCTAATGCCAAGCCTGTAAAACAACAGCAACGATATTTTCGACCAGATATGATGGATGCAATTGAAGCAAAAGTCAAAAAGTTGATTACATGTGGCTTTGTTCGTGAAGAACAACACCCAAACTGGGTTGCCAATATTGTTCCTGTTATGAAGAAGAACAAAAAAGTTCGAGTTTGTATAGATTTTCGAGATCTTAATGCAGCTTACCCAAAAGGTGAATTTCCACTTCCAATAACTGATGTCATGATAGACAATACATGCGGTTTTGAATGTATGTCTTTCATGGACGGATTCTCAGGATACAATCAGATCAAGATGCATCCAGGAGATGAGAAGCATACTGCTTTTCGTATACCCCTTGGGGTTTACTGCTATACGGTTATGCCATTTGGTCTCAAAAACGTCGGTGCCACGTATCAACGGGCTATGAGCAACATCTTTCAAGAACATATACGGAAGACAGTTGAATGTTACGTAGATGACATTGCCGTCAAAAGTCGATCAAAATATGATCACATTCAAGACTTGAAGACAGTATTTGAATTGATGCGTCGGTATCAATTGAAAATGAACCCTACTAAGTCTTTCTTAGGGGTTTCCAGTGGCAAGTTTTTGGGATTTGTCATCACTTCTCAGGGTATTGATGTTGATCCTGATAAAATCAAAGCAATTCTTGAAATGCGTCCTCCATGCAATCTAAAGGAACTCCGAGACTTTCAAGGTCGCATTGCTTATATCAGGAGATTTATATCCAATCCCTCTGGGAGATGTCAACATTTCTTCCGTCTATTAAAGAAAGGTGTATCATTTGTTTGGGATGAAGCGTGTCAGAAAGCTTTTAATGACATCAAATAATACCTTAAAATCTACCTGTTCTAGTACCACCAGTAGTAGGAAGACCATTTTTGCTATCTGTTCGAGCCTTAGATCATTCACTTGGTGCTCTTCTTGCACAGAAAAGTGATATTGCTCATGAACAAGCGATTTATTATCTTAGCCGAATGATGGTCGGAGCTGAACACAGATATACTCATGTAGAAAAAGAATGTCTAGCTTTGGTTTTTGCGGTTCAAAAGATACGTCATTATGTGACAGGACAGACTATTCATGTTATCTCCAGAATAAATCCTATTCGGGTATTGATGAGAAAACCAAGCATTCTTAACTCCAGGTTAGCAACCTAGGCGATATTGCTCACTCCTTATGATATGGTCTATGTACCTCAAAAATCAGTGAAGGGTCAAGAATTAGCTGATTTCTTAGCAGCTCACCCTATACCTGAAACATCGAAGCTATATGAGGATATTCCAGATGAAGTTGTGGATTGCAACATGACTTTAAAAAAATAACATTTGGCAATTATATTTTGATGGAGCGTCACGAGTTGGACCTAAAGGCAATATTGTCTCTGGGGTAGGAATCGTCTTGGTTTCTCCTGATAAAATGGTCATATATCGTGCTTATTCTCTCAATGAGCCATGCTCCAACAATGTGGCAGAATATAATGCTCTGCTGATTGGTCTCCAAGTAGCAAAACAGTTGGACATCGAGTTCCTATAAGCTTATGGAGATTCTCAACTGATTGTTAATCAGGTTAGAGGGACATATAAAGTCAGAAATCCTGACCTCATCCCTTATCATCAAGTGGTAATCGAGTTGGTCCTTTCATTCAAAGGATTCTTCATCGAATTCGTACCACGTTCTCAGAATTTGGAAGCTGATGCTCTCGCTAGCTTAGCTGCAGATTTGGTTGTTCCAATTCGAAGACAAAACACCATTACTTTGTTGGACCGAGACTTATACTGTGTAAAGAATAATCTGAATGTTGAACAGAGTTATATTACATAATCAAGTTCCCAACAGAGGGATTGGAGAAGTCCATTTATTAATTATGCGGTTCATGTGATTTTGCCTGAAGATCCAAAAGAAGCTGCATCAATCAGGAGACGATCATTTTGATTTTATTATGATTCGTCTTTACATATGTTATATCGTCGTTCATATGATGGACTTTTGCTGCGCTGTCTCTCAGAAAGCGAAGCCAAACAAATACTTCGTGAAGCTCATGATGGTGTCTGTGGTGCCCATCAACCTGGTCCAAAATTATAAGACCGCATTTGAAGGATGGGGTATTATTGGCCGTCTATGATAACAGATACTGTAGATTATGCCAGACGATGTAAAGCATGTCAGATTTATGCTGATTTTATTCATCAACCATCTGAATTCTTGCATCCTACAGCAGCTTCTTGGCCCTTTGAAGCTTGGGGCATGGACATTATTGGTCCGATTAATCCTCCTTCTGTCAAGGGACATCGGTTTATATTGGCTATAACCGATTACTTTTCTAAGTGGGCGAAAGCGGTTCCTCTTGTTGAGGTAAAAATATCTAATGTGGTTAATTTTATCAAACATCATGTTATTTATCGTTTTGGGATCCCTCGACGGATAATACATGATAATGGACCATAATTTGCCAGTCAGGCATTTTATCGGTTTTGTAATAAGAATCGAATCCAAAACCTAGCTTCTATGGCTTATAATCCAGCTGCTAATTGTTTAGCCGAAGCTTTCAACAAGACGATCATCAAACTTTTCAAAAAGTTCGTCCCTTCTAATAAACGTGATTGGATGAGAAACTTGGAGAATGTTATTGGCTTATCGAATAACAGTCCGAACTCCTAACGGTTTTACACCATTTTTATTGGTCTATGGATGTGAGGCTGTCCTTCCACTGGAAATTTAGATTCTATCTCTTCAAATAGCCATTACTAATGAGCTAACTACAGAGAACAATGATCGCTTACGACTCCAAGAACTTGAAGGATTGGACGAGAAACGTCTTCAAGCTCAACAGCATATTGAGCTATATTAAGCCCGTATATCTCGAACTTTCAATCGTAAAGTTAAAGAGAGGGTATTCAAAGTCAGTGAATTAGTATTAGCTGTTCGAAGACCGACGGTGATGACTCATAAGGGCAAAGGGAAATTCCAAGCAAAATGGGAAGGCCCTTATGTTATTGAGACGGTTTTTTCCAACGGTGCCTATCGGTTATCTAAGCCCAATGGAGATTTACTCATGATGCCGATCAATGACAAATTTCTTAAGAAGTACTATGTATAAAAAAAATACAGAATGAAAATAAAATCTTTTTTATTTTTGTTCAGAATAAAGGATTAAGGACGAGGACCATTGCCTTCCTTATTGAATACACAGTCAGCCAATGCATCGAAGTCATCATTGCCTGAGTTCACAAAAAACTTGCAGGCAGCCATCCTCAACGTCTCTTCTTCAGGAGTTTTTCCTGGCTCTACTAAGAAAGCGAAGATGTCTTGGGATGGCTTGAGCGTAGAAGAGCCTTCGCTTATTTCGGTTGGGCCTGACACAATTGGCTCAATGGGGCATGTCTCGAGGACGTCCTCAACTTTCGTGGTGACTTCAGTCTTTTACAGCACGTCCTTGGAAGACATTTTCAATAGAGGAATGGAAACAAGGATGAAATATTACAAAGAGTTCTCATCTATTTATAGGAGAGAGCTATTAATGAACCAGTCTTGGAAATTGAAACAACTTTTCATTCCCGAAAAGACCTATCCATTCATTACATCAGATTCATCCATTTAATTATGGAATTGAAATGATCTTTCTTTTCCCAAAAGAAATGTTGGTTCATTCATTCTTTCATAATTTTGGTATATATCCTCAATGACGTCTGTCTTTTTATTTTTCTAGCTCCAATGTTTGGTTAAGCTGATTACTTGTCTCCTCGGAGAGAAATATTAATCTTTTATCTTACCAGTTGGTATAAAAAGTTGGATTTATTATCTATCATGTCCATTCGACCTCTGCATAAAATATTAAGTCTGCTTATTTTGCCTATCTATCATGTCCATTTGACCTCTGAATAGATATTAATCTATTTTTCTTTGAGTCGTTACAATCTGTCATGTCCATATTACCTCTGATAGTATTGTATACTCTAAAACAGAAAACTAGATTTCATTATCTATTATATCCATATTACCTCTGGATCGATACAAGTTATTGAGTTTAGAAGACTTGTCACGTCCATATTACCTCTGATAAGTGTTTTCTATCTCATACCTATTATTTAATTTCAAAATAAATGATAGGATCACAAAACAAATATTTTATTCATTTCTTGAATAAGATAAAAGATTACAAAAGCTCCTTATTTGCCTAAGGCGGAGCAGATATATCTTTCAGCAATTTTTGGAGCTCTGCTAAACGCTTCTCACGAGAGCCCATTATATTTTCAGTAGCTATCTTTCTTCGGGTCTCTGGAGTGCAAAGGGGAGAAAATTTAGCGAAAGTAGCTATCAAGTTATCCCTGGCATCATCAAGATGCTTGATAGTAGATTCAGCCCCAAAAACTTAACCAGAATTGAGCTCTGTGTCAAATATTGGTCACCAGTTGCTATTAATTGCTCCTTCTCAGCTTTTAGACGAGCTAGTTCAGCCTCCACTTCACGAATTTTATCATTTTGTTCCTGAATTTTCGTATTTGAAGTGTCATAGGCTTCTCTATAAATCTCTAGCTTAGGCTTTGCGTCAGCCAAGAAAGCTTTCTCTTTGGCGACTTTGCTGCTATGTTCTCTGAGAGAGTCGTTGAAAGTGGTCTCTCGAGCAGTGTATTCAGCTGATAAAACATCATAATCAGCTTGAATGAGACTTTAAGTAGTTTCACTTGTCAACCGCAGATATTCTTTGATAGGTTGGTCAAGTTCTTCTACCACCTTTTCCAGTGCAGTTGCTCTCTCAACATCATTAAACATGGCGACGTTCCTGATAGTGGAAACAATCGCGCCTTTTAAGCTTTCATAACTGAGGCCCCTATTCAGGACCATGTCAATCAAAGCTGCCAGTGTCTTGTAGAAAGTTTCAGTATGAATCTCAACTAAGAGATTCATTTCTGCATTTGAGCTTGGCGTTGCAGCAATCTCTACCAAGTCTCTTTTTCGAAGACTAGGGGTAGATGTGGTGGCTCCGGTAGCAGATTGAGAGATAGACAATGTTGTCATAGCCAATTGATCCCTAGAAGCTTCAGGGATCAAGTCTTCAGTACTTGTTACTCCAGCCGTTTTTGGAGTTTCGATGGCGGTAATTGTGGTGGATGGAATGATAGTTAGAGCAGCTGATACAGGTTCAAGCATTGTCTCCTCATGAACTTCTGATGGATTAGTAGTAATACCAGAGGGTGCTATCATGACATTCCCAGTTTCAGTGGATGATTTGACTACGCCTTCATCACCTTCTTGGACTTCTGGCTGTTCAGACTCTGGAAACACTTCAGTCTCTTCATTGAGATCAGTTCCTTCTTCAGCAGCTATTTCTTGATCTGTAGTTGATTTTTCTGCAGTTTGTTCTTCTTCTCTGTTGTCAATATGAGAAGACAATCCTGGTTGAACTTCTGTTTCAAGCTCTTGTTGTGGTTCCTCTTCTGGTTGAATTTCCTCTACTCTATCTGAAGAAGAACTCTCTTCTTCAGACTCCGGGTTCTCTTCATAAATATTTTTTTGAGGAGAAGGAGGAGCCATAGGCTTTGGTGCAATAATAACACCTACAAAATGAACAAAATAAATTAAAATACAAAATCATAATGTATAATCTTGTATAGATTTTGTATATATACCAGGAGTAGGTGTAGAACGTGCCAAATATGCACCATAATCTCCATTCCAATCTTCATCATCAAAATCGAGAGCTAGTTTATCCAGTGGGATAGGCTCTGGAGCGACACCTTCAACCGTTTGTAACTTTTTTGGTAAGGATAAATGAAGTGAAGTGCTAAGGCGTCCTTGAGATAGGATCCCTACAGCTTCAGTTGAGGTAGCTACTTGGGAGGCTGAGGATCTTTCTTCAAGATGAGTTGAAAAGGACCCGACATGTGGCAGTTCTTCAACAGGAATGTCATCCTCTGGAGTAGCAGCTCTTGGTTTGGAAGGCATCTTGACAGTGACCTTCTTCTTCTTTTCAGGAGTCCTCACTGGAAGAGTAGTAGCTGTATTCTGCTTCCGTTTGCGAGTTTTCACAATAACTATTGGTCTCGCTGCTATTTCTCCAGCTCCTGAAGGGATTACTGCAAGAAATTCATCTGTAATAGTGGTATTGTCAGGTATATCAGGAGTTATTCTGATCGGCTCCTCGATGTTCCCTTCTTTGGGCCATCGAAGACTTCCTTGCATACTATAACCATCTGCGAAAGAATGGATGGAAGCATAAAAACGAGCATACGGGTGAAGTATACGTAGCTCGGTTGTACTGGTAGCAGTAGATATTTTGAATCTAGCACTAGTACATACGGTGCTGAAGTATCTCCATGCTCTCGCACTGTCAATCAGTTTTCCATAATAATAGAAGCTAGTGGAAGGATTGCCAACATGAAGTTGGTCATATCCAAATTGACGGGCGAACCTACTCGGCAGATAATGCTCAAATGCACAGTTATCTTCATTCCTGTACATCAGATGAGAGGGTCTGATGCACATTAACCATTGGAAAACTGATTTTGGCAATGACATTGTCCTATCTCCTCAGTCTTCGAATTGCACGCCGAGGCAATCAGCTGGAACTGGCGGCCTTGTGCAGAAGAAATTCCAACCATAGGAATAATTCAACGCTGCTCGGGTGTCTGCCACTGTCGTGGCAGTCCATGTGGCCTTGCTGAATTTTTGGAGGAAGATATTTGCTTCATCTTCAGGACCTGGTGGCAGCAAATTACAATTGTGATGTAATAACCATCCCATCAAATAAGTATATGACATCTCCACCCTTGGAAAATTTTCTTGGTGAGGAGCATTATTAATCAATTCTTCACCAAAAGTCCGTAGGCCCACATTTATTCGGCAAACCATTGCCGACAATAGATTGATTTTTTGCTTTGAACACCAAACGTACTGCTGGCCATAATACGTTTCGGTGGATCCTGTCTATGGTATTGATCCCCGGTACGACCCATCTTCGTAGCCATAGGGATAGAAAGCCTTCCAGCAGAGCCTTCCTTGACATCTTCTGACTACCATGTCTCAGGTAGCTTAAAGCCTCAGTCCCTGCAGGGATATCTCCAGTCTTGGTGGATAGATATTGGTCTCGAGCTTTCTGTGAGACCATCAGTTCCTGGATCACATCTGCTGGAATTATAGAGCAAGGGTTGATAGTTTGAGTCTTGTTTTCTCGAAACCTACCCTTCTCAGTCTTGGATATCCTATTTTCATGGTAAAATAAATAGATAGTCCATTTGGTTACATATGCCAAATGTGATCCACTTTCATACAAACTGGTGCAAATCAGATAATAGCACATGAGTTCTTCATAGACCTGTACCAATTCAGGGTTATTCTCTCTTATTTCTGCTAGTTCCCGATTGGAGGGAACATATTCTTCATAAGGGGCCTCGTCCATCGGCAGCTTCGAGATAAATTGTATCTCATGCAAAGCAAGACCCATTTCACCAAGTGGAGTTGTAAAAGTTCCTGTTGAACTCATATACAATTCCAATAAAGCCAAGAACAAGTTACTGTTTGGTGGTATGTCGTAACTTGTAGAGGCCACTGTTTCATATAGACCGATACTTTCCAGGTCTATTTTAAAGTGCTTCATGATCCAAGTACTAATTTGAATCCAGTTAGTACTATAAGGAGTCAACCACCCTGTCAACCTAGGGTTGGTCTGAGGATATATCACAGCTTCTTTCATGAACTTATTTATAAACATGGGTACTTGTACTGGCTGGATCAGAAATGAGTCTTCACTTGGTGTGAACTCGGGCAATAAACCATAAAATGGGACACCACCACCACTGGGAGTACTATTGTGGTAGCCTATATCACTAGCTCTCTCCCTCTTGAAAATAATCTTGCCTGGCCTGCCATAGCTACTGGGAGTCAAATTCCATAGCATCTGACGAGGGTGAGTAGTATGGACAAAAGCAGATAGAGGGTAATCCCTGTCCATGTCAGGGAGATACATCACCCTTTCTCCAAACTTAAACACCCAGGCTTCTTTCTTGGGGTGAGTCTGTGATTTGAAGTCTATCGCATCCCCAAATAGAAAAGCTGGCTTCAAAAATTGTTGGTCTTCTAGTGATACCAATACTTCTCCATTCATCATAGACAGCAACATCCTATCCCCTTAAGCAGCTATCAGTTGCGCTCTTCCTTCAGGGTATTCAGGGTTGGATTGAGGAAACTGTACATGTGATAAATTCTCCAGATAGTTTGAGCCCACCATACTAGCCGGCGAGCCAAATATTTCTGAGAGAGGGTGAATTTGCAAGTCTACTGTCAAAAGAAAAAAAGAAAAAAAGATCAAGTTAGTAAAAATCTAATTTGAAGTTTTGCAAGTTTTATGCTAATACAAAACAAATGTTAGTGTATTTCCAATTTTACGCAGACACATGTGTATGTGTGCGTATTTTGAGTTTTACGCTGACACATTAAATGTGGGCATAATTCGAATTTTACGCTTCTAAATATAAAAGTAGGCATATTTCGAATTTTGCGCTGACACATTAGATGTGGGCGTATTTCAAGTTTTACGCTGACACAATAAATGTGGGCGTATTTAAAGTTTTTACGCTAGCACGAACAACGTGAGCGTAGTTTTCGATTTTTGTTGGGGTCTCTTCTCCGATGAACTCATGACTAAAGTTCAATATTTTTACCCCTCATTGCCGGAGCCACGACGGGTTGCCTTGCTGAGACATTGCTGATGATCGGACAGGAGTTTGCGCGCGGTTGACCGACGAGGAATCGACGGCAGGCTTCTTGCCTTTGCTGCTGCCGGCGGCGGATTTCTTTGGGGCCATCGAATTGAATGCAAAAGAGTGAACGAGAAAGAGGATTCAAGAAAGCTTGGGAGTACAAAGAAACAAAGTAAAGTTTTCTCTCTCCCCGAAGAACCCTATTTATAGGGAATTTTTGAATCAGTTCGAATTCCAGATTTTACGCCGACTGTTGGATATCACAACTTTTACGTGGACGACCGTTGGATATCCTGAACTTTACGCTGTCGGGTCAAATTTCGAATTTTACGCTTCTGTTCAAAGTGTTTCAAATTTTCAAAATATTTGAAAACTTTGAAGGGGGTCTTATAGGAGCGTAAAAAGTGCTTTATGGACTGAGTCAAAGAGGTTGGGAATTTTACGCTAGCTATTTTACGCCAGGGCTAGTCGTTGAAATTTTACACCAGGGACAAACTGTCCGGCCGTATTTAATACAGAAGATTTGATTTGACAGAATGATTTTGCTGACAACATGCAAACACAGAAGTCGAGAAGGTCGGATTGTCATCAAAACCGATACTTGTCGTATGGTGTGCAGAGAAGGCTATTTTACGCTCAATAAAATCACTTCTTTTTACGCACGATAGTTATGTGAGCTTTTACGCTCAAAACTATTGTGAGCGTAAAGTCTATTTGGGCTAAATTTTACGCTCAAGGCTATTTTATCCACTTTACGCTGGGAAGTTTATTTTGAGTTGTTTTTACGCCAACTTACCACTTTACGCTCAGGGTATATTTCGGGTCATTTTTACGCCCGATCCTTCCTGACTACTTTAAAACGTGGTTTGTCTACGTGGCTATCATGCCACACTTATTGAAGAACGTGTGTGCATGCTCCCTATTTTTGTTGAAATAATGGGACACGTGTCAACGTGCACAGAGGGTGACTTTCATCGTGGGTGGCAGTTGCTAGCGTAAAAATCCAATTTTGTTACTTTTTATGCACAAAGGATAAAGTCTATAAATAGACTTATTTTTCACATAGACAGCATCGAGAGGAGATCAGAGAGACATGAGAGAATACAGAGATCAGAGCCCAAAGACTTTGATTTTTGAGAGCATTCTTCTTTATCTTTTCTTCCAGAACAGAGTGAAGCAAAGCAGGAAAGCATTCGACCTTGCCATCAGTGCCCAAGTCGACGATACCTTTCTGGTGACTTAGTTCTTCCGGCTTTTCAACTTCTAGCAGTATCCTTCATCATCATCGTATGGTCCAAGGAACAAAGTGATCGCCTTCAGATCAAACTTCCATAGCAATACTTTCCAGAACAATTTGTACTTTTTGTACTTTTTTCGTTTTATTTTCAAAAGCCAATTTTAGGCATTTTGTTAAGTGAAACAGTACGAAACGCACGAATCGCCTAAACGGCGCGTCCGGGAGGACGGTGGCCGCCAGGGGAGGTGCTTCCGAGGTCGCGTGGCCTGGAGGAAGGCTCGCCAGCGGCGGTGGCGCCCGCGGCGGCCCGTGGCGTGCGGTGGCGCTGCCCGCAGCTGCTGTTGCTGTTCTATGCCGCATGCTGCTGTGTTGTAGCATCTCGTTGCTGCTGCTGCTGGCCAGGCGGCGGAGACGCGGCCAGTGCCGGCGGTGGCGGCGCAGCGGTGGAGCACGGCGCACGGGAGGAGGTGGCGATGGTGGTGAGTCTATGGTGGTGGTGTGGTGGTGATGGTAATGGTGATGATGATTGGTGAAGATGATGATGGTTATGTTGGTGTAGGTGATGATGAGGGAGAAGGAGGTGATGATGATGATGGGAGAATGAGGTGCAGGAGGAGGAGAAGGTGAAGGAGGAAGAGGTTGAAGAGGGCTTCGGCCGCATGTGGAGGGGGAAGGTTGCGTGTGGATGGGGGAGAGGGAGAGGAGTAAAAGTAGGGCTTATATATACATATATAGATACCCCTCTCTCTCTACATATATATATATATATATATATATATATATATATATATATATACATATGTAATATATACAAGATATATATACATTATCATAATTAGAAATTAAGTAGCTACATACATATGTACCTATATATTCCCATATAATATTATATATACACATGCAATAAATATAAATACAAACTATAAAATATTCTAATTAATATTACTTAATTAAACATAATATATTTAATCATCTAAATATTAATGTAATAATAATATACTCTCTAGACCAACACATAAATACCTACATGGGCATCTTTGGACGTAGTACCAGTCTACATTGGCATGGGCTGGATTTGGTTGAGCCGGGTCGGGTCAAAATCGGACATGGTGCAATAATAAATTAAAATTAGGTATTTATGGTCATGGGTAAATAAGTAGCATGTGGGGGCTCAATTTAATGGGACACAAGTGTCGAGCGGGTAGTAGACTTCATGTGGGCCATACCCATATTTTAGGCCGACAGGTTTGGGTTGATGTCGGGTCCCGAAATTAAATTGGAAGTCGTCTTAATTTATAAGAAATAATTAATTGGCCGAAATTGACCCAAAAGTTGTGCGAAGCAAACGAAGCACATGATGATGTGTCTGAGTGGGACACGAAGGTCATGGCTGTAGGGCGTCTCGAGTAGATCATGCATGAGGAGTTGGTTTCGAGAAAACGACTATTCTTGTGCTCCCAAATTAAAAGTCACGACAACGTGCATTTGATGATCAAAGATAAAAGTAGAAAATTTTATTTAATGATCAAAATGGTCTAAATCGACCCGAAGTTGCGCGAAGCAAAAAAAGCACAAGGAAACAAGTTTGAGTGGGACATTATATGCCAAAATAAAGGTAATCTTGTCCACTACAAAATTCAAGAAGGAGGTTTTTAGAGGTAGACATCTTTGACGCTCCAAAAATCAAGGGCACGAAAAATTACATTTAAAGAAAAATTAATCATAATCAAATATTTATTGAAAAAATAATCATTTTGAAAATTAAAAAGTAAACCCTAAATTCAGGGGATTTACATCCAACCCAACTTACAAGAATTTTGTCCTCGAAATTTAGGAATAGGTAGGGTTGAGAAGATAGGGGAGATAAGATCAGATTATTGAACGAGGTAAATAATGACGTTCAACACAAGCATGCAATTCGTAAGTCATGTTCTCGTTATCTACAAAAAATATCTTATGACTGCGAAACTGAATGAGGATTGCTGGTTAACGTAATGAAATAAGGAAGAATAAAGGGTTAAAGTATAATCATGATACGACATAGAATAAGGAGACAAGGGATCGACTATGTTAAGGGCAATCAATTGAGAGAATATAGTCGTCTAGGTTTTGGTTTGAATCCTTCTCAAGTTCAAAGAAGGTCACAAAATGATTCTAGGGTCGAAAGAAAAGGACGAGTAACTCGAGACGGGGATATAGTTAGATTGGTTGGTCGGTGGCTAACTATCTTCGTGCATATACAAATATCACGGTCACAGGAGAATAGTTTGGCTAATCAATCAAGTACATGCCCCATCCAGAATAGGTAAAAGCTGAAGGCCATCAACAGTCCAAGGAAGATGATTTGAATTCTAATATGTGGTTCAAAGGCGATTGAATAATTCGAAGAGATTTATCAAGGCAGTCGCGGATGAGGCTCTAGGGCAAGTTTATCTATGTTCCCATCCACGTAAATGATATACGAAAAGTGAACCAAGTGCACTAGGTTGATCAGACCATCATGCACCGGTTCTGATTAGACAATATGTTAGTGGGAGCTCCCAATAAAATATGTCGTGATCAAGCTTGAAAAAGATAAGCTTGTAAAACTAAGGCTAAATTAGTAGTGTAAGATTGTTAAAATATAAGTAAGGGAGGTAATGTTGAAGGAATTTAATTAGTCCAAGATCTTTTAAGTCAAGTCTTGCCCGAAGTTTGGGCCTAAGCAGTTGTCCTAGTGTTTTCTTATCTATGGCTTGGTTGTCTAGATAAGTTAGGATCCTCTGAATGGTAGTCTAAGTGGACTCATCAACAAGATTCATAAGGACAAAAGATTTGCTAGGTAGTGAGATATTCTACCCAACTTACAAGAGTTAAACTAGTAGTGTGATGGGACCATGAGTCAAGCAATCTAGATGAAGTACAAAGATAAGCATTTAGGAAATTAAGTAGAACATCATCACATGTCGTGTCGAAAGAATCAAGTCAAGATTGGACCTCTAATTGAAGTCAGAAAGTATTTTGGTGTCATGGTAGGGGTTATACTTTAGTCATTTTGACCAGAAAGTCATGTCAAGAAAATAGAGTACAAAGAGACGTGTTTTGGTGGGACATGATATGTCTACATGAAGGTGGGCTCGTCTAGGTCTTGCATGTGGAATTGGTTAGATATAAAAGACGAGTGTTGTACTCTAAATATCAAAGTCACGGTAAGGGACGCCAAAAGATCTAAAATAGAAAGTGGGAGTTCACGTGGTGATAATTAACGTAGAAAAATAAAGGAGTTCAAGTTAAAGCATGAATAAAATTAGTTAAGGAATCCAGTAAAACAGTAATTTAGGAACACAGTTCCAGAGAGAAGATAGTCCCTTAGATGATAACAGTCAAGGAACAATTAAATCATTATTTAAATTGTAAAAGGGTTAGAAGGTCACAATAAAAGATCTAGTTTTGAGGGAAGGTCGAGTAAGTCAAGATGGAAATACAGTCACATAACTTGGTAGGTGACCAACGACAACTGTGCATATACTACTATCATCGTCATGAGTGACATGGAATTTAGTATGGAATACTTCTAACTTATTAGGGCTATCTTGGTGGCCTACCGTTAAATTTTTTAACTTAAGTTTCCTTCCAGAAGTTTCTTAAAAAATTTCTCAAAAAAAAAACTATCATAATTCGTATTCACTCCAAGCCGTTAAATTTAATCCTGACAAAAAATCTAACCCATTTCATAAATCTCAAACTAAACTTTTATCACGTTACTACTAACTTTTCTAAAATTTAACATTTTCACTCCAACTTTTAAACTCAAGAGTTCATAAATCATGAATCCAAAAAAATTCTTATATCACTTCGTAACTTTAAAAATCCAATTTTTTTCTCAAATAATCTCTAAGATAACCCTTAGCGTATCACGAGCAATCTAAAATTTACAGCTCAATATTGTAACGCACACATCAACCATAATTTCTGTTTCTAAGACATTCAAACAAAATCGCGACTTTCAAATGAAAATTTTCTTTAGTCAATCAAAATAACTTTTCATCACATCATTAGTAACTTCTTCCAAAAATTTAAATATTAGCAATCCAACTTAAACTCGATATTTACATGATCTTATCAATCATCAAATTATTATTATTTTACCAAAATTTGGTATCCATAATCACAACTTTTTAAACCAAAAATCTAAATAGATTTGTAAATCTTCAATCAAGGGGCATGATTTTAATTTGAAATTTTCCTCCAAATCATTTTCATATCTTCCAAATATTCTAAACAAAAATTTCAATATCATTACTTCCACTTAAAATTTTAAATTCGACTAACATACTAATCGCAACTTGTATGACTCAATTTAAATAATTTCTACTGCCATATTTAAAATCTAAGATCATTCTCAAACCAAATTCATAATTGTTCAAAGGTGTATAACTATAATCCAATAAATCATAAATATCAAATCTTGAAAATCAATTCAATTTCTTAAATCAATTGTGTATAGGTTCCAACTATCTTTCTGCCGTATCATAATAAAATTCTATCAATCCTCTGATGATCACTACTTGGAAATCTAAAAAAAATTCTTTATCTCTCAAAGCGGGCAATATCAACACTACCAA
This sequence comes from Iris pallida, assembly GCA_029216955.1. NCBI lineage: Eukaryota > Viridiplantae > Streptophyta > Magnoliopsida > Asparagales > Iridaceae > Iris > Iris pallida. The sequence continues at coordinate 1,449,734 of JANAVB010028395.1, forward strand.
CTTAAAATTTTAATATTTATAAAAATCATACTTTTTAGAAAAAGCCCTTCTAACTCAATTAGAGTCTTAAATGTATTCCAATTGCCAATGTAACCCTTCTAGCCATGTGTTTGACCAATGAGTATATAGTAGTGTAGCCATCTTCCTAATCATTTCTAAGCACGAGAAGGTAAGGTGTTGGTAGAAAGTGTTCAAGCAAGATGCAAAAATCAAGGGATACCACGAGAGTCAAAATTTGGAAATCAAGGAAGGTCAAGGAAGGTGATCAAGTATGTAGACGAGATTCCTAGATTCTAATCCTATATTGCACGTTCACATCGGTATAATTACGTAATCGAAGTGAAAAACTTGACCTGCATGGGCCACCACAAAAATATGTAATGCCCCAGTCCCAAAATATAAGAACTAGTAATGTAATCATGCCAGCTGCATACATACAAAGCACACTCCATTATATGGAAACCTTATATGTATACATAAGCTGTAAAATGCAGTAATCGAAGACAAACTAAATCTCATCCATAATGAAAAGAATAATAATATAAAATCAACTTGAATATTATGGTACAATCGTTGGGCGGAGACAAAGTCCACTACCAACTATCAAAATTAGAAAAATTATACAAGAAAATGACCCACGAAAATATCGAGACGAACCAAGAGCGATCATCTTCAAAGGAATGGATAAGACCACCCTCTTGGCTAGAACACCTGCAGCAAATCATGAAAGCACATACCTGGAGAGATAACCAGGTCCTCAGAGGGACGTAACAAGATACAGAAAGAACATGCCACTATAATTGCATAAATAAATACTGTAAACTACAACACAACCGTGTACCTAACCATCTAAGTGATATGCATTTTGAGGATAATGTTCTACGCAGGGGCTGTAACGGATTCACGTAAGCAAGTAATAAAGAGTGGCCAACAAGTAGCGCTCGTCCGAGATACTATCGGCCGGGTAACACGTTGCGCTCATCCGAGACACTATCTCCCAAATGTGTGTAAAAGTAAATGTAGCCCCTACGTTAGTAGCTGTCTCCTCCCCCAATGATGCTATATGTGCGACGCATCCACGACGCACCAACACATGTCGCTTCCACAACACGGGTTACACCTGATAATTGTCAAGTCGTCTAACGTGCATCTATTGACAGTTATTCCTACGCAAGCGTACGGGGGATCAGCCAACACGTAAGTGACCTCTATGTGATATCGCAGCTCTCACAAACAACTCGTATACAATCGTGACAAGTTAATGAGACACACTAAATTTGACGGTAGTCCCTTAACTCTAGGTCCACATGCAAGAAAGTTAATACCTGAAAATAAAGTATAGAAGATATAATAATTGAATAATAAATGTAACTAATTATAAGCAGTAAAAGATGGCAAGGTATCTTGCCTGAGGTTATGTGCAAAAGAAAAAGATCCAGTAACTCGAACCGACAATAAACGGAGCCAGAGAAAACCAAATCCTGCAGATGACTCCGGATGCTGTAACAAACATCACAAACGAGTTTGGAATAAAAGATATACCTAGGAAATGCCTGTCTAAAAGTTAAATTCTGGAACATGGGCAAAATTATAATTTTGGGTCAAAACGATGTCCGCCGTTGGACTCGCTTGTACCGAAATGCGTGCCAGAACCTACGGTCTCTAAAAACGTCAAACTATATGTCTACGGATTTGTTTTTCCAATGTTTTAAAACAGAGATTTTGACTTTGTACTAATCTTTATCTGTCTGTTGATGCAGTTGAGGTCAATGAAGACCCAGATTATGAACATTTTGTGGGAACCCTCTCAGAGTCTGAATATAAAGAAGATCTGTCTTATGTTCACTATCCTCAGTACGATCTGCCGGCTTTCCGTCAGGCTATACTGATTTCTCAGGATAATGAAACTTTAATGTGTTTGATGAATGGACAGCCTCTAGAATCAGCTGATGCTGTAATTCATAAGAAACCCTTGTTCCTGTTCGGTGACGCCTTTGAGAGAGCCTCTCAGCCTAGGCCGAGGATGGAGGATAGAGTAGTTCACCAGAAAGATAGATCATTTTTCATACCAGACATTGCTCGCTGCCTACCTTTGTCGCGGTACGCTCATGCAAGCTACCCAAGGAAGATGGAGTAGAATATTACTCTGTTTCAGGATGCCCGTGCAGGGAAAATCTTCGTAAAGAAGGGGCCAAAACATAAGGATATGTTTTATAGCTCTTCTGACAGATATAGCGTCCTATTGAGAGGCTTGAGACCTGGCTGCATTCCACCAGAGAACTCCTCTATGCTGATGCCTGTTAGGACACCAATATTCGCAAATGAATTTACGAAGGTTGAAGGAAAATATCCTGAACAAGATATCAGACTGACTGGATTGGTGAATCCAGATTATAAGCGATGGAGCTACATTGCGAACTGGATTCTGGCAACATTCCAAGACAGACTCCAACAGATTAATCTATATCAAGCAGTGCATGCCACTGTATACGGCTTTGCTTCCAATCCTCATATGTTCTTAGCCTTAGCTGAGAGGTACAACTATAGGACGGGAACCTTCATGACCCCAGGTGGAGAGATGGGCTTTGCACTCCACGAGATGAAGTATATCTCATACTTGCCCATGGCAGATGCTCCGTATGAGGAGTATGTACCGACAAATGATGAGTTGAACAAGCTCAGAAAAGAGAATGCAGAGATGGTGGCAGTGTTCGAAGAACTATTATGCCATTACAAGATCTGTTCTCTATATTACAAGAGTGCTACTGCCAACACTTGTTACTCTTCAAAGTGGTTACCATATCTGTTTCTCAATCATATAGAAGAGAAGAAGACCAAAGAGAATGACAAATGCTACCCTACCTTCTTTAAACCTTTGAGCAACGCAGAGGTTATAAAGCTAATGGAATAGAGTGGTCACTTTGATAAAGAAGTGAAGGATGATCATGAGTATCCTCCTTTGAAGAGAGGAGATAATTTGGAGAGCTACTTAAGAATGGGCTACAGACCCATGTCCGAAGAAGCACAACTGGCAGGATTTCTAACATACTGGCTTCGGAGGTTTGTAGTTCCCGGATCCAGTGCCGTAGATCGTTTTTACCGCGGCATTCTGTTTGCAGCTGTTAAGTTAGTCTTCGGCTATAAAATGGACTTGCTATCAGCAATGACCTTCAAACTCAATGCCTGTCTTCGTTTATACGTTGACTTGATGCTGAAGGCGAAGGAAGAGAAAGAATTCCCTCACCTAGAATTGCCATATACATACTTATTCGGATGGTTGCTTCTTCATTATCCAACTTTAATGGATCCTGGCATGGGACAAGTTGATGGCAGTTTTCTTCGAAGATATTCTCATAGACAATAGAAATACACTTCTTTAACTGAGTGTAGATTCATTTTAAATCTGAATAGAGGATGGAACTTCTGTTGTGCTCCTTTCCCTGCTGGGTACGATCAGATGCCCACAAATATGGTGGATTCGAAGATGCAGCCTCTGATCCGTACAGCCTTTGAATGGTTGAAGACGATTCGACCATCTCATCTGGTTTATCGGTTCGAAGAAGAATGCTATCTAGAACCATATCTTCCCAGCCGATTTGCTCGGCAGTTTGGGTATGATCAGTTCCATGTAGGGAACGTAATTACCTGCCTCCAAGACAAAGGTTATTTGATAGACGGAGCTAGAGCTTGGGCTTATTACAATGCTCGTGATATAAAAGCCACATTTTCAATGCCAGCAAAGAGTACTCCCCAGGGTCCTCGGATGCTCTTCACATATTCTGTGTTTTACACATCCGCGAATACTTTTGCCGAGAATTTTAATCTCGCAGATAGTTTCGCTACTGCAACAAGATTGAGGAGAGGGAGAATTGCTCCATCGATCCCTGCGAATGAAGAGGTGCACGAACCGGAGGATGCACCTCTAGAAACTACGAGGGATATTGTATTCCCTCAAGAGGTGAATGCACCACTACGTGTTTCTCTTAAAGTGGGTAGATCTCCCGCAAAGAAAAGAAGAAGAGAGGAGCCTCCTGCTCCAGTGGCGAAGAAGAAATTGATCCTTGATCTTTCTTCTGAAAAGGTCACTACCAGATCCCAATCTCGGCAATTGGCCGAGACACATCAAGAAGCTGCCACTACACCAACTTCTGTGCAGAAACAAGCAGAGCCAATAAATGTAGAGAGTCCTGTCAGACCTCTACATAGAAAGAAAAGGGTGGTCACTAAAAGACATTTAGAAGAATCTTCTTCCAGACAACTCTTGACTTCAGTAGATGCTGCAGCAGGAATTCTAATGGCATCTCCCACACCTGTTTCTGAATCTGGGAGCAAAACTCTTGAAGAGAATGAACAGAAGGGAGATCTTATCCCAAGAACTGAGGTTGAAAAGCCTGGAGAAAACATCTTGGAGGAAGAACAAAATGTTGTACGACCTCATTCACCTGTCGTGGAGACTACTCAACCTCCTCTTACTCCCAGGACTCTTCGTAAAGAAGAAGACCGTGAAATGATTGCAGCTCTGGAGGATTGCAGTTATAGCCTGCAAGACGATCAAACTGCCACTAACAGTGGGAATGCAGCAGTAGAAGAAGAAGAAGACGAAGAGAGTTCTTCGACTGAAAATGTTGATGAGTATATACAAGATCCTGAAAAGGATAACAAAGAACATATATCTCTTGATACTGCCGATGATATTTCAAATCCTAAAAAGGATATTGAAGTGAAGGCATCTGTAGAAAATGTTGCTGAAAATCCTGTTAAAAATATTGAGATAGAAATATCTCCTGAAGAAGCAGCCGATGAAGACGTGCTGAAAGAAAATCCCGCCACCGACCCTCAAGGTATAAGAACGAGATCTAGCAATCTTCTCTCTTTTAAAATGAACTGATAACTAATATCTTTATTTTGTAATTCTTGCAGATCTTGAAATTCTGCCAACACCTCCAACGGACCTGGCTATGGTGCCTATACCAACGGTGGTTGTTAGTAGTAGTCATCACTTATCTTGTGGTTCTGAGGCGGGTAGCAGCCAGGCTGTCGTAGCTGAGGCTACTTCGGTTCAAAAAGAGTCCATTCCAGCAAGGGATGCACTTGTTGTTAGACCAAACCAAGGTAAGATTTGTTCTTATTTGATCTTCTTGTTCATCAGCAAACAATTAGTAAAATAACAATTTTACTATTGCAGAGGATCAAACAGGAGGAGCGACCAGTTCTACTCTGGCTCCTTTATTTAAAGAACATGTTGTCCAACCACAAAGAATCGAGCAACCTGCTACCCCATCCTCAACAGGGATAGCAGCGACTCCTGGAACTTTGGCCATCAATCAACAAGTTGTCCAGTCTTTTACCAGATGCTTCTTCGAGTCGCTGGGATCTCTTGTCCATAAAATGATAGAGAAAGAAGGGGCTGACTTCATTATGGTTAGGAAGCCAACTTCTTTCTTAATAAGAGCCATAAGAGACCAAGGAGACGAAGCTCAGGCCACTCTCCTTGAACACATTTTAAACGAATTAGAAGTCTCCATCAAGAAGTACAAGGAGCTCAAGAAGAAGGATATAGATTCTTTAATACAGGCTGAATTGGAGCGACTGGCTCAAGCTGCTGATATGGAAAGGTTAACCCTTCAAAATCTGTTAGAGGCTCATTCTGCAAAATCAACTGAATACAATTCTAAGATAGAATCAGTTATTTTAATGGCTGAAAGCAAAGGACGGCGACTTGCTGAGCTGAAAGCAAAAATTACTCGCCTCCAACAAGAGTTTGAAGAAGAAACTGTTAATCACCAACTGGTGATTGAACAATTCAATGCTTTAATTGAAGAGAGGAATGAGTATGAGACAACTCATGGTGCAGAAATCACCCGCCGGACAGTGGATATGCCCATTTTTGATGAAGAAAATGGGATGGAGGAAGCGAGAAAGATAGTAGCATCAAACTACGAAGAAGAGCTGCAGACACTGAAGCAGCAAATTGATAATCTGATTGTCCCTCCTTCTTGATTAAAACTTTTGTATTTTTATGTTTGTTGCTGTAGCTGCGTTTCTGTAATGCCTCATATTTTGATATAAAAGACATTTTGTTGTGGCTCTATTATTTATTGCATATCTTATTCAGATATAAATAATAGATAGACATGATATATTTATTATCTCAATTTGACAACTTAATCGAAAACGACAAGTTGCTGATGTGAATAATGAACGATGATGAATCGTCAATGTATGTAAAATGAATGAACGGGGAAAACCGTCAAATGATAATGAACGAACGGGTGAACCGTCAAATGATAATGAATGAACGGGTGAACCGTCAAATGATGATAAATGAACGGATGAACCGTCGGGTATTTAATGAACGGACGAACCGTCGGATGAATATGATAAATGAACGGATGAACCGTCAGGTATTTAATGAACGGACGAACCGTCGGATGAATGTGATAAATGAATGGATGAACCGTCAGGTGAATGTATCGCTTCGTTAGTTGAGGAACTTCTGCCTATAAATATAGCAGAAATCTGACAGGAACGAACACTTCTACTCTTCAACATAAAAATGTCTTCTAGAGAAGCATCTAAGAAGGCTGAGATTGCCCCGAAAGTTCAGAAGGGCACTGAAGATCGCCCTGCCGATCCAATTCAGCCGAAGGAGGCAGAAGTACGTGAGGGTTCGTCTGCACCCCAGCCATCGTGGGACATTCTGGACTTCCTGCTCGAACCAGGAAGGACTAAAGAAGAAGAAGCCATGAGGATGGCCGCCTGCAAGTTTCTCGTGGGATCTAGCAAGGAGGTTCTCGGCTCTTTTGCTGACCGCATTTTTGAGAAGGAAGGCAGTAGTCCTCGTCCCAATATAGAAAAAGATGATAGTGACCTTTAAATTTATGTACTATCATATAATGAAATAAAATTTTGAATTTTATTTATGAACTTGATTCTGTCTGATAATTTACAAGCATTTTATATTTATACATAATACTTCTTTAAGAATTTGCCATTGATAGGCATCATAGCAACTCGACCATCAAGCTCCGAAAGTTGATAAGCTCCATTTGAGAAGACTTTCTTTACAACATAAGGACCTTCCCACTTCGCATCGAATTTCCTTTTGCTCATATGAGTCATAGTCATAGGACGTCTGACCGTTAGAACAAGTTCTCCTTGCTGAAATGTTCTGATTTTAACTTTGCGGTTGAAAGTCTTTGAGATGCGGGCTTGGTATAACTCAATGTGCTGTTGAGCCATTAATCGCTTCTCATCAAGTGCTTCCAATTCTTGAAGTCGAAGAAGGTCGTTATTCTCTGTAGTGAGCTCATTAGCAATGGTAATCCTTAAAGAAGGAATTTGCAGCTCTAAAGGAAGGACAGCTTCACAGCCATACACCAAAGAGAAAAGTGTAAAGCCTGTGGGATTGCGGATCGTAGTTCGGTAAGCCCAAAGACATTCACCAAGTTTTTCGCTCCAATTCCATTTGTTAGTGGATACAAACTTCTTAAGGAGCTTAATAATGGTTTTGTTAAAGGCTTCAGCTAAACCATTAGCGGCAGGATTGTATGCTGTTGAGGCGACATTGTCAATCCGGTGATTATCACAAAATCTGGTAAACTTCTGGCTGATGAATTGAGGTCCATTGTCATGGATGATTCTTCGAGGTACACCAAATCTATATATGATATGGTGTTTAACGAAGTTGATGACACTGCTAGTCTTGACTTCAGCCAGAGGTATAGCTTCAGCCCACTTAGAGAAGTAGTCGGTTATTGCTAATATGAACCGATGTCCTCTAGAAGAAGGAGGATTGATAGGACCTATGACATCCATGCCCCAAGCTTCGAAAGGCCAGGAAGCAGCAGTTGGGTATAAAAATTTCGATAGTTGATGAATAAAGTCTGCATGGATTTGACAAGCACGACATTTCCTTGCATATTCAATGGCATCTGATACCATAGAGGGCCAGTAGTAACCCATACGTCTAATGCGATCCTGTAATTTAGGACCAGGTTGATGTGCTCCATAAACACCATCGTGAGCTTCACGCAACACTTGTTTTGCTTCATCACCAGCGAGACAACGTAGGAGAAGACCGTCATAAGTTCGTCGATAGAGAGTTTTGGTAGTTTGATTGTAGTAGAATCGGAGAGATCGTCGACGAACACTCGTAGCCTCCTTAGGATCTTCAGGGAGTATGTCATGAACTACGAAATCGATAAAAGGAGTTCTCCAGTCTTCATCGATAATATTGACTTCAGCGAGATTACTGAATTCAATATTGCGATTGTTTTCAATACAGAATAGCTCTCGATTGGAAATAACCACCACCTGCTGTCTTTTGATAGGGATGGCTAAGACAGCTGCAAGATTGGCTAAAGCATCTGCTTCGGTATTGCAAGTTTGCCGAACATAGTCGATGAAGAAAGCTTTGAATGATATAGCTATATTGATTGCTACTTCATGATAAGGCACCAGGTCTTGATGACGGACTTCATAGGTTCCTCTAACCTGATTAACAACCAGCTTAGAATCACCGTAGACTTCGAGATATTCAACATTAAGTTGTTTGGCTAACTGAAGGCCGATAAGTAGAGCATTGTACTCTGCCATATTGTTGGAGCAAGGTTCATCTAAAGAGTAGGCTCTTTGGATAATTGATCCATCTGGAGAAACGAGGACCACTCCAACTCCTGCTACAATAGCACCATTTGGTCCAATTCTCGATGCACCATCAAAGAATAGATGCCAAGTTGGAAACTCTTCAGAGATTATGTTGACTTCTAACGTCTCGTCTGGAATTTCGTCATAGAGTTTAGATGTTTCAGGCACAGGATGAGCTGCTAAGAAGTCCGCCAGCGCTTGACCTTTAACAGACTTTTGTGGAACGTACACTATGTCATATTGAGCTAGCAGGATTGCCCATGTAGCCAGCCGAGAATTAAGTGTGCTAGGCTTCTTCATGAGTACCCGAAGAGGATTAACTCGGAATATGACATGAATAGTTTGGCCAATGATGTAATGCCTCGTCTTTTGGACAGCAAATATGAGAGCCAGGCATTCTTTCTCGATCGAACTATAATGGTGTTCAGCACCAATCATAGTTCGGCTAAGATAATAGATAGCCTGTTCATGACCTTCTTTGTTCTTTTGGGCAAGTAAAGCACCCAATGAATGATCCATAGCACGAACATACATCAAGAATGGAATGCCAGAGATAGGTGGCACCAAGACTGGTGGGTTCATAAGATATTGTTTGATATCGTCGAATGCTCGTTGACACTCTTCAGTCCAAACGAAAGATACACCTTTCTTCATTAATTGAGTGAATGGTCTACAGCGTCCAGACAAGTTCGAAATAAATCGCCTGATGTACGCAAGTCGGCCTTGGAATCCTCGTAGCTCTTTTAGGTTGCGTGGAGGACGCATCTCTTGGATGGCTTTGATCTTCTCGGGATCCACGTGTATATCCTTAGAGGTAATGACGAAGCCGAGAAATTTGCCACTAGAGACACCCAAGAATGACTTGGTGGGATTCATCTTGAGCTGATGTTGACGCATGAGATTGAAGATTGTTCTCAAATCTTAGATATGATATTCTTTTAGACGACTTTTGACGGCGATATCATCAACATAGCATTCGACTGTCTTGCGAAGATGTTCTCTAAAGATGGTACTCATAGCCCGTTGGTAGGTTGCACCAGCGTTCTTGAGACCAAATGGTATCACTGTGTAGCAATAGACTCCCCGGGGAGTACGAAAAGATGTGTGTTTTTCATCTTCGGGATGCATTTTGATTTGATTGTATCCAGAGAATCCATCCATAAAAGATATTCGTTCGAACCCACAAGTATTGTCAATCATGACGTCTGTGATAGGAAGAGGAAATTCATCTTTTGGACATGCTTCATTAAGATCCCGGAAGTCGATGCAGACTCGAACTTTGCCAGTTTTCTTTAAGACTGGAACAACATTAGCTACCCAATCAGGATGTTGTTCTTCTCGAATAAAGTCGCAAGCAATAAGCTTCTTGACTTCATCATCAATTGCATCCATCATTTCAGGCTTAAATCGCCTTTGTTGTTGTTTGACTGGTTTAGCATTAGGAAGAATGTTCAGCTTGTGAGTAGCAATCTTAGGATCTAAACCTGGCATGTCTTCATAACTCCAGGCAAAGACGTCGATGTATTCTTTAATAAGAAGAATCAACTCTTGTTTGTCTGCTTCTGGAAGATTTTTGCTGATAAAGATTGGACGAGGCGACTCGCTTTCTCCTACATCAATTTGAACTAATTGATCTTCAGTAGGAGGTTCACGTTGTTCAAAGCAAAGTACACATTGGTTATCCATATGTTGAGCCCAAGGATCTGTTTCAGGACTTTCTTCAACGTCTTTATCATAGCCTTCTGGTAGTTCAGCGGAGACCATGTTAGATGATACGATCAGCCTGTGAACTTCACCAATGCTAGTATCAGAATCCCAAGATCTAGAATCAGATGAATTAGAGCGTTCTTTACTGTCTGAATCAGAGATTACTGGGGATAACAGTGGAGGAAAAGTATATCCAAGACCTTTCTTAGTCCTGCTGTAATACATTTGTGATTTTCCTTCCGGAACAGTCGTGCGGATAGGAGTTCGTCTACCTTTACCGTAATTGAGGCCACTTTTGAAGTCATAGCCCATTTTTCGGATGATGTCTTTTGATTGTTGACTATAACGATGGAACTGGAGACGTCCCGTATCGTTAATTTTGCTATCATCCGTATAGCTGAATTGTTTTTCTGGTCCTTTACTAAAAAGTACTGGACTTTCACCTTTCTTTAGAGAATGGTGAATACGGTAAGAATCATCTGGATCTTCAAGTGAGACTTCTGTCTGAAGAGATTGTACAACTCCTATTGTAATTGATTGGAAGCTATCTAACATATCCAAATAGCATTTAGTATAATAAATAACATCAGTATACTGGAAAGTAGGTGCTTTTTCATTGACTTGTACATTAGTATTTACAACAGGACCTTTAGCCTTAGTAGGCTTGGTCAGATTAATTATAAGATGGGGAGGAGAAGAACGTGGAGGAGGCTTATTACGACGGATCGATAACAAGTGGCTCAGAAGAGGTGAGCTCCCTTTTTTCCTTGTTGCGAGTGAGATCAACAACAAGTGGCTTAGAAGGATTGAGCTGCTTTTTGTCCTTATTACGACGTAGGTCGATAACAAGTGGCTCAGAAGAGGTGAGCTCCCTTTGATCTTGATCAGCATTAACTGATTTCTTTTGAATTGGCAAGTGAATAGCCAGTGGTTTAGAAGACTGAGGATGTGAAACTCGCCCTTTGACAGGTATGATAAGAGTGTCTTTGGGCATTGTTTCTTGTTCTTCTTCAGTGTCTAAGGCTAACACAATCTTCATGAATTCATCCTTGTACATCCGAGCGTCGTTGCAGTACGCTTCAACGCCTTTGAAAGGATAAAGGTCCGCAACTTCCTTGTGAACCATTCCTTTATCATCAACATATTTGAAATATTGATGAAGGGTTGATGGAACAATATTGTGCTCATGTAAGAATGGTCTCCCCAATAGAGCATTGTAAGAACAACCAAAATTATCAATGATGTAGAATGTAACTTTTGTGCGAAGATTGCCTATTTGGAGTTTTAGGCGAATTTTGCCCAAAGGTTCGCTTCTTCCCTGATTAAATCCAAGGATAGTAGTGATTGTAGTGGAGAGACTATGTACAGGAATTTTTAAAGCATCGAGCATCGTCTTCGGCATGATACTGAGAGCAGACCCTGGGTCTATCAGAATACGATCGACTTTCATCGAATCGACATATCCTGTATAGTAAAGAGGACGGTCATGCCTGTTGTCTTCCATCAGCATGTCATCTTGTGTGAAAGTTATGTTTGGAATCAATTCCTGAACACTATTACAAGAGACTGGTTCTGCTTCGGACTTTTTGAGAAAGGTTAGACAAGTTTCTGCTTGCATAAGAGCTTCACTTAGAGTTTCTCGCGTCTCTTTGGAAAGACGCAAGAGTTCAAAGATAGACAACTTTGCTGGTGTATTGGCTAGTTGAGCCAATATATCGAAATTGTAAGGTTTCTCAAGCCCAGTAGGAGATGATTTCTTCAAGGGTTTGTCGAAGCGAACTTGTTGCTTGCCTTTGTCAGCCGTTGTTGGCTTGGGAGGAATTGATACTACAACTGGTGAAGATGTAGAAGGAACCTCTTTAGTAGAAGCAGGTTGTGCCGGAGCAGGTTCAGAAGAAGAAGCAGGATCCTTTTGACCTTCAGAATGATCTTTCAAATAGGCTTTCCCTGATCTGGTGCCTAACAAAATCTCTTCGTCAACTATGGGATCAAAAGATACCATGTTGCAAATTTTGGTTTTGCCTTTAGAACGAGTTTTCTTTTTGGAAGAAGAGGACAACTCAAATTCCGGAGCAAGATCAGGATGGATCCACATAATTTCACCGTTGTCAAGAGACAAGGGAACAAGACTTTCATTTAATGGAAGTGGGAGATTTTCAATCTCAAGAGTAGCTTTAGGAATTGGAATGACACCGTGCTGTACCATCTGTGGAGGGAAGTCCCCAAATTGGACTGAAACCATGTTGGCAGTGACAGTCTTTTCATCTTGTTGCAAGGTAACAACTCCAGCATTAACAAGCTCTTGGATTTTACCTTTGAGTACATAGCATGCTCTAGTAGGATGTCCAATAAATCGGTGATAGACACAATACTTAGGATGATCGGTCTTACCGACTTCATCAGGTTTCTTTGGGTCAGGGAGTTGAATTTTATTGCTTTTGAGTAAACACTCAAAGATGCTTGCAGTGTCATTCTCGTCAAAGGAATATTCTACTTTCGGACGAGGTTTCCTTGGTGGAGGTGCAGAAGGGGTAGAAGTGGATGTAGGCGGAGCTACATTGACAGCCAAAGATTCTTTGTTTTTGTTCAAGTTAATGTTCAAAGTATCTTTTGCTTTGCGATTGTTCTGGCGGTTGCCACCACCTAAATTCTGATGCTCATCTCGATCAGGGTTAGACATTTGTACCTCCAATTGTTTGAATTTGTCGGCACTCACTTCAGCAGCTTTGGCATTGACAATGAATGAGGGCCAATCTTGGAATTGGGTAGACCCTATCCACATACTGATAATAGGTAAAAGATTTGCCTTACAAGTATCAATAGTGACAGCAGCTAGAGTTCCTGGAGGCATTTTCAAAGCTTCACGACGGAACCGTTCGATAAAACTCTCAACAGTTTCATTATGTTTCTGTTTGATTTTGTTGAGAGCTGACATCGTCATATCATTAAATCCTTCATAGAACCGTTCTAGAAAGATTTGTTTGAGACCTGAAAAGGATGTGATGCAACCATCGGGCAAACTTCTGTACCAATCATATGCTACGCCGGCTAAACAACCGACGAACACTCTGGTAAGAAGAGCGTCATTTGGTTGAAGTTGAACAGTCATTACCTCAAAATGATTGATGAATTGACTTGGGGAAGTACTGCCATCGAACAGAGAGATTGTTGGGATTTTATACTTCGGGGGAAACGGGACTTTTTTCCATTCAACTGGATAGGGCTGCTTAATCCCCAATCTTTGCAAGTTGTCTTTCTCTTTAAATGCTTCGAACTGAGTTCATAAGAGTTTGACAGCTTCATTGGCGTCTTCTGATGACGAAGAAGGAGCAGGTTGAGTTGTAGTGGTAGGAGGAGGAACAGCATTGTAAGCACTACCCCCAGCTCCTGACTGGCTAGGTGTAGTTTGTACTTGCACTTGTACATGAGGTATTTGGGGAGGCACTACCCCCAGCCCAGTGTTAGCAGGTACCGAAGATGCTATGATCTCTGGACTAGTAGTAGGTGCAATTGGTGGTGTAGCATGCTGTGCTACAATGATGGAATGCATACTAGCAACCATTTCAGCCATGGTCTTTAGCTTGTCTTCAAGTACAGCGATTCGCTGTTCTTGATTTGCAGACGTTGAAGCATCTTGATCATCAGTGACAACATAAGATGTCACTTCTCTTGGTACAGTGGAAGACACTGTCTGTTCAGAACTTTTACTGTATGCATCATAATCAGAGAACGAATCATCTCCTGACTGAGAAACAGGAGGATGACCTAAAGGGTTTTGAGGAAGATTCCTTTGACCGATTGTATCTCGGCTTCGAGAACGGGTATGTTGAAACACTCCTTCGAAAGATTCTTGTAGTAATTCTAAATACCGCTGGCTTGGCTTACGAAGTCTGCCATGTTTAGAGCATCTTTTACCCCCAGTGTCTCGGGAAGTCATGTTAACTGAAGCATACAAGACTTCGTCTTCCTCTGACATAGGTTCAAATTTGGCAAAAGTCAGCCGATCGAAAACAGATCGTTTTGTTGTTTGACAACAATATTAGATTATGACTTTATGATTGCAATGATGATCAGATGGTAGAGGTGTTGAGGTATTGTCCCATTTTTGTCTTAGATGTTCTCGAAGATCAGCAACGGGACGAGGAAAGCTCTGAGGGATTTGTTCTTTGACAATATTCGGAACATGATTCCGATTCTTCAAATGTTTAGTCCCTTGAGTATACAGGGAAGTGCTCACTTTATTGGCATAAGTATCAGGATTTTTGTTCCTGGAGATTTGTCTTTGAGGCTTGACCTTCGGCATTGGTTGTTTGCGTTTTGCCGAAGTTGGCCTATTAAGATATGTTCTTAGGTCTGCAAATTCACCTCCGGGGGTTTCTGTTTGAGATACTAACAGTTTTCCCTGTTTGGAACGAGATATTTTGAAAGTTGGAAGGTCCTGGAATTCTGCTACCGGGGTAGGCAGAATACCTCTTTGATTAGTACTCTTGTTATAAAGGAAAGAAGAATCCTTGTTTGAAAGAGTTTTAGTACTGATTGGTGCCAAGGCACATTCAGATGGATCTTCTTTAGTAAAGACTGAAGAAGATTCAGAAAAGACCAAAGGGCCCTTTCCTTTGTTTTGAGATGAAGGGTTAGCTAAAGAGCATTTCCCTCTGTTGTCTTCCAAGTCATGGGACAAGGAAGTTTGAGAAAAGACCAATGGGCCTTTCCCTTTGTTTTGAAGAGAAAAAGGAATAGCCAAAGGACTACCCCCAGTGGATTACGCAGGGGCAATAGGGTGTTTGGGAAGAGGAGTGGAATCTCTTCCTTTGTTATGAGAAGAAGAGAGTTTAGCCAAAGGGCTGTTTCTCTTAGATTGCGCAGGCTTAGTTTGCGCATGGGTGGAAGGTGCACTGGTCACTTGTGTAGTAGAAGCTTTGGTAGGATATGCATCAGGAGTTCTTGCCTTAGAGTGCTTGGGATGCACTTGGTTGCTGGAGTATTGGTCTGCGCAGGAAAAGCTACTGCCAATTGCGCAAGAGTCATAGGAGTCTTCTGTTTTGACAAGGCAGCATATGAAGTAGCCTGTGCAACAGTTGCAACAGACTGCGCAGCATTGACTGCAACAGATTGTGCAGCATTGGTTGAGACAGATTGTGCAACAGTTGGCACAGCAGTTTGTGCAGCAGTTGGCACAGCAGTTTGTGCAGCAGTTGACACAGCACCCTTGGTGGCAAAACTGCCAGATTGTGCAGCAGTTTTGGAAACCCAAACTGAGCGCACTTTGCTCCTGGCAGAAGTGGCTGTAGTACGGGGAGTGGTCTTGGAGTTGAGCATCGCCTCGTAGGCTGTCTGGTTGACCTTAACAACCAGCGTCTTCTGCGTCTTCCCGATAGACGCTACGTCACATTGAGTTGCTACTTCCTCATCGGAGGAGAAAGTTGTCCCCAGCAGAGTCGCCATTTTGTTTGCAAAAACAAAAGTATAAAACTTTATTGATACAAACTATAATAAAGATTACAAGAATTCTGGGAAAATTACAACTGTAGGAATCCAATCTTGATGACGATCGCTTTATCCCTTGGACGATGTGAACTTTTGAAGACGAAGCCTCTGAAGTTGAAAACAACTCTGGAAACTGAAGGCAAAAGCCTCGGAAGTTGAAGGCAAAAGCCTCGGAAGAATGCAGCAGCACTTCGACAAGAACTCCTGAACTCTCTGACTTCTGAACTTTATGTCTGATCTTTCTCCCCCTTGAAATGAAGACTTGAAACTCTATTTATAGAGTTCTAGAAATAACTAACTTTCAGTTATTCTGGACTGTGCAAGATGATTTGCGCAGCAACTGGTTTGCGCAGCATTGGACTGCGCAGGCAGCTATTGGATCGTGGACCAACTATCTGGGACACATGGCATCATTTGATTGAAATGCGCATGATCGTGCATAGACAGTTGCCACGTAATGAGCAATTGATGGCATGAATGCCACATGTAATTTCTCAGTTATGTTGGTAAAATGCGCCAAGTGAACTGCACAGACTTTGGTTTGCGCAGACTCAGACTGCGCAGGAATGGTTTGCGCAACCATGGATTGCGCTGCCACCTGTTAGCCGCCTTCGAGCACTGTGCGACGCCAAAAATGATCAGTCTCCTCGTTATTCGTGCTGTCAGCTGTCAGGAAGATTTGATTTGATTCAGGTAATCATGACTTTTGCCACGTAAGCCTGCGCAGTTGGGAACATGCGCAAAACAACCTGCGCAATGTAACGTCTGCGCAATCTGTTCTCTGCGCAACTCATCAAAATGATGAATATCTTGAATTTTTTTACTTTATTGATTGATGCAACTTGATTTTTTAGGACCTACAATACCCTCCTATTTTTTTCTAGTCTTCTTCTTAATTATCTCGAAAGTCAAAAATACATAGAAAATATTTATATAATAGATTGAGCCACAACTTGACTTATTTCTATATATGGACCACATATATGGCTGTATTATCCCTACCATGCCTAATATGCTAGTCATGGTATACGACTACACTAACCATGCCATGTTTCTTGTCGATATGCATAACAAATTTTAACCATGACTATGGCTAGTCATAAATAATAATTTTTTAAATCCTAAAAAAATATTACTTAAGCCAAATAAAATTTAAATTTTGTGGGTTTACAACTTTTCGTTACTTGTATTTATTTTCTGTTTCTCTATGTTATGATTGCATGCTGGTTTTATTTCACTTGTATGCCTTCTTTTATGATATTTGCTATCTGGGATTAACCCGATTGGTTGTATGGCAGTTCTTATAGTAGAAACAAAGGATCTACTATTACTTCCGTTGATGATTGTCACGCCCCAATTCCGCTAGGGTCGTTTGTGTAACGCTCCAGTCCCAAAATACTTAGGACTAGGTACGTATCCATGCCAGTTGCATTCATACGAAGTATACTCCAATATATGGAACCATCGTATGTATGCATAAGCTGTGAATGCAGTAATCCAAGAGTAATCTAATCTCATCCACAAATGAAGAATAAAAGATATCATATAATCAACTATAATAAATCTTTGTACAATACGTTGGGCGGAGACAAATCCACTACCAACAAGTAAGAAAAAATATACATGAAAACGGAAATGAATTGGCGGGAGTAGCAAAGAAAGACCCAAGGCACGTCATCTTCGAATGAATAGAGAAGATCATGACCTCGACTAGAACACCTGCAATATCACAGAAGCACACACCTGGAGAGATAACCAGGTCCTCAGAGGGACGTAA
This sequence comes from Iris pallida, assembly GCA_029216955.1. Classification (NCBI taxonomy): domain Eukaryota; kingdom Viridiplantae; phylum Streptophyta; class Magnoliopsida; order Asparagales; family Iridaceae; genus Iris; species Iris pallida. Next base: position 1,467,354 of record JANAVB010028395.1, read on the forward strand.
CAAGATACAGGAAGAACATTCCATAAATACTGAATACAAAATATGCCACAAAGAAAATAAGTGACAAAATAACAATAAGGTAATCTAACCGTACTACTGTGTTCATGCAGTTAACAATAAACCTCCAACGCATGGGTATCTGGCTCAGTAGCAGTAACTCAGGTATGGTCCCATCAGGATACCAGGGACCTCAAAGCATAACATTCCTCGAATGTCAGATGCCAGCAAGATCAGTAATAGGAAAGTGCATAAGGACCCATACGTTAAGGAACTATTCTTCCTACCCAATGCCTAACAGAGTCACATCCATGTCGTATATACCTCTACTAACTGCTAAGTCTCCTAACATGCCTCTATTAGCAGTTAGCCCTAATGCATGCACATGGGGGATCAACCCATACGCAAGGACCTCTACATGCTACTCATCTCACACATCCTCGTGGTATACCTGTGTCAAGATATATACGACACACTACAGACGGTAGTCTCTTAACTCTAGGGTCATATGCAATCAAAGGATAATAACAAAGTAAACTAATAATTATTGAGCATGTAGTAAATGAAGAACTATAAGAACAGAAAATAAATAAACAGTGATATGTAAATAAAATGTAGACAAATTATAAATAGTAAATAATGGCAAGTTATCTTGCCTGAGGTTATGTGCAAAAGAGAATAATCCAGTAGCTCGAACAGACAAATAAACGAAGCAAGAAAAGCTAAATCCCGCAGATGACTCCAGATGCTGCAACAAATATCACGAACGAGTTTGGAATAAAAGATATGCGTAGGAAATGCCGGTCCAAAAGTTAAATTCTGGAACAGGGGTAAAATCTTAATTTCGGGTCAAAACAATGTCCGCCATTGAACCCGCTTTGCACCAAAATGTGTGCTAATATCTACGGTCTCTAAAGTCGTCATACTACATGTCTACAGATTTGTTTTGATGAAAACCCAACGGTATATCCAATTTTGGATTCCGGTGGGCTGTGCACAAAATCGTCCGTTGACTGGGATTGTGGGCCCGCTAAAATGGCGTCCCGGTCAACCTTCTCAGAATTGAACCAAACATGGCTCACATGACCAGAAAAATATTTTGAGTCCAATGGCGCAAGTTTCGTCATGATTTGATGAGTGTACATGAAGTTGTGACTTAATTTGCAAAGGGTCGATACGGGGGTATCTCGATGGATACGCACTGATTTCGTCGCACATATACAACGAAATCGGGTTCCGTCAGTTCTCACACGTCGACAACGTCTATACGCGTCTTTCAATACGTATAGTGTGCGACCACGTCACCCCGTTTGTCGGGGCGCACGCCGTATGGGGTGTGTCTTGATGCAGCATAGGAAGGTAATTTCTTATGTATCACGCCAACTTCGTGATCATGAGAAGAATTCCCCGACCCACGACTTGGAGCTAGTAGCAGTAGTGTTTGCACTTACGTTGTGGAGGCACTACTTGTACGGAGATAGAGTGGAGATATTTACTGATCACAAGAGCCTGAAGTATGTTTTCATCCAGAAGGACCTTAATATGCGGCAGAGAAGATGGCTTGAGCTACTGGTGGACTACGATATAGATTTGCAGTATCACCCAGGGAAGGCCAACGTTGTAGCAGATGCGTTGAGCCGGAGAGCCGGAGTTTATTTCCTAACGACGCAACCAGAGTTATTGGCAAATTTTCAGAAGATGGGGATTGAAGTGGTTCTTCCTTCCAGTGTGGCATTGATGGCCAGTCTACAGGTTCAGTCCAGCATAGTTGAGAGGATCCGGACGACACAATCTACAGATTCCAAGCTTCAGCGGCTCAGAGCAAAGTGTGAGGTAGAAAGAAGGCCAGAGTTATGTATTCATGAGGATGGTACACTTCGGTACGGCACTCGTCTTTGTGTACCCAGTAGAGATATCAGACAGGAGGTCATGGCAGAAGCTCACAGCTCGTAGTATTCTATTCATCCCGGTGGTACGAAGATGTACCGTGATATCCGTCAGCATTTCTGGTGGAATGGCATGAAGAGGGAGATAGCCCGGTTTGTCTCTCGGTGTTTGGTTTGCCAGCAGGTTAAAGCTGAACATCAGAGGCCCGCTGGACTTCTTCAGCCCTTGTCGATTCCAGAATGGAAGTGGGAGCACGTGACCATGGATTTTGTGACTGGATTGCCTAGATCCCCAGCTGGTCGAGATACTATTTGGGTTATAGTTGACCGGCTCACGAAGGTGGCTCATTTTCTTCCATTCAGAGTTGGGCAGTCTACGGCTCTGCTAGCAGAGATGTACCTTAGACAGATTGTCAAGCTTCACGGTGTGCCCGTCAGTATCACCTCAGACCGAGATTCAAGGTTTACGTCGCACTTTTGGCGTAGCCTGCAAGAGAGTTTGGAAACTTATCTCCAGTTCAGTTTGGCATATCATCCGCAGACAGATGGCCAGTCATTGCGCACAATCCAGACTCTTGAAGACATGCTGCGATCTTATACGCTCGACTTCGGTGGTTCATGGAAAGATCACCTGCATCTTGTGGAATTCTCGTACAACAATAGTTTCCAGGCCAGTATCCAGATAGCTCCGTTCGAGGCTCTGTATGTTAGGAAGTGCAGATCCCCGCTAGCATGGGATGATGTTGGAGAGAGGCAGATGCTTGGTCCAGAGATGATTGCCCAGACAGTTGAAGTGGTCAGAAGGATCAGAGATCATCTTCGAGTTGCCCAAGATCGCCAGCGGCATTGGGCTGATGCTCATCGGCGACCCCTAGAGTTTGCTATCGGCGACCATGTATTCCTTAGGATCTCGCCTAACCGCGGCATTATTCGTTTTGGCGTGCGGGAAAAGCTTAGTCTTAGGTATATAGGGCCGTTCGATATCCTGGAGCGAGTAGGAGATGTATCCTATCGTCTTGCTCTTTCGCCGTCGCTAAGTGAGGTGCATAATGTATTCCATATGTCCCAATTACGACGGTATGTCCCGGACCCGAGCCACATCCTAGACCATTCGGAACTGTTTGTTGGTACCAACCTTTCGTATGAGGAGAGGCCTGTGTCTATATTGGACCGGAGAGAGAAGATACTCAAGAACAAGACTATTAGTTTAGTCCGTGTTGCTTGGGGTCATCACTCTCTAGGTGAGTCAATGTGGGAGCGTGATGATGATATCCGATCGCGATATCCCTACCTGTTTGACTCGTAAGGTATAATGTCTTCCTTATGCCTTATGTTTTCCATTCTTTGCTTGCATGTATGATTGTCTAATTGCTTGCCTGGTTATAGCTTGCCTGTGATTAATATAGCTTGTCCTTATCTCTTTAGCCTCTTAATTAAATTCCGAGGACGAAATTCTTTTAAGGTGGGTAGAGTTATAACACCCATATCTCAGAATACGTATTTTGATCAAGCCTGCATGTATCTTGGACCTGTATTTTGTTTTCTCAGATTCTGGCCTGTAATGGTATATTGGCTTGACTTGCAGATTTTGGTTCTCATAATTGGGTTTTACCTGGCTTGGTTTATTTTGTGGAGGAGAATTGGTTTAGTTTGGTTTGGTTTAGTTTGGTTTAATATGCATGGAACACCTTAGCCTATGTTCAAACCTCACACACACCACAACCACCCTCATTAAAACTCCACCTACTTTTCTTTCTCCTCCATAATTCTCTCATTTACTTCTCCATCTCCTTCTTCTTCCTTCCTCTACACAACTCACCAACACCATAGGCAAGTGCACCTTGCCACCACATGAGAACCACTTTTTATTTGTTCATTAGCTAGATTAGGCCATGGTGATCAACATTAGAGCTTGATATTTTATGATTTGAAGTCTCCATTGTTCTAGATCTAGGTTTTAACTATTTTTGGATTTACATGGTTTTGATCTATTTTGGTTGGATTTTTGTGGGTTTTGATGCTTCCATGTGGAAGAGAATTCAATTTTACTCAAGTTAGAACTTTGAAAATCTAGATTTGGCTTTGATTTGACAAAGATATGAAGAATTGAAGTTTTGGAGTTCTTAGAGTTCTTCTCGGGTTGGAGGAGCAGACCTCTCGGCCTGCGCTCTTTAGCGCAAAGCCGATTACACAGCTCACCCTTTGGTGAACTGCGCATCCCCTCGGCCAGCGCATTGCGCTGAGCTGAACTGCGCTGGCGCTTCTTAGCCCAGCGTTCCCTTTTCCCTTGCGCGCTTGACCTATGCATAATCTGCTCCTGCGTAGTCCATTTCTGTACAATCCATTTCTGCGCAATCCACTCCTGCGCAATCTATTTCTGCGCAATCCACTCCTGCGCAATTCACTCCTACGCAGTTCACTCCTGCGTACTTCACCCCTGCGCCATCCATCTCCTGTGCCAACCTCCCCCTGTGCAGCCCTCTTCCTTCTGCGCAGTTCACCCCTGTGCAGTCCATTCTCTTGTGCAACCTGTCCAACCATAGAGATTTGGTTTTATTATCCTTAAGCTTGGCTCTTCTATAGCCCTGTATATTAATATTTTATTAGATATTTTATGCCCATAGTGTTTGGAATGACTATTGTACATGGCATGGTATGACAAGGAACTAGCATAGCACGACAGTGACCCATAGTGGTGCACTCCTGGCATGACCAACCTGACATAATAGTGGCCCGTCGTGGCGCACTCCTGACAAGTACCCTGACATGATTTATCTTGATGCTGTTGCGACGTCTAACTTGACTCGTATAATCAACTTGACACCGTGGGTGTTCCTGCTTGCTTGCTTGTGCAATCTACTTGTCTTGTCTTGCATCATGTCTAGGATATGACTCCCTGGTTTTCCACGGTCAGGGATTCGCACTGAACATGGATTAGGCTAATGACTAGATCTAACTATAGTTCATGGAGAATTTCCAGTCACAAGCAATCTTGTTATCTGGGCGCTCTTAATTGGACTTGTAGCTTGCCGACGAGTAGAGCACATTTCCAGCGCACTGTCATGTATTGCACCTCTAAGTCACCTAAGGGTATATCGTCTCCGGGGCGATGTACCCAACCATACTTTCAACCGGCGGAAGGATAACTGGATGGTCTGCAGGGCTTGGGACTGGAAAATTTCTCACTTGCTTCTTGTTAGTAATTAAGGCTTGTGATAACCCTAGTTAGTTAAGTAGTAAGCCGTAGTACTTGCATGGCCGCTTGTGAATGGATGGAGTCCAGCCTTGTCTATGTCTTGTCTAGTACCAGTACCTGACTACTCTTGAACTTGACTGTTTTACTTATTATTAAATAATAAATGGGTGGAGACAGAGTGCTATTCAGGCGAAGGGTTACAACCTCGGTCCTTGTCTGGTTTAAGGGTTGTAACTGGCTCCCGGAATGGTCCTACGTCACTAGTCATTTATTGTCCTGTTGCACTCTTTATTACTTGTACCTTCTTCTATTTCTTTTCTTATGTTCTGATATGCTGGCTTTTATTCTTATTTTGTGGCCTCCTTTGTGGCACTTGCTCTTTCTGGGGTTTGACCCAGCTGGTTTTGTGTGGCCAGATTTCGGAGCAGCTCCCGAGGATCTTCCGAACCTCCAGCCCGATGGTGGCGACTAGAAGGAACCCGGGCTACGAGTGGGTTTTCCATTTTGTTTCGCTCACTCTATTGTAAAATTATTCTTTTGAGGCGTTTAGCCGACGAGCACCTGTTAGCTCGATGCACTTTTACTTACTGTCTGCCTACGGGCTGTAAACATGATTAACAAATCCTAGGGTTGATCATGTATGACTTAACTCTTGCTAGTCCTAGCATTTTGTACGTCTAGCTTCATGATCAGCTGATATGTAATATTTGGGAAGCCTTTTATTGTATATTTGGTGGTCAAACATCTTGTGATTATATTATTTGCTTAAGATTGAGACAGTAGGCTTGACCTTAAGAGACTGTTGGCTTGTAGTAAACCCTCATATCTAGATAGCCTGTAATGCATGTTGTTTGTATTACGTATTTTAGAATACGTATACGTATTTTATTCTGCATTGCATGATTTCCTGGCTTAGCATTTCCTTCTTGGCTCGGTTTATTCTTGGCCCGAGTTGGCTTGGTTCGGCATGGCTTGGTTTTGCTTGGTTCATGATGAACCCAAGTGAACCCCCTACCTACCACCACTACCATTTATTAAACTCTTCTCCTTTCTCTCTCTTCATTTATCATCTTCTTCTTCCTCATTTACTTCCTTACCTACCAGAGAGAGGAGAGAGAGGTCCAGGCAAGTGTAACTTGCTTCATGGAGGAACTCAAATTTTATTGCTTCATTCTCTTTCTTACAGCATTTTGACTTACTTTAGAACTTGGCATTTTCACCTTCCATGGCTAGATTCTTCTAGATCTAAGTTTACTTTATTTTCAGATTTCTTGGGTTTTGATCTACTTAATCTTGTTATTTCCTAGTTTTGATGGTTTTATGTTGTAGAGAATTTTGTTCTACCCCGTTTTGACCTATGGAAGTTCAGATTTGGGCTCCGGATGATGGAGTTGTGGAGCTTGAGGACTTGGCTCTCATGGTCTTGACCTATGGAAGTTCAGAAATTTGGAGAAGATGAACTGTGCTTAGTCTTGACTTGACCGCATGATAATTCATGCGACAAGTGATTCAGCCGCATAGGCCGAGTCTCATTCTTGGCCGCATATGCGCCCTTGTACTCTTCTGAGCCGCATGGGCTCATTTCCCATCAGCCGCATGAGACTATATGGACTTAGCCGCATTTTTTAGAGCAAACTCTTAACAACATATGCAACCATCACCCCAGCCGCATAAGCAATCACATTGACTCAGCCGTATGAATCTTGCTCCGCCAGCCGCATGAACTCGGGTCCTTCAGCCGCATGCGCACCCGTTCCCCACTAGCCGCATGTGCCCCTACCCCGAGAGCCGCATGAGTCCAATTCATCCTGGCCGCATGGAACCTCCCTTCCCGCTTGCCGTATGGGAGCTAGTCCCACTCCCATCCGCATAGGTTCCTGCCCCTTCAGCCGCATGCGCACCCGTTCCCCTCCAGCCGCATGAATCTCCATCTCAACACTTCCCAGCCGCATGGACCCGAACTCCTTCTTAGCCGCATGGGCTGTCCTCACCCAGCTGTATGAGATCATTCCTGGCCGCATATGCCTTAGCCGCATGGCTCTTCTATAGCCCTGTATATTGGTATTTTATTAGATATTTTACGTCCATTTTATATCCTTACGCCTTTTGTCCTGAACTTGAAAATCATGAATTCATTTGATATGTTTGGAATTGATAATTGAGCATGACCTGATAGTGGCCCGTCGTGGCGCACTCCTGATAAGTACACCTGACATGATTATCTCGAATAGCTATTGCGACGGCTACCTGACATGGCATGACCTGTATAAATTACCTGGACACCGTGGGCGATTGTGCTTGTACAAATAAACCAGTCCTGTCTTACATCATGTCTAGGACAGGGACTCCTGAGTACCACGGTCAGGAGTACCTGTTGAAGTGGACTAAGGTTAATAACTAGATTAACACATTAGTCATGAAGAGATTCCCCAGCTACAGGCAATCCCGTTACCTGGGCGCGCCTGGGATCTGTAGCCTGCCGTCGAGTAGGGCACATTTCCAGCACACTGTCATGTGTTGCACCCTTCAAGCTACTTAAGGGTACATGCATTTTTTGGACGATGTACCCACCTGTATTCAACCCCTAATTTCGACCTAGGTAACCTGGATGGTCTGCAGGGCTTGTGGCTGTGAAATAATCTCACTGCATCTTGTTAGTAACTAGGCCTGTGATAACCCTAGTTAGTTAAAGTATCAAGCCGTAGGTCTTGTTTGGCCGTGAAATGATTGGATGGAGTTTAACCAGTCTAGTCTCGTCCTGATCCTACTCCAGATTGCTATATGACCTGAATGCCTGTATTTATTTTACCAATAAATGGTGAGAATTCCAAGTTCTGTTCAGATGAAGGGTTATAACCCCGGTCCTTGTTTGGTTTACGGGTTGTAACCTGGTTATCTGAATAGTTCCATGGCTATCTCGTCGTATATCATCCTGATGTATTTTCTTTATTTCCAGTTCTTACTATTATTTACACTCTTGTGCTGATTGCTGGTTTTAGTTCCTAAGTGAAGCTTCCTTTGTGGCACTTGCTCTTTCTGGGATCTGACCCAGCTGGTTTTGTATGGCCAGATTTCGGAGCACCTCCATAGGATCTACCGACCTTCCAGCCAGATGGTGGCCACTAGACGGAACCCTGGCAACGAGTGGGTTTATTTTTGATCTCCCACTTTATTGTAAAAATATTCTTTTGAGGCGTTTAGCCGATGAGCACCTGTTTAGCTCGATTGCACTTTTCTTACTGTCTGCCTACGGGCCGTATCATGATTGACAGATCCTAGGATTGATCATGTATGACTAAACTCTTGCTAGTCCTCACATTTTGTAACTACTAGCTTCATGATCAGCTGAATATGTAATAATTGGGATGCCTTATTATTGTATATTTAATGATCATACATCTTGTAACATTTACTTACTTGCTTGTGATTGAGCCACTAGGCTTGTTCATGACCATAGGAGACTGTTGGCTTGTAGTAAACCCTCATGTATCTAGACAGCCGTGACCATATAGCGAGATGGAATCCATTTCAATATACGTAGCTGGCTATGTCTGCCCCCGCTCTCCAGTATTCTGGTTCCGGGGCGTGACACAGCCGTGACCGTATAGCGAGATGGACTTCATTTCAATGTACGTAGTTGGCTATGTTCGCCCCCGCTCTCCAGTATTCTGGTTCTGGGGCGTGACAGGAGGTGCTCTCCGGAAAGGAGGTATAGAGTGAGCAGAGTAGAGAGGAGGAATGAGAGATTGATTAGGGTTTGTATATATATATATATATATATATATATATATATATATATATATATATATATATATATATATATATATATATATATATATATACAGTAGAAACTCTATAAATTAATACTCGATCCCAACTCGGGGATAGGGTGCTAAATTAATAATTCGCTAAAATTATAAGATAATACATTTTTGATAATTTCTTCAGACCCCATATAAAATATAAATTAATAATTCCTTATATATAGCATATTACATGAATGATTTATGAAGGTTTCTTGAAAAATGACTTAATTGTCTTTTGTTTTTTGTTGAAATCAATTTTCCCTTGAATCTCGTCTCTAATTTTCCTTAGCATGGTAAGAACTTCTGGTGTTGTTTTCTCATAGCTCAACAAGAAATTGTTCAATGTGATTGCCGCTTTAATAGCTTCGTTTCGCGAAGGGGGCTCCATTGTAGAACTTTTATCATCTTCTTCATCGATATCATCTTTATTAATTTCAATAACGCTTTCAATAATTTCTTCATCAGTCAACAACTATGCAACTACATTTTCTTCTGGGTGAGTCAGAACATCTTCGACATCCATTGCATTGCGATAACCCAACTCTTTTAATTAATAAAATATTAATTAATATATAAATTAATAATTATTAATTTATCGATTAATTAATAACTCTTTTAATTAATAAATTTTGGTGGTCCCAAGTGTATTATTTTATAGAGTTTCTACTGTATATATATGTTAAAAGGAGGGAGGGGGTCGGCCTATATTAGCAATTACTGCTACTGTTGCTTTGTTAAAGGGGGTTCGACCCCCTTCATTGGGCGCACAAGAGCTGCTGCTCCTAAATATGGTCGGTTCCCACATGGTGGGGCCGACCATATGATTTGTTTTTTTCTTTTCTTTTCTTTCTCTTATTCTTATATATATATATATATATATATATATATATATATATATATATATATATATATATATATATATATATATATATATATATATACCTTATAAATCTCCATAAAAATCCAAATAAATTTTTTATATTATCTAGAATCTATTTTTGACATATTTACATATATGTAAATTTAGTTTGACAAATAAAATAAAAACCAATAATAGTAACTTAACAATAATAAATATATTTATTTAATCATAACCAAAATAATATTAACAATAAATAAATATTAAAATAATTCAAATGGTGGCTTTGGTGGACTTATACTACATTCCCTTATCCGGCTCCAAAAATTTGTACAAAGTGTTGCACAATATTATTTAATAATAAAATACCAATAATAGTACAAATATTTAAATAATTAAAAATTGTACATAAAATTCTAAAATAATTTAGGAAATATTTTTACGTACATAAAATATGTCTACATGGCCACCTTGGTCCCATCCTATGCCTACATGGGCATAAATTTAGTTCGGGCCTTGTTCGGGCTAAATTGGACAAACCGGGTCATCTAAAAATCAATATATAAAATAATATTTAATTAAAATAATTTAAATAAGTCCATTCACAACTTGGTCTGGTTTTTCTAGTTTGGACATCACCATGGCTAGGCTTTCCCTGGCATGGTTAATATACTAGTCAAGGTACACTGCTACAACTTTCGTGCTAAAGTCATGGTCGTCTAGTGCTCCAAAACTCAACAATGGCTAAGGTCATTTTTAATAATTAATAAAAGCATAAATTATATAAATTCATTTTTAAGTCTAATAAAATAATAAAAATAATTTAAAAAAATTAGGGTTTTACATCCTACCTAGCTTACAAGAATTTTGTCCTCAAAATTTAGGATTAATAGGGTAGATAGGGTTGAGGGATAGGATGAGTTCGTCAATACCAAAATACAATTAAATTTTGGAGGAGGCGATAAAACGACGTTCAACACCACCATGCAATAGAAAATTGTGGAGTCGATATATACAAAAATATATCATGGTTATGGAATTGAACAAGGATCACTAGTGAAGGTAACAAAATTTTGAATATCCAATTTTAGAGAACAGTAAGGAATTGAGTAGGCCAAAGAGAATAAATTCGACATTTAGGAGATGTGATTCCTTAAGGGAGAAGAGAACTGGATACTAATCGTTTTAGTCGAGGGTTTGATTAAGTGATGGTTAGAATCACTCTCGTGCTTTCAAGTAGGATTGGAAGGGCACAATAAAAATTGTAGGATTGAGGGGAAGAAGAGTTTAAGGTAAGGATATAGCTACATGAGTTGGTCGGTGGCTATCTACATTTCGTGTATATATAACTGATAGGGCAACTAAAGGTGATACTTTGAGTCTATCTATCAAGTACAGTGTCTGGTCTTTCAAAAGTAAGTAAAGCCCACAACAAAAAGAGTTCAAAGACGATGTTATTTAGTACGAAATACGAGGTTCATAGGCAACAAAAATAATTCAAATGAGAGTTGTCAATGCTGTCGGGATGAGACTCTAAGGCAGGTTTAATTATGTCTCCATCCACGTAGAATAATTCATGAAAAGCGAACCAAAGTGCAATAGGTTGATCAGACCATCATGCACCGGTTCTGATTCGACAATATGTTAGTGGGTGCACCCAATAAAATATGTCATGATCAAGCTTGATAACGAAATAAGCTTGCAAAACTGAAGCTACATTAGCAGCATGAGATAGTCAAAATATGAGCAAGGGAGGTACTGATGAAGAAAATTTTAAATAGTCCAAGATCTTTTAAAATTAAGTTTTGCTCGAAGTGTGGGCCTTTCCAGTTGTCCTAGTTTTCTTCACTTATGGTTTGGTTGTCTAGGTAAGTTAAGGTCCTCTGAATTTCTAGTCTATGTGAGCTCATCAACATAATTCATAAGGACAAAGGATTTGTTATGTGGTGAGGTATTCTACCCAACTTGCAAGAGTTAAACTAATAGTGTGATGGGACAACAGGTCAACCAATCAAGATAAAGCACAAGGTTAGCATTAAGGAATTTAGTAGAACATATTCACGTATCGGGTCAAAGGGAATATTGAGTCAAGGTTGGATCTCTAATTGAAGTCAGGAAGTATTTTGGTATTATGGTATAGGTTATAGTTTAGCCATTTTGACCAGAAAGTCATATCAAGAAAATAGAGTACAAGAAGACGGGTTTTAGTGGGACATGATATATCTACATGAAGGTGGGCTTGTCTAGGTCTTATATATAAAATTTATTGGGAGGAAAAGTCTAGTGTTGTACACCAAATATACAAGTCACGGTAGTGGACGCCAGAAGATCAAAAATAGAAAGAGGGGGTTCACGAGGTGATAATTAATGCACAAAAATAAAGAAGATCAAGTTAAAGCATGAAATAAAATTAATTAAAAAATCCAATAAAAATAATTTAGGAACACAACTCCGGAGAGAAGATAGTCTCCTAGACGAATACAGTTAAGTAACCATTAGCTCATTATTCAAATTGCAAATGGGTTAGAAGGTCGCAATTAAAAGATCTAGAATTGAAGGAAGGTCGAGTAAGTTAAGGTGGAAATACAGTCACATAGCTGGGTAGATGACTAACAACACTTGTGTATATACTACTATCATGGTCATGAGTGACATGGCAATTAGTGTGGAGTACATCTATCTTATTAGAGCTATCTTGATGGCCTACCATTAAAATTTTAACTCAAGCTTCCTCCAAAGGTTTCTTAATAAAATTTTTAAAAATAAACCACCAAAATTTGTATTCACTCCAAGCCGTTCAAATTTATCATAAATTTTTTTTAATCACTATCATAAATCTCAAAGTAAATTTTTATCATGTTACTACTGACTTTATCAAAATTTTACATTTTTAATTCAACCTTTAAACTCAAGAGTTCATAAATCATGAATCTATATATAAAATATCCATAATCAATCATAACTTTAAAACTCTACAAAAATTAATAGCTCCTCAGATAAAAATTTCTAGCACATACAAAGCAATCTCAAAATTTTAGCTCAATATTTTAATGCACTCATCAATTATAACTTCTATTCATACTAAGTCATTCCAACATAACCACAACTTTTAAATGGTAACTTTATTTGATCAATCAAAACAACCTTATCACATCATTAATATATATTTTTATTTTATTTCAAAATTTGTGATATTAGCAATCCAACATTAAACTAATTTTTTAAATAATCTTATCAGTCATAAAATTATTTTTTACGAAATTTGATATCCAAATTCACAAAAAAAATTTACACCAAAAATCTAAATATATTTGTAAATCCTCCATCATAGGACACAATTTAAAAATAAAAATAAAAAATTTCTCAAAAGTCGTTTTCATAACTTTCAAATATCTCAAACCAAAATTCACCATCATTACTTCCAGTTAAAATTCAAAATTTACTAAACAGGAAAATCACAAGTTGTAAGGCTCAAATTTAAATAATTTCTACAATCACATTTGAAATCTAAGATCATTTTCAAATCCAAATTTATAACTGTTCAAAGGTGTATAACTATAACTCCATAATTCACAAATATCAAAACTCAAAAATCTAATCAATTCTTAAATCAATGGTATAAAGATTCTAGCTTTTTTTTTTCTTCCTGCAGTATCAATCCTATGGTGTTTACTATTTTAAAATCTCAAGATTAAAACTTCCCTTGGTAATATCCTACTTTACAAATTACTAAACATTAAATCACACTTTTTTAAAATTTTTTTTTAACTCAATTAGAGTCTTAAATGTATTCCAATTGCCAATATAACCATTTTAGCCATGTGTTTGACCTATGATCATGTACTAGTGTAGTCATCTTTCTAGTTGACACTAAGCACGAAAGTAAGAATCAACGGTATAAAGGAATCAAGCAAGATGCAATTCAAGGAAGTCGAACGAGAGTTCGGAATTTGAAGCCAAGGGAAGAGGTCAAGTTGTATGGATGAGATTCCTAGATTCTAATCCTATATTGCAGGCTCACATCGGTACAATTACGTAACCGAAGTGACAAACTCGACATGTATGGGCCACCACAAAAACATGTAACGCCCAAGTCCCAAAATACTTTGGACTAGGTACGTATCCATGCCAACTGCATACATACGAAGTATACTCCAATATATGGAACCATCATATGTATGCATAAGCTATGAAATGCAGTAATCCAAGAGTAATCTAATCTTATCCATAAATGAAGAATAAAAGATATCATATAATCAACTGTAATAAGTCTTTGTACAATACGTTGGACGGAGACAAATCTACTACCAACAAGTAAGGAAAAATATACATGAAAACAGAAATGAATTGGCGGGAGTAGTAAAGAAAGACCCAATACACGTCATTTCCGAATGAATAGAGAAGATCGCGACCTCGACTAGAATACCTGCAATATCACAGAAGCACACACCTGGAAAGATAACCAGGTCCTCAGAGGGACGTAACAAGATACAGGAAGAACATGCCATAAATACTGAATACAGAATATGCCACAAAGAAAATAAGTGACAAGACAACAATAAGGTAATCTAACCGTACTACTGTGTTCATGCAGTTAAGAACAAACCTCCAATGCATGGGTATCTGGATCAGTAGCAGTAACTCAGATATGTCCCATCAGGATATCAGGGACCTCAAAGCATAACATTTCTCGAATGTCAGAGGCCAGCAGGATCAGTAATAGAAAAGTGCATAAGGACCCATACGTTAAGGAACTCTTCTTTCCACCCAATACCTAACAGAGTCACATCTATGTCTCATATACCTCTACTAACTGCTAAGTCTCCTAACATGCCTCTATTAGCAGTTAGCCCTAACGCATGCACATGGGGGATCAACCCATACGCAAGGACCTCTATATGCTACTCTTCTCACACATCCTCGTGGTATACCTGTGTCAAGGTATATGCAACACACTACAAACGGTAGTCTCTTAACTCTAGGGTCATATGCAATCAAAGGATAATAACAAAGTAAACTAATAATCACTAAGCATGTAGTAAATAAAGAACTGTAAGAACAAGAAATAAATGAACAGTGATATGTAAATAAAATATAGATAAATTATAAATAGTAAATAATGGCAAGGTATCTTGTCTGAGGTTATGTGCAAAAGAGAATAACCCAGTAGCTCGAACAGGCAAATAAACGAAGCAAGAAAACCAAAATCCCGCAGATGACTCCGGATGCTGCAACAAATATCATGAACGAGTTTGGAATAATAGATATGCCTAGAAAATGCTTGTCCAAAAGTTAAATTTTAGAACAGGGGCAAAATCATAATTTCGGATCAAAACGATGTCTGCCGTTGGACCCGCTTTGCACCAAAATGCGTGCCAATATCTACGGTCTCTAAAGTCATCAAACTACATGTCTACAGATTTGTTTTGATGAGACGAACCCAACGATATGTCCAATTTTGGATTTCGGTGGGCTGTGCACAAAATCGTCCGTTGAGTGGGATTGTGGGCCCGCTAAAATGGCGTCCCGATCAACCTTCTCAGAATTGAACCAATCTTGGCTCATAGGACCATAAATTTTTTTTGAGTCCAATGGCGCAAGTTTTGTCGCAATTTGATGAGTGTACATGAAGTTGTGACTTAATTTGCAAAGGGTCGATACGGGGGTATCTCGACGGATACGTACTGATTTCGTCGCACATATGCAACGAAATCGGGTTCCGTCAGTTCGCACACGTCGAAAACATCCATACACGCTTTTCGATGCGTATAGTGCACGACCACGTTGCCCCGTTTGTCGGGTCGCACGCCGTATCAGGTGTTTTTTTCTACTTTTTGAAAACAGAATTTACAATTTTTTGTGAAACTTTAACAACATGTAACTTTTTGCACACTAGATAAAAAGTTAATCCAGAAGGTGCGTTACAATCTTGGTTGTGTTCTCTTTGACTTTCTTTTATTAGTTTCTACAAAATTTTAATTTACGTAAAGAAAAGTGGCCGACAAGTTGATGTTTCAAAACGGTTTTAATATTCCAGAAAAATGGTTTTTCTCCAACTTCCCCTCGATTTTTCGATCAAGTTGGATGGGCACGTCAAAATCCACCTAGGGGATCTCGAAGAGGGTCATGTGGGCTTTCTATACGAATTTAGGAATCTGAAAACAAATTTAAATTAGCGGAGAAATTAATTAGAGAAGTCGGGTACCTCGGAGTTTAAAACTGTTGTTGTTGTCGTTTGTTGTTGGTGGTGGGGTTTGCCGTAGCGACCGCGAGGAGGGGCTGCTGTGGCTCGGCGCTCGCCGGGAAGGAGGTATGAGGTGAGAGGAGTAGAGAGGAGGAAGGAGAAAGGAAGGAGAGATTGATTAGGGTTTGTATATATATATATATATATATATATATATATATATATATATATATATATATATGTTAAAAGAAGGGAGGGGGTCGGCCTCTATTAGCAATTACTGCTACTGTTACTTTGTTAAAGGGGGTTCGGCCCCCTTCATTGGGCGCACAAGAGCTGTTGCTCCTTTATGCAAATATGGTCGGTTCCCAAATGGTGGGGCCGACCATATGATTTGTTTTTTTTTTCTTTTCTTTTCTTTCTCTTATTCTTATCTATATATTTTTTTATTCTTATCTTATCTATCTATCTATACATATATATATATATATATATATATATATATATATATATATATAAATATATATATATATATATATATATTTTATTTTTATTTTTGTAAATATATATATATATATATATATATATATATATAAATATATATATATATATATATATATATATATATATATATATATATAGCCAAGTAAATATATATATATATATATATATATATATATATATATATATATCCATAAAAATCCAAATGAAAATTTTATATTATCTAGAATCTATTTCTGACATACTTACATATATGTAAATTTAGTTTGACAAATAAAATAAAAACCAATAATAGTAACATAACAATATTAAATATATTTATGTAATCATAACCGAAATAATATTAACAATAAATAAATATTAAAATAATTCAAATGGTGGCTTTGGTGGACTTATAGTACAACCCCTTATCCGGGTCCAAAAATTTGTACAAAGTATTGCACAATATTATTTAATAAAAAATACCAATAATAGTACAAATATTTAAATAATTAGAAATTGTACATAAAATTCTAAAATAATTTAGAAAATATTTTTACGTACATAAAATATGTCTACATGGCCACCTTGGTCCCATTCCATGCCTACATGAGCTTAAATTTGGTTCGGGCCCTGTTCGGGCTGAATTGGACAATCCGGGTCATCTAAAAGTCAATATATAAAATAATATTTAATTAAAATAATTTAAATATGTCCATTCAAAAGTTGGCCTGGTTTTTCTAGTTTGGACATCACCATGGCTAGGCTTCCCCTGGCATGGTTAATATACTAGTCAAGGCACACTGCTACAACTTTTGTGCTAAAGTCATGGTCGTCTAGTGCTCCAAAACTCAACAATGGCTAACATCATTTTTAATAATTAATAAAACCATAAATTATATAAATTCATTTTTAAGTCTAATAAAATAATAAAAATAATTTAAAAAATTAGGGTTTTACAATTTGTCTTTGCTAAGGCGTGATGCCGTACAAGTCTAAGTTATGCTTGCACAAGGCCAGTACCTGCACAATTCAACTAGACAAGCAAAACACACGCACACAACATATTCAATTGTAGAAAATCAAATATTGGACACAAAGATTAGAAAAGGAAACACTTTTTTTATTCGTAACTTGATAGGATTACAAAGTACAAAGCTTGCGACTCAAAATACTATAATTTGATTACATATCTCTCTTTGAAACTCTTTTTCAAAATAGCCACAATGTCCATACATCATATCCCTTTACTATATACTCAAAATTTATAAACATCTTCAAAGGAAACTTGCAACTTATCTTGAAATAAAAATAGATTCGAGGTGATCCACAAGCTCTACTGGGCTAGACGAGCTTTAGCCCCTCACTGAAATCCCCTGTCTCTTGCTTATCTGAAAATGATGCCCACAATATGGGTCAGTACACATCTTGTACTGGCGAGCGGCTTTTGGCCGAAACTCACAAATATCTACACTAAGTCAACATGTGAAACTAGCATACAATTATTATGTGATCTTTCTACTTGTCTAGGTTCTTTTTGAAAATAAATAAGAAGCATAAACAGTAGAAATCATTTGCACAATAATCTTACCCATCGCCTACTGTCATCCCGACACAAAACATGTTAGTACAATTTGCACATATATGATGCATACTTATTTTTTATCCCTGCATGTTAGGCTTGCAATAGTCTTTGTCTATATGCATGAACCTAGCTACTGTGGTCCATGGGTATTCCTATTATTAGAAGTTGGGACGTTCTAGTCTATCTCACTAATAGACTAACACCCCCTCTGATTACGGGGACTTCTAGCCCCAGGTGTCCTGTTCTCTCCTAGGCCGATTGATTCCGGGCGTCCCCAGAACCGGTCGAGAGATTACTACCTTGTGCACAATTATCTAGACCAATGCAAATACAGCTATCAAATAACACAACTATGCACCAGTCGAGCAACTTGTAAACATTTCCATCTTCTTCTTCTTTTCTGTGCATGGTCAAGCCGTGTTTTCCATATCGTGCTATCGCTTTTTAGGTAAATCATAAGAGCATACAATTCATATTGAAGCAAGCAAGCGACAGTTCCAATTTACATGTGATTCATTCATTTATCTTCTCTTATCTTTTGTTATTGCGGTATCGTTGATCACTGGGACGCAACAAAAGAGTGGACTAGAGATCATTTTCTTAGGACGTGGAGATAAATGCAAGCCCGGTTAGAACAACTCACCAAAATAAATCTTAATCGAGAGAAGGAGGAACTTCATGCAACGATCATGTGCCGCCTATGCATCCTCCTACATTGACACTAACATCTGATTAGCATACTTCAGTCTCTTCCTCTTAAGATTCAAAATGAATACGAAATACGATGAAAGCGAACAATGAAAACCAATCATCAAAAACCTACACGAAAATGCATTCATCAAAATCAAGCAGCGAAAGAAAACATCCAACGAAAGCTATTGGACTCATTTCAATATAAGCCGATCTATCAGTTGGAAAGGTTCATTGCATTCCGTCCGTGATCAATCGATACTGGCAATGGTTTTCCCCAAATACTCAGTTCAAGACTTAGTCAGCAAGCTGTGGGTATTACATAATGGACCGCGAGGAGCGAGACACTATAATAGTGAGCACCAGGAGGACCACCAGCTGGTGCCTGAGTGGATTATATTTCTCTTCGTCGGCTGATTATTGATTTTATTCTTTTCTGATGTTTAGCCACCGAGCACGTATTTAGCTTATATTTCAACCTCGAGGGTTCTACCTAATGGCAACATGATTTGTATATATCTATATTGCAGCGATAGCTAGTCATTTATTATTGGTATACTCTTGCTAGTTCTATATTTTGTACTACTAGCTTCATGATCATCTATATATCTATAGTTTGGGACAATTTACTATTATATGTCTAATGATCATATATATTGTATGTTGTTGATTGCATGTGATTCAGACACCTAGGATTGTTTGACCTAGTATTGATTATTGGATTGTAGAATAACCCTCATGTCCTTCATAGCCGTGACCGTATCTTAGGGTACCGAAGTACTCTAATATATGTAGCTAGCCTAGTTCTGTTCTCGCTCTCCAGTATTCTGGTTTTGGAATATGATAATTGTCGATATGTTGAGAAAGGAGCTCGCCAGCCTGATGTGGCATGCTTGTGACATTGTGCCTCATCCTACGGGAGTGTGTTGTCTTTGTCTGTCACTGCCTATAGGATAATCTAACGGAATACATAATGGAGGCATCTGGGCTCTTTGTCCACCTACATATTATCTAAAGATTATTGTAAAACATTTTTTCACATTAATATGTGTATTTTGTAGTGTTTGTTGTACTCTAGGAACCTTAATTTTTAATATTTTTTAAATTTAATAAAAAAAATTATATACTGAAATATATTTTAAAAATAAACAAAGAACCCATACGTTCATAAAATGCATCTAAGCCAGAACTATCTAAGGCTCGATTATAGAATTGGTACTCCTCGTTTTTATAAACTTTGTTGCTTATATGAGAGGCTCCCACCAATGTCGGTAAGCCATACCATTGGGTGTTGCATCGTTTAAATAAAATACGAACAAACACATTCGTGCTTAACTAAATTTCATAAATAAATAACACATACCATTCTATGTGTTCATAAAATGCACGCAAGCTAGAATTATTTAAGGCTCGATTCTGCAATCGATACTCCTCGTATCTATAAACTATATTGCTTATAAGATGCGCTTATCCTCCCCACCACCGTCGGTAAGCCATACCACCAAGTGTTGTACCATTTAAATAAAATATAAGCATAACACACATTCATACTTAATTAAATTTCATTATTAGTTATTTTCTAACTTATAATCGCCCATATTTACTATAGGTTGAGACATGTGCCCTACGCCAAATATAACTATAGAATTCCAACCAGGAATCATAGAGTGGGCTCTTGCAAATGCATTGCCTTCATCACAACTTAAACATGGTGGCTCATCGAGAATTATTTGTTTCATACTGAGTTGTTTATAACAGGATCAACGGGATGAAACATGATTATGACGTGGTATATGAGGTAATACCTATGAAGATTAAATTTCTAGACTGTTCTCTTTGACTCGAAAGAATTGAAGTCATGCATATAGGGTGACTATTGAACCTATTTGACATAAAAAAAGATTAAAAAAAAATAAACATAATATTTTAAGAAGAAAATTAACTAAACAAATAATTAAATATTTTACCTTCATGTGTTGTAGCTTATCAAATTAGTTACGATAAATTGAGGCCAGCAAGTAAATATAGTGTACTGGATCCATTGTATCGGTCATCCACCGTGAAGCTACCGGAAAGACCCTGATATTAGAACTAAAATGGAACACTGGCTTACCAATAGAGAAATACTCGTATGACCAAATCTACCAACATAAATAATATGGAATAGATCACAAAGAAGGTGTGATCTGTAGTGCCCCGACCCGCAAGATGCCTTATGATGATGGTTGGTTCGATGAAGCCTTGTTGGACTTGGGAATATACGACATATCGCTTGGAAGGATATGCGATCATGGCGAGAATCGTCTTATAAAAGTGAGTAATGTTGAACCCTTCGAAGATCCTTTAGCTTCACGCTTAATAAAAGGATAGTATGCTATGTTTATTCGTTGAGTTGCTGAATAACACCTTGTGTCATAGACATTTTTATAATAAAATATTTCTATATTTTCTAAATAACTATTTCTAATCAAGAATGATTTTTAATAGATAATTATTGTATTTTTATGATTTTTTAGACCATTTCTCCATTTTTATACAAGCATATTTATTTTAAACTTTTTCTTTAAAAGAAAACAAAACTTTTCTTATAACCCCTTAAACAAATTATGCAATTGCACCAATGTACCCAACACCTAAGCAAACTAGGTGTCATTCAATAGGAAGAGAAGGTATATGTGGCAGGTTGCATGAAAGAGTAAGGTGTAATGGTCATTTCACCATAGAAGGATATTTATGATGACTATTTTAAGAGATCATTTCTCTCTCTCATTTACTTCATCCCCTTACTGTGAACAACCGAGCCTTTTCCTTCTACTTCTTTATCATCATCATCTCCTTCATTCCTCACCTTACTCCCCTCTCCATCTCCCTCTCCCTCTCAAAACCATTTTCATAGCAGCTCGGACCCAGACCCGTGCCCGCGCACTTGATGCCCCGGCCACACCCGCCTAGGGGTGGGCATACGGTTCAAGGACCCGCGGTTCCGACCCGGTCCGAACCGTATAATAGCCAAACGGGCCGGTTCTTGAAATTATAAATGTAAACGGGGCGGGGCGGGGCGGATCATATCATACTAACGGTTCGGGGTGGGTCATCCTTTGCAAACAAACGGGGTCCCGGCCCGGCCCGTTTGTAGGGATAGAATAATAATTTTACTTAAATTTTTGAACTAAAAAGTAAAATGTAAAACCTACAACATGTTACCAAAAGACCTAACCCAAATATTTCTCTTCTCATATGTAATGCTGGAGAATGGAAAGTAATTTTTGTATAAAGTAATTTTTGAAGTCCGGTATAGTATTGGATAGGGCTAGTTTTGTATATATTAAAAAAATGTACATGACCCGTTTGGACCCGCGGGTTGTCCCGGATTGGACCCGTTTCAAACGGGCCGGGTCCAATTCGGTTCCAAAGAATTTTAGGCTCGTCCCGACCCGCCCCGTCAAAAAACGGGTCCGGTTCGGATCTATAGATTTTGGACCCGGCCCGACCCGTGCCCACCCCTACACCCGCCGGTCGACCACCCTCTCACCGCCGGTGGCCTCCCCCGTGGCCGCAGTCTTTATCACCACCTCTAACACCACCATCATCATTATCTCCATCTCCAAACCAAACCCTAAAATTCTATTTGGAAAAAAAGGAGGATGAAGAAGTAGAAGAATGTAAAGGAGGAAGAAAAAGGAGAAATTGGAGAAGAAGGCTCAAGCCCAAATCCCCAATTCCAAACCCAAATCTATTTTTTCCAAGGCAAGCCCTCATCCTTCTTAAGTTTATTTGAAATTCAGAATCTAATTCTGACCCTTTTCATAAGTTTATACATTTAATTTAACGACACCAATCGAATACACCATGTTGACACAAGAAACAATTTTATGGCTTGTGTTTTAGGACACCACATTGACACAAGAAAACAACTTTATGGCTTGGGTTGGACTCGTTTGATTTAAATCAGGGTTTTTAGTTAGTTTTGAAAAATTAGAAATTTTGGATTATATATGTGTGTGCGTGTGTGTGTGTGTGTGTGTGTGTGTGTGTGTGTGTGTGTGTGTGTGTGTGTGTGTGTGTGTGTGTGTGTGTGTGTGCGCGCACGCAATGGTATGACACTTGTACTTGACATCTTATTTCCAAATAATAATAATAAAAATCAAACTAAATTCTAAAATTAAAAAGTTCCTGGTTCTCTACAATCCAAATAATAACACGAAAGGAAATAACATTACTGTTAGTTTGTTATGGGTTATTCTATAATTTATGAGTTATAGCAAGAAAAGAACAGAAAAGAAAATTTTCTAATATTCTGGCAAGAGTTCAAAAGTTGATATCCTACTTATCACTAATCCAAATATTCTATCATATTATAGAATTAGATATAATGGTGTCACACTTGGGTTCAAAAAAAAACAAACATAGGAGGGATCAGAAACAAAATGAAAAGAATCACTTGCCCAAGCAATTATAGGCTATCTTCATAGCCTGCTGTTGCAGAAGTAGTTGTATACATTGGAAATATTATTTATTCGTAGAAGACGGACATTGGACACATTACACTATTTGCTCTAATGACTAATACCTTATGAATACTTCCTAGTTTGCTAATTCATCTTATATATGTATTTTTTCTTATTTTGTATTGATTATTATCTCTAACAAATTGTGATGATTGGACTTGAATAAAATGAAACACGACAACTGCAATAGTAAATAAAGATAATACCTTGCTTGCTAAGGTAAAAGAGTTTCTATTTTTGAATTATATTTATATACATACATACATATATATATATATATATATATATATATATATATATATATATATATATATATATATATATATATATATACTTGCGTGTTTTTCCGGTGTTGAGAGTTGCTCCACCGAAGGGGTCGACGTACCCGGGAATTCTACGAAGGGCTTCTCCGGGAATGTTTTATACTGTTATAAGGCTCCTAAATACAAAGGAGATTCTGCCAAAATTTTTAAGAAATTCAAGAGTTAACCATTTTTGGAAGTTGAAACAATCGAAACCTATTTCCTAATATTTTTATTAAATTCCTAATACAATTCTGATCCTGAAATTCTTGGAAGTGTTGCCTTGGGCACATAAATTTTAGTTTAACATGTATTCCGCTAACATAGAATTCCTTGTTTATCCATTTTTCCTTTTAATATATGTTTTCCTATTACATGATAAACGAGATACAAATCGAGGTTAATCAATAACCTAGATTACATTGTAAGTTAGAATTGCATCGGGATGGGAGAGAAATCTTTGGATCACACCTTCAAACTCTTACAATATTATATTTTAAAAACTGATCAGTTCCTGTTATCGATATTCGTACGGCTATACGATGTCCGAGGTGAAGCTTAGCTCAGTTTCCTATTTCCTATTTTCCATTGGATTTCGAATCCTCGAATTCGGTCCTGTAATGTCCAATGTAGCCTGGTTCCGATATTCTTAAAAAATTTCAAGTCATACGACAATTATATTATAACACTTAATTCTGATAACTCGAAAAACAACTCATGTGTTATCCTGATAATATCACATCATTATCTGATTCCGGATACTAATGGGACGGATAAATCTAGGCACCGTCCATTAAGTATAAACCTGATCCCAGGTAAATAGAATTATTGCTAAGAAAATAAAAGTTGTGTGATCCAGAAGTATTTCTCTAAATATTTGTATTTGCAAATAAGATTTGTCTGAGGTTTACACATTTATACCTGACACCTGAATTCTTTTGGAAAAAGATGCTAATACTATAAGAAATTTTTTATCAGTAAATCTATTTCTAAATTTATCCTTTCCTCCAGTTCAATTTCAATAATTTTATCATCTTACGTATGTTACTTATCTCATTCCTTGACTGAGGGCTTGCTCGTCGTATTGACGACCTAGTTTTGTTCACTTGGTTTTGATGAAGTTCAAAAGGAAATGCCAATGTACACTGAAGAGAATCTTAATGAATAAGACAAAGAGGAGGTCGACCTTGGGCATCAGCTAGTAGTATTTTGTAGCTGGTTATGTATTATATGTATTGGATTAATGGTTGTAATCGGGTAGAATAATTTTTTATATATATTTATAGTTTAAAATATCCTTTAATCAGACTGCTATTTATTATTTTATGTATCATGTGAATTGTGATCAACCAATCCTAGAATCTTACGGACGATAATCGCGAATATGGGTACTGGAATATTCATATGTCGCGTAGCCTGGGGATGGTGTTACGTACTCGGCTCGCCGTATTTTGGGATCTGTACGTGACACGTCTTTTAGTGGTAGCCCATGCAGGTCACAAAAAGTAGAGAACCTATGATAGGGTGCAGGTCACGAAAAATAGAAAACCTAGGATAGGATTGAGGTCAAGCTTTTGAGGAGATCTATGTAGGTTAAGCTATAAACCTAAGACATGTTCTTATGAAAAGTGTACAAAGAACCTTAGTATAGGGAATACCCGGTAGGTTTTATATGTTAGACTATCATCCATTCCGCTTACCCTATAGATCCTTACCTAATAGACTTGCTATAGTGATTCCATATAGTTAAGAATCCTAACCTGAGATTGTCATTAAAAGGAATAGATGATATTCAGAAAATCATGGGTAGTATAAGGATATATGGCTCCAAAAAAAATAGATCAAGTGATTTATAGAGAATTAGAGAAGTATTCTTACTAAAGTAGCCAGTGAAGGATTGTAGAAATTTCTTTAAGGGTCTTGAACTTTGTACCCTTAGTTAAGCTGGGTTTAGATTTATCTAGATATTATATAGATTGAAATAGTAAGGGAATAAGGATGACATAGCCAATAGGCCAAATATGATTTAAGGTTTTATTTAGAGTGAGTGTAATATAATTTTTTTTCGGTATCTTGATCATACAAATTCTTAAATCCTGATTCGTTCCCTTGTCAGGTTTTATTTATCTATTTTCATAAATTCCCAAGTTCCATGAAATTCCTCAATCTCCTTGTTTCATCTATATTTTATTGATTTAGAATCTTGAATTATATTCTTGTCTCTCTGTTCAATTTTATTTTTCAACAGTATCTCTGACTTTGGTAATTGACGTCCCTCAAAATACCTACACATGTAATTCTTATTGAACCTTCATTAGACTTATTGTGAAACAATTTTGAATTGAGTTTTTTAATAAATTTTAATGTGAATGATTGTTTATTTATTTATGTCATGAACTCGATAATTTATTAACTGATATGACAACGCAGAAGAACCTGCAGTCAATTAGATTGAATCGTGAAAGAAAAGTTGTTGCCGCCATTCGAACTGGCCATCCAGATTGGCGAGGCACATATTCTTGAAACATGATTCAGGAATTTAATAAAATTTTGGAGATTAAGCCAATTCTTCCGTGATGGATTTCAAAAATTGATATTCTGATTTTTGATTTTGTTTTACTATTGTCTGGATTTGAAAACCATTGTCCAAAATAATTTAAAATGATATTCAACATTTTGATAATATAGATATACGAGATTTTTCACTAATTTTGTCAAATAATTTTATATTATGATATTATATAGTATTTTGATACTTAGAAAAAAATAATTTTAAGTACTAGTTCTTGAGTATCTTTCGAATTACCAAGGATACCCTGATATGTAAGGCTACTTCACAATCATAATTCCTACTCATTCTATGGAAATCGATGGCGTGGTTTCAAGAAGCTGCAGCCATGGTTTCTGATAGTAAAACAGTATATTGGATTACAGCCATGTGCGCAATGGAGTGGCACAAGATTACTTAGCATGTCAGAAAATGAGAAATGAGGAATACGATTTTGATTCCGTAGAACTTACACGGTTATGGCATTTTACCATTTTATTTTATTATATGGAATTTCAAAATCATTGTGATTTCAAGTATCTTCATATTCTTTATTTTCAAAAAAGAAAATTTGAATGAATATAATTTTTAAATGTTTCTTTCAAAATAGAATCTACATCTCTCTAAGGTTGGTAG
This sequence comes from Iris pallida, assembly GCA_029216955.1. Taxonomy (NCBI): domain Eukaryota; kingdom Viridiplantae; phylum Streptophyta; class Magnoliopsida; order Asparagales; family Iridaceae; genus Iris; species Iris pallida. Next base: position 1,494,031 of record JANAVB010028395.1, read on the forward strand.
TATATATTACATTCTATACTTTTTTTCCTTGCAAAAAAAAAGTTATCTTTAAAAAAATTTAAATTTCAAGGACGAAATCTTTGCAAGGGGGTAGAGTGTCATAGTCATTTTTATAATAAAATATTTCCATATTCTCTAAATAGCTATTTTTAATAAAGAAAGATTTTTAATAGATAATTATTGTATTTTTATGATTTTTTTAGACCATTTCTCCATTTGTATACAAGCATATTTATTTAAAACTTTTCCTTTAAAAGAAAAAAAACTTTCCTTATAACCCCTTAGACAAATTGTGCAATTGTACCAATGTACCCAACACCTAAGCAAGCTAGGTGTCATTCAATAGGAAGAGAAGGTATATGTGGCAGGTTGCATGAAATAGTAAGGTGTAATGGTCATTTCACCACGGAAGGATATTTATGACGACTATTTTAAGAGATCATTTCCCGCGCTCTCATTTGCTTCATCCCCTTACTGTGAACAACCGAGCCTTTCCCCCCTTCTTCATCATCATCTTCTTCTTCATTCCTCACCTCACTCCCCCTCTCCATCTCTCTCTCTCCCTTTCAAAACCATCTTCATAGCAGCTCGGACCCAGACCCGTGCCTGCGCGCTTGCTGCCGCGGCCACACCCGTCAGCTGACCACCCCCTCACCGTCGGTGGCCTCTCCCGTGGCCACAGCCTCCATCAGCACCTCCAACACCACCATCATCATCTTCATTATCATTATTATCTCCATCACCAAACCAAACCCTAAAATTCCATTTGGAAAAAAAGGGAGGATAAAGAAGTAGAAGAATTTGAAGGAGGAAGAAGAAGGAGAAATTGGAGAAGAAGGCTCAAGCTCTAAACCCCCAATTCCAAACCCAAATCAAATTTTCCCAAAGGCAAGCCCTCATCCTTCTTGAGTTCCTTGTTCTTTAAAATTTTAGTAGAATTTGGAATCAAATTCATTTGAAATTCAGAATCTAATTCTGACCATTTTCATAAGTTTATACATTTAATTTAACGACACCAATCCAATACACCACATTGACACACGAAACAATTTTATGGCTTGTGTTTTAGGACACCACATTGACATAAGGAGACAATTTTATGGCTTGGGTTGGACTTCGTTTGATTTAAATCATGATTTTTAGTTAGTTTTAAAAAATTAGAAATTTTGGATTATATATATATATATATATATATATATATATATATATATATATATATATATATATATATATATATGAGTGCTCTCTAGAACCAACCGGTTGGTTTTGTATCATGGAACCAATCTATGTTATACACGTTGGATTGGAATTGCATGGTTGAGATTGAATCACGAGCAATCGGCTGGTTTTGGAGCATTTCTGTATATATATATATATATTTTTCTGTATATATATATACTTTTTCTATATATATATATATATATATATATATATATATATATGCAATGGTATAACACTTGTACTTGACATCTTATTTTGCAATCTTATTTCCAAATAATAATAACAAAAATCATACTAAATTTTGAAATTAAAGAGTTCCTTGTTCTCTACAATCCAAACAATAACACGAAAGGAAATAAAAGTACTGTTAGTTTGTTATGGGTTATTCTATTATTTATGAGTTATAGCAAGAAAAGAAAATTTTCTAATATTCTGGCATGATTTCAAGAGTTGATATCCTACTTATCACTAATCCAAATATTCTATCATAATGTAGAATTAGATATAATGGTGTCACACTTGGGTTCAAAAAAAACATAGGAGGGATCAGAAAGAAAATGAAAAGAATCACTTGCCCATGCAACTATAGGATATCTTCATAGCCTGCTATTGCAGAAGTAGTTGTATAAATTGGAAATATTATTTATTCCTAGAAGATGGACATTGGACACATTACACTATTTGCTCTAATGACTAATGCCTTACGAATACTTCCTAGTTTGCTAATTCATCTTATATATGTAGTTTTCCTTATTTTGGATTGATTATTATCTCTAACAAATTGTGATGCTTGGACTTGAATAAAATGAAACACGACAACTACAATAGTAAATTAAGAAAATAGCTTGCTTGCTAAGGTAAAAGAGTTTCTATTTTTGAATTATATATATATATATATATATATATATATATATATATATATATATATATATATATACTTGCGTGTTTTACCGGTGTTGAGAGTTGCTCCACCGAAGGGGTCGGCGTATGCGGGAATTCTACGGAGGGTTGCTCCGAGTGTGTTTTATACTGTTATAAAAATTTTTGGGCTCATAAATACAAAGGAGATTCTGCTAAATTTTTTGTAAAATTCTAGAGTTAGCCATTTTTGAAAGTTGAAACAATCGAAACCTATTTCCTAATAGTTTTATTAAATTCCTAATACAATTATGATCCTAAAATTCTTGGAAGTGTTGCCTTGGTGTAACTACCACTTTTCTAAAATGAGAGTAATTTTAAACTTTTGTAAAATTGACCATGTTAGTTATTAAATAGTAGATTTAAATCATGTTAATGATTGATTGGGGAATTTATATTATTTTAATACTATTTAATTTGTTGTATTGTGACTTTGGTCTTTTACTAGTGTAATCCTAGAACTGTTTAGCCTAGAGACTAACCTGATCATGGGAACCTAACCAATGTGATTAGATTAGCTAACTACTACTTTTTAGGCTAAGGGTATTTTGGTCATTTGTGATTTATTATTATTTTTGAATTTTAATTAATTAATATTGTGCTAAGTGTTATATTAGGTCTTAACCTAGAATTGCCCTAATCTAGATATTGATCATGAGCCTAGATATTTGATTAGTAGGTTCCAACTAAATGACAAGGTTAGGAATATCTAGATATTGTTAGAATTGAGATATTTTAGCTTGAAACCCTAATTTGTGATTGGGCCTTTACTAAAGGGGCTTGATTTCAACCTAAAGAAGGCCCTCAACCTAAATTGGACCTAACCAAACCTTAAGGACACCCTATGGCCAGCCAAGAGGCATCCCCTTCCCCTATATAACATCATGTTAGCCCCCTTTGCCTCTTTCATTACAAACCTAAACCCTAATTTATGTTCTTCCCCAAATTTTACCCCTTTCTTCAAATCACCTCCAAATTGAACCAAATTAGTAACAAATCACTTCCACTATGTAGAGGAGGTCTCTATTGGCTAGCTAGCAAGGATTGGGAGCAATTTGACCATTGGAGCTTGGTGGAGATCTAGATCTAGGAGCTTTCATTGAGATTCTCACTCTTAATAAGTAATGACCTCTAAACCTATTAATATTATGTTATATTTCCATAGATGCATTCATTTAGGGTCACCCTAGCCCTAGGCTGAGTTTGGGTTCCATTCGTGTCCATTTGGTATGCGTATCGGAGGCGTATCGGAGTGTTGTGTAATGTGTTTGATGAAATGCCTCTTAGAATATTTTGTTCATGAATTTCAAAACTAATTTCATGATTTTGTAGCTAATTATGTGTAAATTGTAGACCTTCATGACTGAATCGATTTTGGACATGTTTTGTGTTAAATTTTGGACACGGAGATGCTAGCATGCGCTGTGGTGTATTATCCTGCTACCACGATCTCGTACTCGTTGGACACGATACGTAGACATATAAAACTTGGTTTGTAGGTGGGGGAAATGTTTGATAGCATGCCCCCAAAGTTCTAGGAGTTTTGGTTTGGTATTTTGGATGTAATCGCGTCTGCACTAGTTTTGTACTGACACACACGTATAAATTTTGGCTACTGATACGGCCTCGTATCTTGGACATGGCATATCTAGGACACCAAACAGTGACACTGACACGTGCCCCTAGACCTAGGGTACCCTAGGATACGACCACGAGAAGTTTAGTTGAACATACTGTGTCTGAACCCATTCGACACGCGTGCACGAGACTGTGTACTGCACAGTTTTCTGACACATTGACACTTTAGGTTTTGGATACTGTCTGGACACGTTTTGGGACACGGCTTGACATCTAGGTTGTACACACACTCATGTGTACATTTTCACACCTTTACAGTCTATACGTGTATGTATATTTTTACATACTTACAGTCCACATGTGTATGCACACTGTCACCCACCCCTTGGCACTCACCAATACGTGTTGACACACTAACTGTTGCCTGTACTCGATACTTATATTACTGTACTTCCTTACACATACGACTATGTTCTGTACACTGTTTGATCTGTTACTGTGTGACTTGTTTTGTCTAGAATGGTGTGTTGCCCTTACCTTGTTCACTGCACATGTTTAGATCACATCTGCATTCCTCATATAGGTGTTGTCCTGCATCTCGATTACATATGCATTCATTATTCTGATTGGGGAACTGTCCTGCATGCTCAATGTAAGTTTCAGTCCAACCATTAATGCTCAGATCACTTAGCATGACATTCATTTGGATAATAGTTCCCTTTCATTTGAAGTCCTATTCCTTAGATGTCCAGCTCTCATAATAACCCCCTACATTCACACTCTACTGCATCCTCACACATGTATGCAATATTCACTACATTGCAGTTGTCCTTTTACCTTCAGGTATTTGGTTCATACAAGCAAGGGCTCGGGTATGCATATGCGATGTGGTATCAGACCTTGCTTAGTTGCAGTCCTCTATTCATTTGCCTCAGTTTCAGTCCATCACCTGGTATGAAGTCCAAATTTTAGTGTTCAATCTTCACATTGCCTTGTAGGTTTAAGCCCTTAGATATCTTAGTATCAGTCTTTTGAAGTAGATGATCCAGTCATTTGTGCATTTGGTTTAGTCCAGTCTACTTATCCATACCCTTGCCCTGTCTAGATTTGATGTTCAACCCACTGGTTTAGGTTTATTGCTAAATATGTGATTATGCACATATTGTTAGGCCTTAAGGCTATTCATTATGTATATATACATATGGTATAGGTATAAGTGATATGTTAGATATATGTTTTGTGTTATACCTTAAGGTATATGGTTATAGTCTGAGTCAAGGATAATAGAGTTGTATTCATGGGCTATAGGACATGAGTTAAAGTAGAGGTGGTAGTGTAATACATTGTATCTAAATATGTGAGATAGGCTCTTGTGATACATATTCATAGAGGGTTGTTATGTGAAGAGGTTGGGTTAATAGTTGAGGTTATATTTAAGTGATACCCTATACTATATTGGGTTATAGTTAGGGTTTATGAGTTTAGTTGAGATAGAGTTGACTGGACTAGAGAGATCAATGTAGACCCAATAGCCCAGTTGACCATTGACCAAGATTTGACCTCATAGTCTAGATGTTGACTTGGTTTGACTAAAGGTTGACCAGAGTTGACCAAGAGTTGACTTTGACCTAGGATGACCTAGAATCATGTAGATTGTATTTTATACTTCAATTATTACATATTGAACACATTGTAACCTGTATTGCTTTAATTAGAACATTGTGACTCCGGTTCGGATATTCATATTCATCAGTCATTCAGGGTATCGGACGAGTACATTCTCTGATAGTTCTTTCCTTTACTTGTCGATTATATTATTTCAGTTCTAGTTAGTTCTATTTGATTCTCTGTTACAAACATGGATTGGTATTCTGAATTCATGTATGCAACACACGTACTTTACTTGTCTAGCCACTATTAGTAGAACCACCACTCGGCTCACCTGCTAGCATCATCATGTTCTGGCTGAACTTGTACTTTACTTTCGTGTCGGGTTATGGATTCACTTGTATTTGTCGAGCAGAGAAATACTTGAATAGACATGTAAACTTTTCTAAATACTCGAACCACCTCCCTGTGAACTATACTCGAATAATAGCCATCCCACACTTAGCCAATGTGCGATGTGCTAGATTTATCCCAAGCCGTTTACATGTTGATCTCTATATTTTAAAACACACATTTGAGTATTGTCTAGAATCATCACTATAATCATCACCATGATCATTACAAGTATCACCTTACTCGAATCACCTACAAGAACCACCCTACTAGAATTATTGACTCGAATCATACTCGACTCATATGTACTAAACTCACACTGGGATCACACTTGACATATATTGTACTGTCTGGACTCATATCACATTACTCTAGTTCAGCTAGCTTTTATTTACAATCTTCATTGCCATGATCCCTTGTTTCACAATATTTACTATCCTTGTTCTAACTGTTGCTCTACATCATTACCTGTCTAAAACTTACATGCTTCATTAATATAACTGTCTATAACTGCTTTACATTCTTTGTCATTTACTTGGGATTTCTAGATGAGTTATGCTCGTTCCAATCCTGACTGGATACGTTGACAAAATATTACAGATATTTTCCCTGGAAATACGTGTCCTACTTGCTACGGATCCGGAGATGGTTTAGCTACCTTGGGCCCCGACTCGCAGGAGTGATCGGGAGACTAGTTTGGTAGACTTGTCTTAGATTTCATGTTTAGAACTTGAATTGTAATAAGTTGAGATATTTGACTTTGTATTGAGATTGTTTTCAGAGATTATTATTTTAGTAGTTTATTTAGTTGTTGTTGTTTAGTCATATTAGTTATCTAGACTTCTGTGTTATCTTATCATGCATAGACTGTGATTGAGTTTTATTATATCTATACTTGTCCTCCATTCAGAGTTGAGATCTATGACAAGTATATTATATATTTGCGTGAGTTGTTTAGATAGTGATGTAAACTCCCTAAATTTCTACTTTAATTATTTTTATAAATTGAGTATTTTAAAATTTTTTACTTGGTATTTGTGCGTCGTATAGTCGTATTATACGTCACGTAGGAGTTCGCATTTTTGTACGTCTCGTCGAGTACGAATATGTGCGAGGTACATATTTTTGTAAAATATTTTATTTTAGAAGTTTGAAATTTTTGATAATAAATAATAAATATTTCGATTACTAAAGGTTGTAAATATGTCATATTGGAATTTTTCAATTCTTTATTTACGTCATGAAGGGTTATATAAATAGTAATTTCAAAAATGAGGTTTTATGCAAATATTCATACATACGAGGTGCATAAATTTAGATTTTTTTATATTTTCGAAATTTATTTAATATTAATATTTTATTGTTCGAAAAAGTATTTTAAAATAGTGTTTTGGTCTAAATTTAAATTGGCTGTGATAATTTAAATTTGAGAGAATTTATTTGACTTTATTTTAAATGGATTTTACCTATATAAATTTAGATTTGATTTATCTAAAATTTGAAATTGATTTGGAATTGATGGAGTAATTTTAAATTGATTTGAATTAGTAGATAAATTATCTAATGGGTATTTAAATACTCCCAATTCCTATCTAACTGGAAATTCCCACCTCCTATAAAAGGAGAGGTACTCCTCCAGCAATTTTCCATCCGCAACCAAACTGTGCATCGTGTCGGTGTCTCGTCCACTATATTCTATTTTGTACAAATACATCGTTACTCCGCGTCCGACAATCCCATACGCCCACTCCGCCGTGTCGGACACCCCGATACGACACGTCCAACCCAATAATCAATTCCTAATCATCGCCTAACTCTAGCACAGCCTCAAATTTACCGTGCCCACCGCCTGCAACATCCCCCGACCACCATCACCTACCGGCCTTCCCGACTCCGGCGACCTTGGCCTCCATCACAACCATCATCAACAGCACCACCGCCACTAAATCCGGCCACCCCGTCTCCCCGGCCAAGCAACACCACCACACCCCAAAACCACCACCATCCTCGGCTCCCAATGCCGGAAATCCCCAAAACCCGTGACACAACCAACACCCGAGAAGACAAAGTGGGAGTAAGAAAGGGAGGCTCACCGCCAGGGAATCCGAGCGTCGCCCTGTGCTCCTCCTGTGATACCAACAGCGATCCCGTCGCCTTCTCGAAGCCTCCGTAGCCACCTTCCGACTGGAACCCACCTTACTGGACCGCGTCACCACCAGCGCACGAAGGAGTCTCTGTCGCATTCATCGCCAACCGGTCCTGTTCTCCGCGTCCATCCGGTACCACGTCGAAAATGCGGACCCGCCACCGCATCACCATCTCTCTACCTCGGAGATCGCCGCAGCGGCGAAACCCCCGCGACCGAAACCCACCGATCCGAACCCAGCTCCTCCGAACCCACACGCCTCTACCGCCGCCGCCTCCATCGAACCCATGCACCGACGCCGACGCCGAGCTCCGAAACCACCGCTCCCTGCCGCCCACGGCGCACGCCCAAACCCCGGCGCCAACCGCGTTCTCCGCTCACCGGTGAACGATCGCCCTGCCGCCTCCTGCCAGATCCTCCGCCACCTTGCCGACCCCGTGCCCACGTCGCCGCCCTTTGGCGAGTGAGCTCGCCACCGCGCGGTTCCCCATCGCCGGCGACGGACAGGCCGCGCCTTGCTCGCACACCGCGCCAGTAACGGACCGTGCTGACCACACCCAGATCTCCGCCTCACGGTCGCCGCTTCTCCGCCCCAACGCCCGCCGGCCAACCGTCGGAGCCACCGCTGGTGAGATTCCACTCCTTCCTTCCGCTCCTTCCTCTATAAATTAGTTTTCTCTCTCATTCTGAGAGGATTGGGAAAAGTTTTAGGTTTTATTACTTTTATTATTATTATTATTATTATTATTATTATTATTATTATTATTATTATTATCATTATTATTATCATTATTATTATTATGTTTATTATTATGATTATTATTATACATATTATTATCACTATAATTATCATTAGGTTTATTATTTCCAAATTTAAAACTATAGTAATGACCTAAATTGATTTTTATAAGAACTTTTAAGTATTTATAATTTTTTTTAGAATAATTACCTATAAATGATTTGATCAATAAAATATAACTTCCACTATTATAAGTAAGTTATAATATTTTCTAAAGATTTATAGATTGAAGAATGTTAGCGTTTTAAGCATCAATGATTTTCTTGAAGTTTATATATTTATGTAAAATATTTTTATAAAATATTGATTTTAAACAAATACAAAATATATTTTTCCTAGATAGTTATGACAGTTTTTCTAAACGAGTATACATATATTTTATATTAAGAATCATCTTTTAGATCAAATCTCCCTCTTATAATATATGACATCTGACCATGACTAATCATATACTTATTTCTTTCGGACTTCCTCACATCAAACATGGCTATTGGGCAAAACGGAACCGGTCAGATCATCGCACCACATCAGGCGACATAACATGCAAGCTACCTTGCCATTATATTGTTTATTTTTAGTTTGCATTTTATTACATATCACTATTCATTTATTTCTAGTTTTTTTATTACTGCCTGCTCAGTGATATTAGCTGTACCTTGTTATTTATCCTTTGATTGCATATGGACTTAGAGTTAAGGGACTACCACTAGCTTAGTGCATTGCATAAACTTTGACACTGTTGTGCCATGAGATGTGTGAGTTATGAGTAGCATATAGTCTACGGATTTGCGTGTTGGCTGATTACTGATGCGTGCAGGACGTCCGTTAGGTCTAACTGTCAATAGCTGTATGTTAGAAGACTTGACGGTTGTAGAAGCATGAAAAATGAGGAGAAAAATGGTCCATGCGGCCAAAAAGCCTCATGCGGCTCAAAGGGCCCATGAGTCCCATACGGCTCAAGCACATAGGCAGTTCGAGTAAACTCATGCGGCTCAGAGAGAAAGGCCATGTGGTATTCAAAACAGTTGTACCCAACGACGCATTTAATGCTCTGATGACTGACAGCTGACAGACGACAGACCTGACATAAAGTTGTCATAATGAGTGGCGCTGTCTGCCAAAGTTTCGGGAATAAGGAAAATCTTCAAAGTGGCGCTGTCTACCAAGTTTCGAGGCAATCTTATGCGGCCAGAATAAGATGAGTTCATGCGGCCAGTACAGAAAAAGCTATGCGGTTCAACCATAAAGATACCCCATGCGGCTCGGCCATGAAGAAACCCATACGGCTCGGCTATGAAGACTCTCATGCGGCTCGACCATGAAGACTCCCATGCGGCTCGGTCATGAACATATTCATGCGGCTTGGTCATGACAACCTTCATGCGGTTCGAGTATAGAGACTATTCATGCGGCTCGGTCATGAAACCTTTCATGCGGCTCAGTCATGACGACCTTCATGCGGCCCAAATATGAAACCTCCTCATGCGGCTCAACAACGATGATAGAACACGTGTCCTAAAGGTAATCAAATCTTGGGTCAGATCCCAATGATTTGGGACACGTAGCAAGAGAATGAATTAAATTGATTCATTCAGATTTGCAGATATCAGCAAATCATCATGATGGGGATTTATTGCAATCAACATTAATGACTGACATGATTTGGCATAATCCTCATTAATGGCCCAGATCCTTCACGCTCAAGATTAATGGCCCCAATTGATTACTTATCAGGCCGCCGCCACTTTGAGAGGGGGCAATCATTGTAAACCCTAATGATGCCCCCCACTATTATAAATAGCAGGGTGCCATTCCCTTGCAGGAGATAGACTGACAGAGAGAGATACGCACATACAGAGAGACATTCCCCCCAATAATCAGAGAGAGAATACATAGAGATAAATCCAGAGAGAGAAGTCAAAAGAGCAATACGAGGAGTGCAAGAAGAGTATTTCTTCATCAACGCCAACCTTCTCGTCACAGGAGTCAAGGATGCATACCGATCGTCCAAGGAGTAAGGCAGGGCTGCCGTCACCTTCCCGAGCCTCTATCGTCACCCCTCCAGAATCTAAAATAAACAATTGTACTTAGATTGCTGTACCTAGGTTTTCGTCCCTAGGCTTTCTTTGTACAAGCGAGTTTGTAACGTGAAGTAAAAGTCCAGTCCTCCGATAATTGTTCTGTTCTTTTATATTTCATGGCAAACACGATGGCGACTCTGCTGGGGACAAACTTCTCCACGGCTGAGGAGTTGGTGACGCAATCGGATGCAGCCAAGCTTGGCTCCACGCAACAGAAGACGGTCGCCCGGTTCGACCAACAGGCGTTCGAAGAAATGCTCTCCGACAAAAGTGCTGGCCCGGTCCAGAAGCGAGCCCGCACAAAGAAGGCCCGCAAGGAGTGGTGACCCCGATCCTTCGTTCCTACTGAAGCTCTTGCAGAGATACCCTCTGTTGCTCAAGACGACGGAGAAGACTCTCCCGCGGTCCCACTTCAGATCATAGACGACTCTGTTGTCCCCAAGTCCGGCAGAAGAAAACACTATGATGCTGGACTTGCAGGGGCAAAGAGGAACTCTATGCGATCCGAGCCGCATAAGGGTTCTAGCCGCATGGAGAGAGCCTATGCGATTACATTAGCGAACCGCAGAAAGAAAACTCACGCGGCCACATCTGTCAGCCGTATTGCTTATGCGGCTACAGTCGCCAACCGCATGGACGAAGCTTATGCGGCTACTGAAGTCAATCGCTTGCAGAAAGCCCATGCGGCCATAATTGCCAACCGCATGCGGCCAGCCTGTACGGTCGTGACTCCTAGTCGGACAAAGATAACCCATCCGACAGCTAAAGACAGTCGCATGTAGACAGCCTGCACGGTTCCCAATCATAGCCGCATAGCGGCTGTTCCACGCTTCTCTCAATCAGTCTTCGACTGTCTCTCATGCGGTCCCGACCCTGATGACTCTCTGGATGATAAGCCAGACTCTGTGATATTCAACTTGGACTCTTCCTATTATGTACCCGCGAGTGCTAAAAGGAAGAAGTCTAGGGCAGTACGGGCCTACCAAGCCCAGTCAGCTGCCCCAACCTCTGACTATCAGGGCGTCCCGCTAATTATTACGCGGGCCTCGGATGGGAAGTTGTACATGACCACTCGAGTCCAGCCCCGACGGCAGACGGACAGAAAGGTTCACAAAAGTCTTCCAAGATCCCGGGAGCAAACATGGTCGGTCCAGACCCGTCTGACTTGCGTGAGGCCATCCTCCACAAACGTAAGGAAAGAAAGGATGCATCGGGATACAAAGAGTCCTCCCACAGACGTCACTGCACCCAAATCATCGTCAACTGCTGCTGCAATGGCACGACGATGCAAGAAGACCGACAGTCTGTCTTTCAAAGACTACAACAGCCATCTTCAGAAGACGAGACACTACCCGTCGTCTCCTGCAACTCTGCTCGGAAAGTCTCCGCTGATGGAAGGGGGAAGACGACGAATGTTTCCAGCCCGAAGACCTCAACCACTGCGACTAAAAGACTGTCGTCTAAATGGGTGCCCACCACCGGAGTTTTCCAAGGTACTCGCTCTAAGACGAAATCTGCTACAGTGGGAGGCTCGTCGTCCATAACACAGGGGGTTGCTGGGGCTGGGGGTAGCACCCCTCCGAGCCTCCACAACAATCCGATATTCCAAAAAGACGAGCCAGGGAGACAACTCTTCCATCAGATACAGCCGAGGCCGGCGTCCCCGAGGACGTCCATGACTCTCAAGATGAAGCAAGCTCTAAAGCCGAGGGTACTATTCCCTCCGAGTCCGAACCAGAAGAGAATATTCCCATATATCCCGATGACTTCTAGGTACATGGGTATGACTCGGAGGATACGCCCTCCACCGTCCCTTCCGTTTCTCATCATATAAGGACGATGTTCAGGACGGACAGCAATCAAAGTGGTTCCAGTGATCGCCAGCGCATCGACACTCTGGAGGCCATACTACAGGCCTTGGTCAAGTCTGTAGATAAAATCAAGGCGGCTCTTCCAACTCTGCAAGGAGGGACGCCTAGCCAAACAAGCATGGGTCCCGCGATCAATGCGGACTCGAACTCAGCGGCACCGAACCCGTGCAACAATCCTCCCGAAATAACAGCTCCTACCACTGCAGATGATGCCAGGGAAGCAAGAAGAGAGGTCCAGGAGCTCCGAGCCCTGTTTCGCGTCCGAGAAAACTCTCAAGACCTCAGAATACGGCAACCATACCCGGCTGCATGGAGGGATGTTTCCTTTCCACCAAGATATAAGCCGTTCAACATCAATCCCTATGATGGCAAGACCTCAGCGAGTCGGTACATCACCTACTTCGAGGTCACCACAGACCATCTGCCCCATGACGATGCCATTCTCACACGGTTATTCATCGGGGCATTGGAAGGAGTCACTTTCGACTGGTATCGCAATCTGCCGGACAACTGCATCCACTCCTTCGCCGACTTCAAGTGCCTGTTCTTGGAGAGATTTTACGAAGTAGGACAAGACGTCACCATGTCCACCCTCATGGACGTCGTCCAAGGGGAGAAGGAGCTGACAAGAAATTACATCGAGTGGTTCCGCCAGACCGCCATGAAGCTACCCTCTGGAAACCCAGATTCCTCCTTGATCGAGATTTACCAAAAGAGACTCCTCCCGACAATCAGTCTCTGGATGGGCGAAAGTCAATTCAAGGATTGGAAGACGTTCATCATCAGTGCCACAAGCGCCGAAGAACGATTGAAGAAGGCTCGCCAACTGGGATTGCACATCTCGGAAGGAGAAAACAAGGGCAAGCGTCCCAACAACGATAATGGGGGTAGCTCCTCCAACAATTGGGATAGCAAAGGAAAGCAGCTATGGTGGCCGATACAGCACAAAAACCCGAGCCAAAGCCAGCAGACAAACAATGGCCGCAAATCACTTACTCCTTCGAAGACGGTCACGTCAAGCCCATCTTGGACATGCTCATACAAGGGGACAGAATTCAGCTTCCTCCACCAAGACGGGAACCGCGGCCGACAGAGATGGAGAATCCAACGTACTGCCATTATCATCGCTATGTCCATCATGCTACACATGATTGCTACCAGCTGAAACGGTACATCCAAAACCTCATCGACTCGAATGCTCTGACCATCGATTTCGAAGAGGTAACCGTGGCAGCCAATATGGTGTCCGTACAATTCGGCAGCTTCCCTCCGACGAAAACTCAAGACGGGATGGTCCCCATCCCTCTGGCGACAATGGAGATTACCAATCTTCCACCTTCCCTCACCACATCACGAGGGGAGGTCATATGGATCCATCCAGACTTGGTGTCAGAAGTGACTCGGCCCACATCATCTTCCACCTACAAGAAGAAAAGTAGAAAAGTCAGGACCTGCCACACAATCTCGACAGACATCGAGGAAGCTACAGCCGTCGTCACGCGGTCTGGAGCACAATCCCAACCGGTGGTGGACAATCCAGCTGAAAATTATCAACCTACTACAACTGATGCTCCGGGATCGGCTCAGCCTTCTACGACCGACAAGCCTAGGTCGAGAGAGACTCGCTTCGACAAATCCTTCCGAAAAGAGGCAACCCAAGGGCTAGAGAGGTCCTACAACTTTGACATCTTAGCGCAATTGGCTAACACACCGGCCAAGTTGTTACTGTACGAACTCCTAAGGCTCTCTAAGGACGTTCGTATTACATTGAGCGAAGCACTCCAAAATGTCGATGTCTATCTGGTTCAATCCAACCTCACCGGGGAGGACTCACCCGTGGATCTCCAAGACAGTGCCTACACGGGAGAAATGCCCAGCATCGTCTTCACTCCGCAGGACATGCTCTTCAAAACCAACCTACACGATCGCCCGCTATACTATACGGGATACATCGGCGACGTAAAGGTGGATCGGATGCATATTGATCCTGGCTCTTCCATAAGCATCATCCCGAAGGGTCTGCTACATCATCTCCGCATCCCAATGCATCGCCTGACACCTACACACACCGCCATCAGCGGTTTTAATTCGGGCAGGAGCTACCCTATTGGGAAGATTCGTCTGAAGTGTCAAATTGGCGATCTCTAATCCGAAGTCACCTGCTACATCATAGATACAGACAATTCTTACAACATCCTTTTGGGACGCCCATGGATACACGATTATATGATCGTGCCTTCCATACTACACCAGTGCTTCAAATATGTCGTCAAACACGGCTTCGTGAGGACAGAATTTGCTAATATCGACCCCTTCAAAGGGGTCGAATCCAACTACTCAGACTTCTGCCTATACGAAAAGTCAAAGAGGCATCTTGATGAAGGAAATGTACAAGCTCATACCAAGACAGCCATATGATCAGAAGAACCTCTGACGATCCACCTCCAAGCTCGCAAACCGGGCAGGTCCGTACCCCTTACTGCCACTCTGCGGAAGGACGCGATCAGCCTCTCGGCGCAGGAGGAGCAGATGATAATTCGGCTGCCAAGGTCCGGCCAAGTGTCGAGACCCACAACGGGGCCACTAACAACCAGACTGCCTAGAGTCGGTCAACCCCAAACGGAGAAGCTCAATCCCTCCGATAGGCCACTGACGATACGCCTTCCCAAGAAGGGTCGTCACCCCAATACAAGGTCTGACACCTCTAGCGAGCCAGCCACTCCTTGCTTCACATCAAGTTCCAAACTGGGGGTCGCTAGTCTGCCAACAACTCCCCGCTCTGCTCTATCAGCTGAACCTTTGACGATCAAGCTGCCTAGGGCGTCCTCTCAGTCTTCATTTACACAGGGGGTAGCCGAAGAGGAACCGGAGCTAGCCAAGTATGTGGCTGTCCACACTGATGTTTCCTCCGCTGATGATGTAATCCCCCTAGAAAAGATACCTTACTTCATCAATAAAGGGTTATCTTTGAACTACACCGAGCTCAATAAGCTATATACAATATATGCTATGGAATACGGTATAGGCACTCACCTACACACACAGGTGACAAATGTGTACACCGCAATCCAGCTTACTCCAGTAGAAGACGCTTACCGAGTAATCGAGTGAGGGGACCATCCAATCATCTTCGGCCGGAAGGACGACCCGTATCCGTTCACCATAGAGGAAGCCGACCTCGGGTCAGATGCCGGAAGACTGCCTCTGTATCTCTATAGCCCCCGATCCAAATATCTCATGCAGAAACAGGGGTATGATCTGGAGACGACGCCAGGTTTGAACTATGGCACTGGGCGACGATTACCTTTGAAGCCGCCAGTCCCGGCGAGCAAACCACGGGACTACTATAGCAAAACTCGATGCAGGTTGGGGTATGTAACGCCTACTGCGACCCCTGAGAGTTCAGATGAAGAATGCGACTGGCAGTCACATTCAATCGGGTTACCAACTTCGGACACGGATACCAGCATCGGAGATGTGTTCAGACAAGTCATGACAGTCAACATGGCATTCGTTGACGCTTACGAAGAAGACGAAGACATCCCCGAAATCCTCGAGCTAGAGCCGTGGGCCCAGCAATTGGATGCATAATAGGAAAAGCGGTTCGAACAGAGAGAACCTCCTACTGAAGATGAGGTCATACAAGTGGATCTTGGCAGCGAATCTTCTCCAAAACCGATCTTCGTCAGTAAAAGCCTAACAGACGAAGAGCGAGAATCGCTGCTAGAACTTGTCAAAGAGTATATTGATGTGTTCGCTGGAGCTATGAAGACATGCCAGGGTTAAATCTCGACATTGCTCTTCACAAGCTCAACATTCGGCCGGATGCGAAGCCAGTCAAGCAACAACAGCGACGCTTCCGTCCAGACATCATCGACACGATCGAAGCCGAAGTCAATAAACTGATAGTCAGCGGCTTCATTCGTGAGGAGCAACATCCCGATTGGGTCGCCAATATAGTGCCCGTCCTCAAGAAGAATGGAAAGATTCGAATCTGCATCGACTTTCGCAATCTGAACGAGGCATGCCCCAAAGATGAGTTTCCTCTCCCTATCACGGACATCATGATTGACAATACCTGCAGTTTTGAACGTATGTCATTCATGGATGGCTTCTCGGGGTACAACCAAATCAAGATGTCTCCTAACGACGAAAAGCATACATCATTCCGAACACCGATTGGCACATACTGCTACACAGTTATGCCTTTCGGTTTAAAGAATACTGGCGCCACATATCAAAGAGCCATGAGCATCATCTTCAGAGACTACTTATGCAAGACGGTGGAGTGCTATGTGGATGACATTGCCGTCAAGAGCTGCCATAAGGAAGACCATCTGTAGAACCTGAGAACGATATTCGACCTGATACGAGCACACAATTTGAAAATAAACCCCACAAAATCCTTCCTGGGCGTATCCAGTAGAAAGTTTTTGGATTTCATCATTCCCGCCTAGGGTATCCATGTAGACCCTGAGAAGACAAAGGCAATTATGGAGATGGGTCCCCCGAGAAATCTTCGCGAACTCAGAGGCCTTCAAGGGAGGCTAGCTTACATCAGGAGGTTCATTTCTAACCTTTTCGGGCGATGTCGACCATTCACCCACCTCATGAAGAAAGGTGTCTCGTTCGTATAGGACGAAGAATGTCAGCGGGCCTTCGACAGCATCAAAGAATACTTGTCAAATCCTCCAGTCCTGGTGGCCCCGGTTACTGGAAAACCATTCCTGCTTTACGTACGAGCAATGGAGCATTCCTTCGGAGCCCTATTGGCACAAAACAACGATGTAGGCCATGAACAAGCCATATATTACCTCAGCCGAATGATGATTGGGCCAGAGCACCGATACACTGCCGTGGAAAAGGAATGCCTTGCCCAGGTGTTCGCCATTCAGAAAATACGACACTATGTCACCGGACAAACGATACATATGATCTCACGAGTCAACCCTCTCATGGTCCTTATGACTAAACCAGGGGCACTCAGCTCTCGCCTCGCTACATGGGCAATATTAATGTCCCCTTATCATATGATCTTCGTCCCACAAAAGGAAGTCAAAGGTCAAGCCCTGGCAGACTTTTTAGCAGCCTACCCAGGCTCGGAGTCCTCCAAAATATATAAAGAGATCCCAGATGAGGTCGCCAACTCGCATGCAACCTCTCACGATGATATATCGTGAATGTTCTTCGACGGTGCTTCGAGAAGTGGACCTAAAGGCAATATAGTCATCGGAGTCGGGGTAGTGCTGGTCTCCCCTTCCGGATTGGTGATTAACCGCGCTTATTCCCTCACAGAGCCCTGCTCTAACAATGTGGCCGAGTACAATGCTCTGGTCATTGGCCTCCAACTTGCAAGAGAGCTGGGGGTAGAATACCTTAAAGTATACGACGATTTCCAACTAATCGTCAATCAGATCCGGGGCTCGTATGAGGTCCGCCACGAAGACATGATCCCTTATCACCGAATAGCGATTGACATCATCTCGTCGTTCGAGGGGTTCTTCATCGAACATGTCCCCAGACTTCGAAATATCGAAGCTGATGCCCTAGCTGGTCTTGCTGCTTCCCTAGCAGTTCCGAATTATGATCGCCAATCAGTGGATGTGATAGGCCACGAACTGGTCTGTCCCAAGAACAATGTGCAATTCGTGGCGAGTTATTCCGCCCAGACGATCGATGATGCCCCAGATTGGAGACAACCATTCATCAACTTCGTCGTCTACGATATCCTGCCCGAGAACCCAAAGGAAGCCACTTCCATCAGACGACGTTCTCTCAGATTCTTCTACGATACAGAGACGAAAATGCTGTATCGCCACTCCTACGATGGATTACTGCTTCTGTGTCTGTCAAACGCAGAAGCCAAAGAAGTCGTACAAAAAGCTCATGACGGTGTCTGCGGGGCCCACCAGCCCGGTCCTAAATTGCAAGACCGTCTTCGACGAATGGGCTACTATTGGCCCACGATGGTGGCAGATGCGATAGATTATGCTAGAAAATACAAAGCCTGCCAAGTCCACGCGGACTTTATTCACCAACCATCCGAATTTCTACATCTGACAGTGGCGTCCTGGCCATTCGAAGCATGGGGAATGGATATCATTGGTCCAATCACCCCATCTTCCTCCCGAGGACATCGCTTCATACTTGCGATCACTGATTACTTCTCCAAATGGGCGGAAGCTATCCCACTTGCAGAAGTCAAGACTTCAAACGTGATCAGCTTCCTTAAGTATCACGTCATCTACCGCTTTGGACTGCCCCGAAGGATCATCCATGATAATGGTCCGCAGTTTGCAAGCCACGCATTCTATCGGTTTTGCGATAAGCACCGTATTCAGAATGTCGCTTCGACACCATACAACCCGGAGGCGAACGGGTTGGCAGAGGCGTTCAACAAAACAATCATCAAACTCCTTAAGAAGTTTGTCTCCTCCAACAAACGCGACTGGAACGAGAAGCTCGACGAGTGTTTATGGGCGTACCGTACTACAGTCAGAAAAGCTACCGGGAATACACCATTCTCTCTAGTATACGGGAGTGAGGCAGTTCTCCCATTAGAGACTCAAATACCCTCACTCCGCGTCGCCCTCACTTATCAATTGACGACGGACGACAACTGCCGACGTCGACTACAAGAGTTGGAGGCCTTAGATGAAAAGCGCCTCCTAGCTCAGCAAAGGATCGAGCTATACCAAGCACGCATCTCCGGAGCTTTCAACAAGACGGTCAAGGTCAGAACATTCCAAGTAGGCGATCTCGTTCTGGCAGTTCGGAGGCCGATGGTTATGACGCATAAAACTGCCGGCAAATTCTAACCAAAATGGGAAGGCCCGTTCATCATCGAAGCTGTATTCTGCAACGGCGCCTACCGCCTCGCAAAACAAAATGGAGACTTGCTCATGTTGTCCATCAACGGCAAGTTTCTGAAGAAGTATTATGTCTGAAACAAAATCCTCAAGACATCTCAGAGTGTCGAGTCATGTGCCTCCCTGTACGACTGAACTTATATTCTG
The DNA here is from genome assembly GCA_029216955.1 of Iris pallida. Lineage (NCBI taxonomy): Eukaryota > Viridiplantae > Streptophyta > Magnoliopsida > Asparagales > Iridaceae > Iris > Iris pallida. The sequence continues at coordinate 1,513,662 of JANAVB010028395.1, forward strand.
GTTCCATATATAGAGTCATGTACCCGCTAGTACCTCTGAACTCATTCCCTACATTTTCCAATCATACGAGTCATGTACCCGCTGGTACCGCTGAACTCACACTCACCATTCCCTAGATTTCCGAGTCATGTACCCTCTCGTGTTGCTGAACTCATGTCCACAAACATCCCAGATTATCGAGTCATGCGTCCGTTGGTGCCACTGAACTCATACTTTCACAATATCGAGTCATGTACCCACTGGTGCCTCTGAACTCACATCCTGGTCACTCTTTCAGATAGAAAGTTATGTATGATCATACCGCTGAACTGTTAGGGTTATATACTAAAAGCATCACTTTTGTAGTAATCTTATTTCCTTAAATTTTGAATGAGAATCATATGGGCAAATGTTTGCATATTGTATTTGTTGCAAGTGTTAATGCAAAATGTCTGATATTCTATATTGTAGATAATATGGTGTGTGGTGTCACACAGAAGATCATATTATCAGTTTTCTATGGAGTATATAAATAGTTCACAACCTAGATGGACTTGGACAATCTATTGGAAAGGTTGTAGTGTAATCTGGTATTAGTCTATCTTGACTATAGGTTTACACTAGTACACTTTGTGTGTATTGAACAGGACCACTTGATGTTGTTCTCTTTGTACTGACTACATAAGAGAACAAATACCTCTGTTATTATGGATGCTTGTACTCTTAATCCGGATATAATAACGGACATGTATATATAATGTGCATTACTTGGACTCATAAAAGAGTGAGATTTATTATGGATCAACAACCTCTATGAATTGGATAATAACATTGTATGTATGATGGGCTGTTAATTATAAATGGAATCCATGTTCTGATACATCAGGTTGATGATGTCCTCTTAAGGAGCTCATAAGGATTGTCATGTAAACCCTGCAGGTGGATTATATCCGACATGACAAATAAAGTTGAGCGGTACTACTTAAGGATAAAAGATGTCGAATCAATATAGTTGTCAGTAACTTAATATGATCGACGGACATACGATATCTTAACATGGGGGGCCAAACGAGCATATAATAAAAGGAGCCCATAAAACATAATTTGGGATTAGGGAGGTAGTGCAACAATAGCTCATTAGTGGACCGAGCTATTGTTAATGGACCTGGATTGTGTGTTCGGGCTGAACACGGGATATCCAAATCCGTTAGGAGGCCTAACCCTAATTTCTCCTCATGGTCCCTGCCGTAGCCTATATATCCTCTATTCTCTGGCCGCCAGATGACAGATCAGAAATCTAAAATTTTCTCTAAATTCGTGATTCACGTAAGGAGAGAAAGAGAGTGCTGCCAAGGAGAAGAAAAGGTTGGGAGATCGTCGCCCACACGACGTCCAACTCGAGGAAAGAATACGTGCAGAAGATCTTGGGGTCGTTCGCTCGAGATTGCCAGGAATTACTTATCTCCTTTCCGCCGCAGGTATAATTCGTGAACCCTAGTTTCAGCCTATGAAGGGTTAGAACACGTATTAGATATGTTTAACTTTCTATCAATCAATACGCATACCAAAGGAAGGGTCCTGGGAATCTCCAGTTCCATCAATTGGTATCAGAGCCACTTTGGATCTACGTATTGATTAATAAGTCCATGTTGTCCAATAAAACTTGCGCTTTGTAATAGTCGGTAGACGTAGATCTGTTCTAACTCGGTTTTGCAGGCATCTTAGATCCAACTATTATGGTCCAATGCATATTTTTTTGATTGTGTTGTTTAAACCACGGACATGTCGTGGATATTGTTGTTGCTGTAGATGTAATTAAAATCACGAGGGTTGATCGTGCTTATTAATTTAATTTTTCAATCTAGATTATGTGTGAACTCCTTCGGGAGGCATAGAATTGATGTAGTTTTAATTATTTTTGATCAATCGTGATGGCGGTGGTGGCTGTTTCTGACGCCGGACGAGATGCTGGTTTTGAGCAATCCAGAGGCAGACAGATCTTGTTATGTACCCCCTCTTCATTGAGCCCACTCCTGCCATGTCCTCATTACCTCTGAGTAAGCATGTCGGTTACCTTTCAACCTATTATCTGTACCCACGCCCGGAGTACGACAAGGATAATAGGTCCACAAATGTCCTCTGTTGACGACAAATGTCCTCTGTTGACCACAAATGTCCTCTGTTGACCACAAATATCCTCCGTTGAGTCTGCTCCTGCCATATCCTCATTACCTCCGAGCAGGAAGACTCCACGGTAACACCTCCGTACTTACCATATCCTCATTACCTCTGAGTAAGTATGTTGGTTTCCTTTCATCCTATTATCCATATCCTAAACCAGGGTACGCTAAGGATAATAGGCCCACAAATATCCTCTGCCAAGGTTTTTTTAGCATAAATCCACCATCTCGTCATGCCCCAGGAGCCCAGCCGCTCTACGGTATTCCCCTTTTTCTAAAACCGAGAGCACCCATGACCACTTTGCCATGGCTGTTTCGGATGTCCTGACCAAACTTGTTATCCGTACCCAAAACCAAGGTACGCCTAGGGTAACAAGTCCACAAATAATCCCCCAGCAAGTCCAATTCCACAAACACCACAAGTACAAGAAAGAGAAGATAAGTCGAAACATGCTCATTTATTCAAAATTCAAAGTACTACATCATCTGGAATCTTATCCCTTGACAAAAAAAAGAAGAAGGGAAAAAAGGAGCAAAAGAAAACAAAAAACCGATCACTGCTCTGGGGCACATAGTGTCGTGAGACGGTCCGTCAATAAGGCAACCGACCGCTCAAACCTCTTTCTAGCTCGACGCTCCGCCTCTTGGGTCAGCGCCACCTCGTCCTCCAGATGAGCGTGAGCTTGCCAGTTGTCCTTAAATTTCTTGAAAGCCCGCTCCAGGTTAACAGAAGATCGGGAAACCTTCTCGGCCTCCTGAACAATTGACTCCTGTTCCGCCTGAGCAGCCCTCAGCTCCGACTCCAGGAAGGCCAATTCCTTCTGAAGTGCGAGAATCCGCTCCTTTGTGTCAGCTATTCCACGAGAAGTAGCCTCCTTCCGAGCCCTACGAGTGGGACTTCGACGACCCAGCCTGTCGTACGAAGCGGAAAGCTTGTCAAGGTCCCCCATTACAACCGGCCCGGCGGTGTCTCGAGCGAGCTTTATCCTATCCTGAGTGGTAATAAGGAAGCCTTGCTCCCGTTCAATCGCAGCAGGCAAACCAGCCTGCCGTAACACCAGCAATCGGGTCACGAGCTGATCAGCCTCTGCCAACTTAGGCTCCAGGAACGCAGCCAACCCCACCCCGCCAGGAAGAGTCTTCAAAGTTTTAATCTGACCCCGAGCACACCGCAGGGACAGAGAGAAAGGGGTCCCCCGTTCTACGGTAGCATCTAAGTACCTCTTTAAATGGCGGTAGAAGCTGTCGACCACATCCTGTGACATCTCGTCCAGAGCCTCCGAAGAAGCCGGCGTCAACGGAAGTGTAGCTGGCAGCACTGAAGAGGACGCGATAGAATCCGTCGCCCCTATCACTAGGGAAACAAACTCCGTACGGAAGGACGCCTGAACAGCGGTCAACTCCTCTTCAGCAGCCCGCAGAACCTGAATGCTCGGCAGGGCCGAAAAGTCAGTCTCTGAAGCCGTGTGAGCAGCAGAGGATGAGACAGAGACCATTGCTCCTGGAACTAGCTCCCCTTCCATCTGCCCGGAGCTGGCAGGAGGCTCCTCGACATGAGTCGAAGAAGGAGAGGAAACGCTCCTTTCCTCCGGATCACGGCAGGCCCAGCCTTCTCCAAGAACATCCGCTGTGGGAAGTAAAGGGTCAGGACCTGTAGGGCCAAGACAACCGTGAATCGATTTGACCTGGAGGATATGTTGATAGAGTAAATAAGCCCCCTCACTAGTCAATATTTGGCTTATCTTACTAGCGGAAGAGTGTGGAGGCTGAGGTTCGCCTACGGCCACCACGACCTCTCCACCAGCGGCCTCCGAGTCGGGTATAATAGACTCCTCCGCCCCTACACCCTCGAGAGGGGACGCAACGAGATCGGCATCGCCTTGCTAAAGTTCAGCGATCTCGGAGACAGGCCCGAGGAAACCTTCATCACCCCGGGCCAAGTCCTCAGCAACCTGGGAGCCCCCAGCCGACGCTGAGAGAGCCCCCGCAGAAAGGACCGCGGCACACATGTCGCTAATCAAAGCAGCAAGGGCCGGATCAACTCCAGGGGCAGCAGACGGTTCAAGAGAGCCTGGTTCGTCAGACGCCTATAAAGAAAAAATGGTTAGGTCATATCTCCAAGAAAAAAAACAAAGCCACAACAAGAAGATAGCTCTAACATAGTCGTACCTCCGGAGCAGCGTCAGTATTCTCACCCCTCTCGGTAAGAAGCAATCCACGAGACCTAACGGCAGCTCTTTTCACAGAAAATGTCGCTCTACCGTCAAAAGACTCACGTCTGACTTGTTTGCGTGAGGGACCAGGCATAGCGGAAGGCTGTCCTCCCTCACTACTTCTTCTTGTGTAGCAAGTAACGGATCCTCTGCCAGTTCGTCTGGTGTGGTAAGCGGTTGATCCGCTACTTCTTCACCCCCACCAGAAAGGGAGTCATCGCTATCATGATCATCATCCTCCTCAGCCGACTCGGAAGATTCTGATTCAGGAAGGGAAGTCTGGAGCGCTAGTTGCTTTCTAGCCTTAGCCCCCTTGGGCTTCTCCTCTAAATCGGTACCCACGATGAAACTGGTACTCGGATCAAAATTAACAGGAGGCTTGTTCGCCATAACATGATACAAAGCAGCCACGTACAAAATTTCCCTCGCCGCCTTAGCATCGAGGACCGAAAAGCTGGCCCGAGTATGATAAGCGTCATAATAATTCCACGCTCTGACACTATCAAGAATGCTACCTTCAAAGCCCAAACAAGGGCTGGGACAGTCAAGGAATAACTGGCTATAGCTAAATTGGCGGGAAAACCTACTAGGCAGGTAGGGCTCCAAGTACACATTATCACGGTTACGATAAACCAGATACGCGGGGCGGATGTTGCGCAACCAGGTGAGCATATTCGGAGACAGAAAGTGAGAAGGTCCGGTACCATCAAGGTATACCTTCCTCACTTCCTCATCGGAAAAATGAGGAACAGACACGAAAAAGTCACACCCATCCACCCTCGCCAGCACCCTTCGACAAGCTGGCATAGTATTGTATTCCCAAGACTGGCAATGGCATTTAAAAAGGAAAGCGTCTTCATCTGTAGCATCTTCCGCTATTCCAGGTCCCATCAAAGACTTGTAGTGTATCAACAGCCACCCCATCAAATAGTGGAAAGGTAGCTCTATGCGCTCAAAATCTAGCGTCTTCTTGCGGGCAATGACCTTGGACGAGAATGTTCAAAGACCATAGTGTATGCTACACACCATAGCCGGAAGAAGAGCCAGTCTAACTCCAAATACCAGCTTAACGGCAGAAAGAATGAAGTGGCGGCTGATCCTCTCAATAGAACCTGCCCCTCCTGAGACTACGCAGTTTTGTAGCCATATCATTAAAAATCCAGCCAGGAGCACCTTCTCTGACATCTGCCTGGTGCCATAGTAAAAATATCTAAGAGAGTCAGTTTGACTCCCGAATATGTCGCTCTTGTACCGCGACTTCTTGACGCTCAACATCAGGTCCTTTATCTCTCCCTGGCTTCGAGGGGTTCGAGGAGTAACCTCGCCAGAAGGGTCAACTTTAAAAAGATAATTGACCCAGGATGTGGTGTAGGGAGCGGTCCCTTCTGAGCTATCCTCCTTTTTTATAGTCATCTGGTGACAAGCACTATAATGGCACAGCAACTCCTAATACACCGCAACAAAACCTGGGAATCGTCGGTTCAAGTCCTCGAACTCCTCGTTCGACGGGGTGTACACCTCGAAAGGCTCGTTCCCCACGGAATTTTGGAGACAGTATACATCTCATGGAGAGCAAGCCCCAACTCCCCTCCGGGTGCAAAGAACGTCCCCGTTCGCCGGTTATACATCTCCAAGAGCGCCACGAACAATGGTTTATTGATAGGAAGCCCGTGACAAGTGTCCCGAATGGCATGATAAAGTCCCACCTCCCGTAGGAATGTTCCGTAGGTCTGCAGAACCCAAGTGGTCAAGTGGGCCCACGTAGAAGTAGGGTTTATCCAGTTCAGCAATGCCAGTCTGCCAACGGGATAAGATTTTTTGCGAGTGAGCCAATTTAGAAATGTATCAGCTTGAGTGAATGTGAAGTTGGGACCGTATACGTTCATGAAAGAACCTGGGGCCAGGCCCATCATATACCGGAGGACAGAATCCTTACCCGCGTATGCTGACCGCATGTTTGGGTTATAATGGATGTCACCCATCAACATCCCTGATTGGGTAGGAGTTAAGTTACACACCATCTTCCTGTCCAACAACACCATATTGAACCACGACAGAGGATAATGACGCTCCATGAGAGGAATATGGATCGCCATCCCATCCAAAGAAAAATCCCAGTTCTTAGAGATCTCTAATACTCGGGGATTCTTTATGATTAAAGCGTCTCCAAAGAGGAATGAAGGCTTCAGGTATAATCCATCCAACTTCCCAGTATTCATCATGGCACGAAGATAATGGAGGGTCTGATTCTCAATGGCGTTCAACCTCCCCGAAGGCTCATTAGCAGGAAATTGATTTAGCATGTACTTAACTAAGTCATCAAGACGCACGCCCAAGGCAAACTAATTTGAGCCCACTAGGAGTTCTCCCGCAGGATTTACTGGCAGATTTACTGAAAAAAGAGACGAAAGAAATAAAGATAGTCAAAATAAAGGAGCATTTGAAAGATTATTTGAGTCTATGCAGCTCGGGCCGTCACAGCCTCATGCGGCTCAGAACCAGATGAGTCCATGCGGTTCGGTTCATCATAGCCTTATGCGGCTCCGAGTCAGACGAGTCCATACAAAGCAAGTCAGATGAGCTTATAAAGCTTCTGTGGTTCAGATTATGCGGTTCAAAGTCTGCACGAACTCATGCGGCCCTGAACAGACAGACTTATGCGGTAATGAGCAGATGAGCTTATACAGTTCAAAAGTGAACTACGCTCATGCGGCCCAAACCGAAAGTATATATACGGTTCATATCGAGTATGACAAGCCCATGCGGCCTTCTGGACGAAGTGCTTATGCGGTCATAACGACGAACCTTATACATGCAGCTTGTGCATAAGTTATGCAGCAGAGCCATGGCAGTTAGGGTTCTAAAACAATGCCCTTACCAGCGATGGGCGGATGAACGTCGGGATGAACAGAGGGAACAGCGGCCAGCGGAGGAGTGGCCACGTTCGTCGCCGCTGCCGCCGCAGAAGCGACCATCTTGCCCTTTGTAGCCTTCGACGCAGCAGCCTTCTTGGGAGCTATGGGTGCTTGGGAGAGAAAGGAGTTAGAGCAGCAAAAGATCGAAGACGAGAGAGAGAAAAAAAGATTTCCTAGAACGAAAGTGTTCCTATTTATAGACAAGGAAGGAACGCCTCGATCCGCGTACAATATAATGACCGACTCTTCGGCCATCGAGGCAAAAAACGGCTGAATAATAGCCTGACTCTTGGGATCCTGGACCAAAAAAGCGGCTCTTAAGATCTAACAGAAAATCAAGAGCATTAAATATAGAAGATTTATAAAAGATTTGCACACGTGGCAGGAAGACGTGGCAAGGAGCTCATGCGGCTAAAATAGCCTATGCGGTTCAGGGAGGTATGCGGCCGAGATAAGGATACGGCTGGAAAGTTCCATACGGCTAAGACAGAATATATCCCTACGGCCCTCGCATAATCATGCTTCTTATTCAAAGTATTTCAATTTTGCAAATTGAAAACTTTGAAGGAGGTCTTGTAGAAGCATAAAAATGAGAAGAAAAATGGTCCATGCGGCCAAAAAGCCTCATGCGGCTCAAAGGGCCCATGAGTCCCATACGGCTCAAGCACATAGGCAGTTCGAGTAAACTCGTACGGCTCAGAGAGAAAGGCCTTATGGTATTCAAAACAGCTGTACCCAACGATGCCTTTAATGCTCTGACGACTGACAGCTGACAGACGACAGACCTGACATAAAGTTGTCATAATGAGTGGCGCTGTCTGCCAAAGTTTCGGGAATAAGGAAAATCTTCAAAGTGGCGCTGTCTACCAAGTTTTGAGGCAAGCTTGTGCGGCCAGAATAAGATGAGTTCATGCGGCCAGTACAGAAAAAGCTATGCGGTTCAACCATAAAGATCTCCTATGCGGCTCGGCCATGAAGAAACCCATGCAGCTCGGCTATGAAGACTCTCATGCGGCTCGACCATGAAGACTCTCATGCGGCTCGGTCATGAACATATTCATGCGGCTCGGTCATGACAACCTTCATGCGGTTCGAGTATAGATACTTCATACGGCTCGGTCATGAAACCTTTCATGCGGCTCAGTCATGACGACCTTCATACGGTCCAAATATGAAACCTCCTTATACGGCTCAATAACGATGATAGAACACGTGTCCTAAAGGTAATCAAATCTTGGGTCAGATCCCAATGATTTGGGACACGTGGTAAGAGAATAAATTAAATTAATTTATTCAGATTTGCAGATATCAGCAAATCATCATGATGGGGATTTATTGCAATCAATATTAATGACTGACATGATTTGGCATAATCCTCATTAATGGCCCAGATCCTTCACGCTCAAGATTAATGGCCCCGATTGATTACTTATCAGGCCGCCGCCACTTTAAGAGGGGGCAATCATTGCAAACCCTAATGATGTCTCCCACTATTATAAATAGCAGGGTGCCATTCCCTTGCAGAAGATAGACTGACAGAGAGAGATACACACATACAGAGAGACATTCCCCCTAATAATCAGAGAGAGAATACATAGAGATCAATCCAGAGAGAGAGAAGTCAGAAGAGCAATACGAGGAGAGCAAAAGAGCATTTCTTCATCAACGCCAACCATCTCGTCACAGGAGTCAAGGCTGCATACCGATCATCCAAGGAGTAAGGCAGGGCTGCCGTCGCCTTCTCGAGCCTCTATTGTCACCCCCAGAATCTAAAATAAATAATTGTACTTAGATTGTTGTACCTAGGTTTTCGTCCCTAGGCTTTCTTTGTACAAGCAATTTTGTAACGTGAAGTAAAAGTCCGGTCCTCCGATAATTGTTCTGTTCTTTATATTTCATGGCAAACAACGGTTAGTAGTGTTACGTGGTCGTGGATGCGACATGATAGGTACATTAGGTGGGGAGAACATTTCCTTATCGTATGGGCTTCGATTGCACTTCCCTTATAACCCGGAAGCTCCGCTAGAGATACGAGTATGAGCCTCTCAGGTTGGCTACTGTCATTTTTGAACATCATGCGCTTAGGTCACTGGTGCCCAAGTGGGGACTATACCAGATCCCATTTACAGCCAGGGCTCATACGACGAAAGGTTTGTTCTCAACTACATGTTCACTTTAGTTTGGTTAGTTTACCTTATTTGTGTCTTGTCACTTTCTTTGATTGTGGCATATTTTATATTCAGTATTTATATGGCATGTTTATTGTATCTTGTTACGTCCCTCTGAGGACCTGGTTATCTCGCCAGGTGTGTGTTCTTGTCTTTCGTAGGTGTTCTAGCCGTGGCCATGATTGTCACTATTTTCTTCGAGGATGATTGCGCTTTGATCGTCTTCACTTCGCCCGCCAAACTCATTTTACTTTCCATGTATTTTTCCTTACTTATTGGTAGTGGATTTGCCTCCGCCCAACGATTGTATTCATGACAAATTTAAAGTTGCATTTATATCATATTTATCTTCGTGGATGAGATTTAGTACCTTGGTTACTGCATTTTACAGCTTATATATATATACGAGGGTCCATATACTTCGTATGTATACAACTGGCATGATTACGTTCTAGTCCTACGTATTTTGGGACTGGGGCGTTACATGTTTTTGTGGTGGCCCATGCAGGTTGAGTTTGCTGTTTCGGTTACATGACTGTACCGAACGGGCCTGCAATATAGGATTAGAGTTTAGAATCTCATCTATCTACTTGACTTCCTTTCTTGACTTCAAATTTTGAACTCTCGTTCGACCTCCTTGAATTGCATCTTGCTTGACTCCTTCTACCGTAAATTCTTAGTTTCGTGTTTAGTAAGATGACTACACTAGTATATGGCCATAGGTTAAACACATGGCTAGATGGATTGCATTGACAATTAGTATGTATTGGGGTTTTATTTGAGTTATAAAGGCCTTATTTTCCTAGAAATATGATCTTAAGGATTAGTTAATTCCAAGTTGGGTAGTAGCATATTTTTCGCTTTCAAAAGATAGATGGAAATTTTATTTTGCTATTACAAGGTGGTATACACAAGAGGACAGAAAACAAATTTATGATTTATGAATTTTGGAAATAGCAAAATAGTTTATGATTTAGTTGGGATATGAAATCGAATTGAGTAACATCTTTAAATTGTGACACATGATTTACGATTAAGTTCAAGTTTGGATTGAATATGTTAAAGTTTATCTCGAATTTATTAAAATGTTTTAAATTATAAGTTATGATTTTGTAACGACTAGAGAATATAAAGGATTTATGATTTACGGTTTATTAGAGAGCTTGAGGTTTTAAATTGATTCTACGAATTACGAATTATAAGTATTTAATTTTTAGCTTGAAGAGATAATGGTAAAAAAAAATTTTGTTTGAAATGTTTTTGGAAGATATGAAATCGACTTTAAAGGAAAATTTAAATATTTAAAACTTGCTCATATGATCTATGATATATAAAGTTATTTAGATTTTGAGTCTTGATTATGGATATTTAAATTTTGGTGAAAAAAAAGAATTACTTTTGAAGAGTAGTTGTGACTTATTGGAAGCTAGATATACACATTTGAAGGATATATGATTAAATTCGGGAGTTATTTAAATGTTCCATTTTGTAGTATGAAATTCGGTTGATAAACTCATTAAATGATGAGTTTAAGGTTTGGAAAAAATAATGAATTTATTTATTCGATTTGCAAATTACGAGGGTTGTTTCGAGATTGACTAGAGATTTAAAATTTTGATTAAAGTTTACAGTCTAAGATAATTGAAATTTTGGCAAAGTATCTTAGAAATTTTATTGAGAAACTTTCGAGGAACTTGAAATTTTAGATTAGATCATATATTGGTAGAAAATCAAGAAGCAAGTAAGGTCACCCTAGTGAGATAGAAGTATTCCACATTAGATTGCCATACCACCTATGATTATGATATTGCATATACTCAAGTTAGTCATCGACCAAACCGATGAACATATCTTTAACTTACTCGACCTTTCCTCAAATCTAGATCCTTATTCGTGACCCTCTAATTGTTTTGAAACTTATAAATGATTGGAATCATTCCCTTGACCATACCCTTATCTATGAGACTATCTTCCCTCTAGAAATTGTGTCTCTAACTATTCTTAACTTGATCGACGAGATTTCCTAATTATCTTTATTCGTGCTTTAACCTTCATTTTTGTGCATTAATTAGTACCTTATGAAAATGCACTTTCTATTTTGATCATTCGGCGTTCCCTATCGTGACTTTGATATTTGGAGCACAACACTAGACTTTTCATCCCAACAAATTTCACATGTAAGACCTAGACGAGCTCACCTTTATGTGGGTATATCATGTCCTACTAAAATACGTCCCCTTGTATTCTATTTTTATGGTACGACATTCAGGCCATAAAGACTCAACAATAACCCTTACCATGGTACCGATATACTTTGACTATATATTTGGACTCAATCTCGACTCAAATCTTCGGCCGATTGCGAGCTACTAAATCCGTTAAATGCTTAACCTTGTGTTTTTATCTTGACTGCTTAACCCTTGTCATTTTATTTTCTTGTATTATCTTGATTTACTTAGACCCATAACACCTTTTACTCTTCATGCAATATTAGCAACACTTACCTTTCTTCCTTCCAATTAAATTGTTTTCTCATACTTCACTATGATTTCTCCATTGTTTATGCCACCTTGTTCCTTGTATGATTCCCTTATGCGAAATAAAATTTGATCATGACAATCTTGGGTTAGTAAAAGTTAGATTGGAGAAACTTACAATAGGGATAAATAACGTAGTGGTTAAGATAATTACGAGATTATGAGGTATGGATGGGACACGAATGAAAATGTGCGACAAATTTGAATAGATGAGGTAAGGAATGATATAGTATGTTTTGACGAAACACTCAAGAGTAAATAGACTTCACGAATTTCAAAAGCTTGTTTTGAGGTAACCAAATATCGAGTGAAGAATCTTCTAGGGTGTTGATGGTTTAAGAACCAAAAATATATATAAAATCTATGGATGCAAATTTTTGATAAAGACAATGTTGACGATATGATGATATTATTTTTCAAGGATAACCAATTGTTGAAGAAAGAAACCTTTATACTTTAATTAAGTTGTAAGATGATTATGAATAAGAAGTTAAGATCAGTTACATTTCTACCATCAAGAAGGTAGATTGTTGAATTCAAATTTCGAGAGAGAGACTAATAAATATTTTAGGAAATTTCCAATTGTGATTGAGTTATGAAAGTATATTGTTAGTTTTCAAAATTTATCAAACATTGAAGACGGACTTATCTTGGTACCTAAGGATGCATTGTATATTGACCAACAAATACTATTCGTGGAAAGGAGATTTTAACTTTTACTTGGGCCAATTGGTGGAAGGTTTGGAATTTTAACTTTAGAGGAAATTATAACTCGGGAAGATATATATATATAAGTGAGCTAGTATAAGGGAGATTTATGGATTCAAAAATTGAGACTATTGAAATTCTAGGACGAGATAGAGGAATTTAGAGTACAATTATGATCGAAATTGTTTTGTTAAAATTTAAGGGAACGTGGTACGAAAGTTAATTTTTGGAAAGAACAAATTATGACGAGAGAGATTACATGAACATTGACGATATCAAGGATTAAGGAGTTTATTACCTACTTATGAGGTTGCTTTTTAGGTTAATGTTAAGGTTGATCGAGCTTAGTCATTGATTGATTGTCATGATCGAAATCAAAAACCATCGATTTTTTTTTAGACGATCAAATGACATATTGCCATTGAAATTTTGTTTCATTCTCGTCAAACAATTGATTGCCTTTTTGTTCAATATGAATCAAATTCTTATCGATTATACTGCTTCTATCTCCTTCACCCTACCTACCCTAATTTTTCCTAAATTTCGAGAACGAAATTCTTTTAAGTTGGGTAGGATGTAAACCCCCTAAATTTCTACTTTAATTTTTTTTTATAAATTGAGTATTTTAAAATTTTTTACTTGGTATTTGTGTGTCGTATAGTCATATTATACGTCACGTACGAGTTCACATTTTTGTACGTCTCGTCAAGTGCGAATATGTGCGAGGTACATATTTTTGTAAAATATTTTATTTTAGAAGTTTGAAATTTTTGATAATAAATAATAAATATTTCGATTACTAAAGGTTGTAAATATGTCATATTGGAATTTATCAATTCTTTATTTATGTCATGAAGGGTTATATAAATAGTAATTTTAAAAATGAGGTTTTATGCAAATATTCATACATACGAGGTGCATAAATTTAGATTTTTTTTATATTTTTGAAATTTATTTAATATTAATATTTTATTGTTCAAAAAAGTATTTTAAAATAGTGTTTTGGTTTAAATTTAAATTGGTTGTGATAATTTAAATTTGAGAGAATTTATTTGACTTTATTTTAAATGGATTTTACCTATATAAATTTAGATTTGATTTATCTAAAATTTGAAATTGATTTGGAATTGATTAGAGTAATTTTAAATTGATTTGAATTAGTAGATAAATTATCTAATGGGGATTTAAATACTCCCAATTCCTATCTAACTGGGAATTCCCACCTCCTATAAAAGGAGAGGTACTCCTCCAGCAATTTTCCATCCACAACCAAACTGTGCATCGTATCGGTGTCTCATCCACTATATTCTATTTTGTACATATACATCGTTACTCCGCGTCCGACAATCTCGGACGCCCACTCCGCCGTGTCGGACACCCCGATACGACACGTCCAACCCAAGAATCAATTCCTAATCATAGCCTAACTCTAGCACAGCCTCGAATTCACCGTGCCCACCGCCTGCAACATCCCCCGACCACCATCACCTACCAGGCTACCCGACTCCGGCGACCTTGGCCTCCATCACAACCATCATCAACAGCACCACCGCCACTAAATCCGGCCACCCCGTCTCTCCGGCCAAGCAACACCACCACACCCCAAAACCACCACCATCCTCGGCTCCCAATGCCGAAAATCCCAAAAACCCGTGACACAACCAACACCCGAGAAGACAGAGTGGGAGTAAGAAATGGAGGCTCACCGCAAGGGAATCCGAGCGTCATCCTGTGCTCCTCCTGTGATACCAACAGCGATCCCGTCGCCTTCTCGAAGCCTCCGTAGCCACCTCCCGACTGGAACCCACCTCACTGGGCCGCGTCACCACCAGCGTACGAAGGAGTCTCCGCCGCGTTCATCGCCAACCGGCCCTGTTCTCCACGTCCATTCGGCACCACGTCAGAGATGCGGACCCGCCACCGTACCATCATCTCTCTACCTCGGAGATCGCCGCAGCGGCGAAACCCCCGCGACCGAAAGCCACCGATCCGAACCCAGTTCCTCCGAACCCACACGCTTCTACCGCCACCGAGGAACCGACGCCGCCTCCATTGAACCCATGTGCCGACGCCGACGCCGACGCCGAGCTCCGAAACCACCGCCCCCCGCCGCGTACGGCGCACGCCCAAACCCCAGAGCCGACCGCGTTCTCCGTCCACCGGTGAACGATCGCCCTGCCGCCTCCCGCCAGATCCTCCGCCGCCTTGCCGACCCCGTGCCCACGTTGCCGCCCTCCGGCGAGTGAGCTCGCCACCGCAGGGTTCCCTATCGTCGACGACGGGCAGGCCGTACCTTGCTCGCACACCCCGCCAGCAACGGACCTCACTGACCACACCCAGATCTCTGCCTCACGGTCGCCGCTTCTCCGCCCTGCGCCCGCCGGCCAACCGCCGGAGCCACCGCTGGTGAGATTCCACTCCTTCCTCCCGCTTCTTCCTCTATAAATTAGTATTCTCTCATTCTAAGAGGATTTAGGAAAGTTTTAGGTTTTATTACTTTTATTATTATTATTATTATTATTATTATCATTATTATTATCATTATTATTATTATGTTTATTATTATGATTATTATGATTATATTATTATCATTATAATTATTATTAGGTTTATTTTTTCCAAATTTAAAACTATAGTAATGACCTAAATTGATTTTTATAAGAACTTTTAAGTATTTATAATTTTTTTTTAGAATAACTACCTATAAATGATTTGATCAATAAAATATAACTTCCACTATTATAAGTAAGTTATAATATTTTCTAAAGATTTATAGATTAAAGAATGTTAGCGTTTTAAGCCTCAATGATTTTCTTGAAGTTTATATATTTATGTAAAATATTTTTATAAAATATTGATTTTAAACAAATACAAAATATATTTTTCTCAGATAGTTATGACAGTTTTTCTAAACGAGTATACATATATTTTATATTAAGAATCATCTTTTAAATCAAATCTCCCTCTTATAATATATGACATCTGACCATGACTAATCACATACTTATTTCTTTCGGACTTCCTCACATCAAACATGGCTATTGGGCAAAACGGAACCGACCAGATCATCGCACCACACCAGACGACATAACAGGCAAGATACCTTGCTATTATACTGTTTATTTTTAGTTTGCATTTTATTACATATCACTGTTCATTTATTTCTAGTTTTTTTATTACTGCCTGCTTAGTGATATTAGCTGTACCTTGTTATTTATCCTTTGATTGCATATGGACTTAGAGTTAAGGGACTACTACTAGCTTAGTGCATTGCATAAACTTTGACACTGTTGTGCCATGAGATGTGTGAGTTATGAGTAGCATATAGTCTACGGACTTGCGTGTTGGCTGATCACTGATGCATGCTGGACGTGCGTTAGGTCTAACTCTCAATAGTTGTATGTTAGAAGACTTGACGGTTAGTAGTGTTACGTGGTCGTGGATGCGACATGATAGGTTCATTGGGTGGGGAAAACATTTCCTTGTCGTATGGGCTTCGATTGTACTTCCCTTATAACCCGGAAGCTCCGCTGGAGATACGGGTATGAGCCTCTCAGGTTGGCCACTGTCGTTTTTGAACGTCATGCGCTTAGGTCACTGGTGCCCAAGTGGGGACTATACCAGATCCCATTTACAGCCAGGGCTCATGCGACGAAAGGTTTGTTCTCAACTGCATGTTCACTTTAGTTTGGTTAGTTTACCTTATTTGTGTCTTGTCACTTTCTTTGATTGTGGTATATTTTATATTCAGTATTTATATGGCATGTTTATTGTATCTTGTTACGTCCCTCTGAGGACCTGGTTATCTCGCCAAGTGTGTGTTCTTGTCTTTCGCAGGTGTTCTAGCCGTGGCCATGATTGTCACTATTTTCTTCGAGGATAATTGCGCTTTGATCGTCTTCGTTTCGCCCGCCAAACTTATTTTACTTTCCATGTATTTTTTCTTACTTATTGGTAGTGGATTTGTCTCCGCCCAACGATTGTATTCATGACAAATTCAAAGTTGCATTTATATCATATTTATCTTCGTGGATGAGATTTAGTACCTTGGTTACTGTATTTTATAGCTTATGTATATATACGAGGGTCCTTATACTTCGTATGTATACATCTGGCATGATTACGTTCTAGTCCTACGTATTTTGGGACTGGGGCATTACAAGTGACCTAGTACAGCGTTCTACCATCGATTCTGTGGTGTAAGCTGGGCACCGTTATGCACTCGTGCCCTATACAGGATGCGAGTTGTGACACGTTTTTAGTGGTGGCCCATGCAGGTCGAGATTCACATTAGTACGAAGTCGTGGTAGTACGACGATTAGTTGTACTACTGTATGCTAACGGTAAGAGATAAGGAATAGGCTTTCGCATGAGAGGTTATTGAATCACTGTTAGGACTGCTTTAGAAGATTCCTGGGATGACCCTTGAGAATCTCATTATAACTATCTCGAAATTCGATTCCAACAGTTTATGTCTACTTTCCTGGTTCGTTGTTGAATTTGATTCTTAGTGTTCATTGTTGACTTGATTTTCTACCAACTTATGGGCTAGGTTGCATCAATTATGGAATCTAGAGTCTTCTACAGCCATATTAGCTGGCATAGCAAAGATATAGAGTCTAATTTTGGATGTATTTCTCGGACCTGTGAATTTAAAGTTTTTGCAGCCAAGAATGTGGCAATACAAAAATTTTAAATACCATGATTCTAAAAGTATGTACCTAAGTTACGGACTTTATGGATTATCGTAGCTATACTTACTGGCGTAACAAGGATTCTGGTAAAATGGTTCTGGATAGACAGGTATGATTATCCGATTGTAGAATAGACACCATATAGATGGTGCACTAGTATAACAGAATGAAATATCAGTATGGATGTTACTAGAGTATTATGAAGTAGATAAAGGATGCTAGGCCACCTGCGGCACAGCATCATGCCCAGCACCAGAGGGGCAGGGCTTTTACACTGACGGTCGAGGAGACAGACGCTGAAGGTGACGGGTTAGTAGGTTTGTCTTTCTTGTTCTTCTTTCCCACCTTGATGTGTGATTTCATTAATACCTGTCAGGATCTTCTTGTGTTGTGCTAGATAGTGTAGCAACCATGTTCGAGACTATAAAATCACGACTAGTAGGACCTTGATTGCATGTTATTTTCTTGACCATGATTATTGGGGGTTTGACCTAGAAGGAGTACGACCATCTTAAATTTCGAGGACAAAATTTTTCTAGGGGAAGGATTTTAACTACCACTTTTCTAAAATGAGGGTAATTTTAAACTTTTGTAAAATTGACCATGTTAGTTATTAAATAGTAGATTTAAATCATGTTAATAATTAATTGGTGAATTTAGATTATTTTAATACTATTTAATTTGGTGTATTGTGACTTTGGACTTTCACTAGTGTAACCCTAGAACTGTTTAGCCTAGAGACTAACTATGACCATTGGTACCTAACCAATGTGATTAGATTAGCTAATTACCACTTTTTAGGCTAAGGGTATTTTGGTCATTTGTGATTTATTATTATTTTTGAATTTTAATTAATTAATATTGTGCTAAGTGTTATATTAGGTCTTAACCTAGAATTGCCCTAATCTAGATATTGATCGTGAGCCTAGATATTTGATTAGTAGGTTCCAACTAAATAACAAGGTTAGGAATATCTAGATATTGTTAGAATTGAGATATTTTAGCTTGAAACTCTAATTTGTGATTGGGCCTTTACTAAAGGGGCTTGATTTCAACCTAAAGAAGGCCCTCAACCTAAATTGGACCTAACCAAACCCTAAGGACACCCTATGCCCGGCCAAGAGGCATCCCCTTCCCCTATATAACATCAGGTAGCCCCCTTTGCCTCTTTCGTTACAAACCTAAACCCTAATTTGTGTTCTTCCCCAAATTTTCCTTTTTCTTCAAATCACCTCCAAATTGTACCAAATCAGTTACAAATCACTTCCATTGTGTAGAGGAAGTCCTTATTGGCTAGCTAGCAAGGATTGGGAGCAATTTGACCATTGGAGCTTGGTGGAGATCTAGATCTAAGAGCTTTCATTGAGATTCCAACTCTCAATAGGTAATGACCTCTAAACCTATTAATATTATGTTTTCTTTCCATAGATGCATTCATTTAGGGTTCTTCTAGCCCAAGGCTGAGTTTGGGTTCCATTCGTGTCCATTTGGTATGCGTATCGAGACGTATCGGAGTGTTGTGTAATGTGTTCGATGAAATGCCTCTTAGAACATTTTGTTCACGAATTTCTAAACTAATTTCATGATTTTATAGCTAATTTTGTGTAGATTGTAGATCTTCATGATTGATTCGATTTTGGACACATTTTGTGTCGTATTTTGGGCACGGGGATGCCCGCACGCGCTGTGGTGCATTGTCCTACTGCCATGAGTCTCGTACTCGTTGGATACGACACATGGACACGTGAAACTTGGTGTGTAGGTGGGGAAAATGTTTGACAGCATGCCCCCAATGTTTTAGGAGTTTTTGGTTTGGTATTTTGGATGTAATCGAGTCTGCACTAGTTTTGTACTGACACACACGCACGAATTTTGGCCACTGATACGGCCTCGGTTCTTGGACATGACACGACTAGGACACCAAATAGTGACACTGACATGTTCCCCTAGACCTAGGTTACCCTCGTATCTTAGCTCACTTTCCAGTTTTATGTTTTCCATTGAATTCTGAATCCCCGAATTCGGCCATGTAATGTCCAATGTAGCCTGGTTCCGATATTCTTGAAAATTTTCAAGTCATACGATAATTGTTATGACACTTGATTCGGATAACTCGGAAAACAACTCATGTGTTATCCTAATTATATCACATCATTATGTCATTCCAGATACTAATAGGACGGATAAATTTAAGCATCGCCCATTAAGTATAAACTAATCCCGGGTAAATGGGATTGTTGCCAAGAAAATAAAAGTTGTGTGATCTAGAAGTGTTTCTCTAAATATTTGCATTTGCATATAAGATTTGTCTGGGGTTTACACATTTATACATGACACCTGAGTTCTTTTGGAAATAATGCTAATACTATAAGAATTTTTTTATCAGTAAATTAATTTTTAAAAATATCCTTTCCTCCAGTTTAATTTTGACAATTTTATCATCTTACCTTATATTACTTATCTCATTCCTTGACTGAGGGCTTGCTCGTCGTATTGACCCTAGTTTGTTCACTAGGTTTTGATGAAGGTCAGAAGGGAATGCCAATGTACACTAAAAAGGAGCTTAATGAATAAGACAAAGAGGAGGTCGACCTTGGGCATCAGCTAGTAGTATTTTGTAGCTGGTTATGTATTTATAGTTTAGAATATCCTTTAATCAGACTGCTATTTATTATTTTATGTATCATGTGACTTGTGATCAACCTATCCTAGAATCTTACGGGCGACAATCGCGAATAACGGTACTAGAGTATTCATATGTAGCGTAGCATGGGGATGGTGTTATGTACTCGGCTCTTCATATTTCAGGAGCGGGGTGTGACACCTTGCATGAAAGTTGGAAAGATAATGAAAGCTAATTAATCACATGACCCAAAAACTGTTGCGTATCATTTCATGAATTGTGGGCTTGCGTGTTGTTGCTATGAAATACATGACAAGTGAAGGAAAAGTCCCAACTACTTGGGCGGTGAGTACATTGAGGTTTGGTTGGAAGGATGTATGGTATCAAAGATGTGGGAAAGGGATTGGGTAACAACATTCTAATATCCGGTCGCCGATGTAGAATGTTGATTACACCAAGACCCTGGAATGAGAAAGATGGCAATACGAATGAGAACGATGGTCTATTGAGAAAGATGTCTTATTTACTTAGTTTTTCTTGTCATGCATTATATATATTCTTCATAGATAAGTTGCATATATTTGCATGGTCATGGACAAATTGTCGACAAGGTGGTTCCTCGAACGGTATTCCAAGGCCTTGGAAATTGATTCGTCCTGGGGGGAACCTCGTGCTGAAGTAGTAGCACAGTGCTGAAGTAGTAGCACGGTATGTGGGACCTTCAGTGGGGCTAGTTACCCGTACTGCAAGGGACGCTATTGTACCTTTATGATGGTCCAAGATGACGTGTGTCCAGTTGTAGCTTCCATTCCCGAATTTTTTTGAAATATTTTTATATTATTTATTTAATTTAAATGGTGATTTTTAGAATTTTAGAATTAATCATTTAGTTAATTCTTACGTAGATGAGCTTAGCTATGGTCGAGTTTTGAAGTACCAGATGACTAGGAATCATGGCACGGATAGTGCAGTGGTGTGCCTTGACTTGTGTATTAGCCATAGTAGGGATGACCGAGCCATAGTGACGTCCTAACTAGAAAAACCAAGCCAAGTTGCGACTTAACCCTTACCGAAGATTTATTTATTTATTTATTATATTATTGAGTTTTAGGGAATCCGGTTATACCAAATTAGACAAGATTGGACACAAACCAAGCCCAAGCCTATGTAGACGTACTTATAGGTGTGTACAAATATTTCCTAACTTTTTGGTGGACTTAATAATATTTTCTAAATATTTGGTTATTCATACCAAATGTGTATTATTAATATTTAAATAGAGTTTTAGAATATTGGTACAATTTTCTAGGGCCAGATATGTTCACCAAGACTCTTTTGGTTATTTAATGGGTTATTGGTATTATTATTATTATTATTATTATTATATGGTTATTATTATAATTATTCATAAATAATGTCAACAGCATTCGTTTATTTGATTATTCATTAGAAAATGAATTATATATATAATATCGTTATTTATAGTAATATTGTATTTTGGAATTACGATAACATTTTCTAAATATAATTGCCTAGATTTTATTTGGGTTTATAGAGTAATTGTACAAAGGGTATTCAATATACATTGGATCGTATATTGCTATATACATACTTCGTATTTATTTAATGGTCTATTTATTATTTATATAAATCAATAATTATTATAGTTAATTGTTATATTTAATATAGTATATATATGTGAGTAGGTGTATGTATATATAAGTATATATAATATATGTGCGTATGTGTATATATATAAATCTATATATAAATCTATATATATATATATTTTATATATATATTTATATATAATATATATATATATATATATATATTAAAAATATATATATATATATATATATATATATATATATATATATATATATATATATATATATATATATATATATATATATATATATATATATATTAATGGTTAAAATAGAAATATGAATAAAATAAAATAGGAAAAAAGGAATCCCAGCCAAATAAACCAGCCCGGGCCCAACCATCCCTTTAATCCCAGCCCAGCAAGGCTCAACCCCCATGTTGTCCACACAGCAACATACCAAGCCCAGCCGAGAGAGAGAAGGGAAAATATATACGTATGTATAAATATATAACAGAAATCGAGAGAAGAGGAGATAAAACCCTAAACCCACGGTCGGCGCGAACAACCCCCTGATGCCTGGCGACCCCTCCCCGCCCATGGTGCCGCCGTATGGGTCGCCGTTGGCCGGCCAAGCCGCGTCCGGCAATGGCTAAACCGAGAAACAGAGCAGTGGCAACAACATTAACGACAGCGACAGGCGGCCACTTCGTCGCTCGTTTCCTCTGCGTACGAAGGTGCATTTTACGAACCATTTTTCCCGGTACGTTCGCAACCTTCAGGGATATAAACCTTTTCAATTAGTTCAAATTTAGAAGCCTCAGATTGCTCGAAAATTCGATGCAAACTTCAATGAAAACGGCTTGGTGAACATGGAATTTTATAGTTCGAACACCCGTATTGGAAGACTGTTTCTAGTCGATCCATTGTCG
The DNA here is from genome assembly GCA_029216955.1 of Iris pallida. Classification (NCBI taxonomy): domain Eukaryota; kingdom Viridiplantae; phylum Streptophyta; class Magnoliopsida; order Asparagales; family Iridaceae; genus Iris; species Iris pallida. Next base: position 1,536,220 of record JANAVB010028395.1, read on the forward strand.
AGTAATGAAAACCCCCTAAACAGCCACCTAGACAACATATAGGGCTCCATAACCCATTTCATAGAAGTCGATTTCATCGACTACGCGCCGAGAAATCGGATCCCAAAGTTTACCAAAAACAAGTTTTAAAAACAATAAAAACCTTCGATACGACGTGCGTTCCGCCAATCCGAGCGACTGGTCGCGAACCGAAAGCATCGAAAGGTGCATATCAGCTTCGTGGATGTGTGGGCTTTTATAAAATTCAAATTGGTCGCATGTGCGCGACGAATTTAATGCGTATACGTCAAAATTCACCGTATCGACCTTTGTACAAATTTTCCAACTACTTTGTGCACGTTCGTCAGATCGAGACGAAACTTGCGCCAACAGGACCGTATCATTTTTCTGGTCCTGTATGCCACGTTTGGTTCGATTCTGAGATAATTGATCGGATCATCGTTTTGCGGGCCCTACGGTCCGACTCAACGGGCAATTTTGTGCACGGTCCGTCGGAATCCAACTTTGGACATACGGTTGGATTCGTATCAAAAAATTGTACCTATTGACATATAGTTTGACGACTTTAGAGACCATAGACTTTGGCATACTTTTCGGTGCAAAGCGGGTCCAACGGCGGATACAGTTTTGATCCAAAATTACCGTTTTGCCCCTGTGTCCAGAATTGGACTTAAGGACAGGCAAGTCTAAGCTAATTTGACTATTCTAAAAATGTTGGTAATATTTATTTCAGCATCCGAAGACTTCTGCATGTGTTGACTGATTGTTGACAGTGTTCTACCGTCTACTATGCGGCGTAGGCTGGCTTGGACAAGTCCCGTATCCGAAAAGTGGGTGCGGGTCGTGACAAGTTTTTGTGGTAGCCCATGCAGGTCAGTTTTTGTAAAAGATTGTGAACTCATGATAGTACTTAAGTTAGTCGTACTATTGCGAGCCTGTGACTAGGAAATGCTCATTCACAACTAGGAGTAAGTCAATATTAGGAGAATGGTTAGGACTAGGAGTCCCTAGTTTAATCTGACAGTTGGATAGTTATGGTTGCTACATAGGCTTCATTGAATTCTAAATCCCGTTAGATGATTTTCATAGAAGGATGTACTATTGTATTCTGAATCATAGTATTTCTGAAGTAGGTAGATTCGTAACCCCTCTTTTCAAAAGTTTGGAAAGTATTCTTTTATTTATTCGTTTGAATTAAAATGTGATTTTAGAATTTTTATAAATATTCAGTATAGAAGGCCTTAGTCACGGTTAAGTTTTGGAACGCAAGATAACCAAGAATTATGGCACTGAGAGTGTGGTCGAGTGCTTTGACTAGTGTTCTAGCCATGGTAGAGAAGACCGAGTCATAGATGTATTCTAACTAGGAAAACCAGGCCAAATCGTGACAAAACCCTAGAAATAAATTAATTATTTATTATTAAGATTATTGACTTTTAGAAGACCCGGTTGTTCCAAACTAGCCCGAACTCAATTCAAGTCCTGGTGGTCATGTAGTGCGGCCAACGTCGTCCATGTAGATATATAGATGTGTATATATATTTTGGTAGTCCATTTCTAGTATTGGTAATAATTTCTTTAAATTATATATTGAATATAATATATGTATTATTGCTATTTAATTTTATATTTTACTTGGAAATAGGATAACCTTCTCTTAGAATGATATTGTGGGATTTTGGAGATTTACTTAGGCTATACATATATACCTGTGTATAAATATATTCATAATAGGTAGACATAGTGCTTTATACATATTTTCCCTCGATCTTGAATATTAGAGAAATATAAAATCTAAGTTTATATTTCTTTTGTCCTCGACCATTTTTCTCTAATCATGATCAATTATATAACTTTATCTTATGTCTTTCCTAAACATCGCCGTATCCTAAGTTCGTATTACTTAAATTCTTTTCCTTGGATCTAAGGAATTATTTTTAAAATATCTTCTCCCTCAATTGTCTATTAATCTCTAGTTAAATTTTTGAATTCAAAAGTTTTCCTCTCAAACGTTGAATATTGAATATCCATAAAATAAAGGTTATAAGATTTTTACTTATCTTACCTTCGACCATGTCCTTCCTAATCAATCGTTTAAATTTTAAAAAATTGATACCTTCCCTTCAAGGATGGATACGTACACTTTCCTATAATGGTCAATTTGTTCAAATTTTTAGCTTTCTCCATCATGGTCAATTTGTTTCAGGATTTTTGAACCTCCGTTGAGATTTTAAGGATATAGTTGAAAGGATGATCGGTGACTTATGATGGCAGACGGTCGCGCATTGTCACCACTTATTTGACTTATGGAGACTGTGGGTTTACTGCAGCCAGCAGCGCACTGGCGAGGCATGATCCCTAAGTTGAAGTAATCTCAAGTAAGTATAAGTTATCGAAGATTGTCAAAGCTATATCTTGGTCATCCTATCTTCGTCTTTAAGATGTTATGTCCAGATTGGATAGAGTTGATAGGATATTCGTTACCATATCCTTGCTTGAGTCATGGAATCAAGAGTTTATTGCAGCTAGCTGTACACTGGCGAGGCATAAATTCTCGATAAAATGACTTTGATTATGTTTACGAGTTTTGAATACCATAGAGACTACGTCTTATCGGCATATAACTATTAAGTTTTCAAACTGATTTGTGCTTATTCCTAGTCACAATCTTCTCAATAAACCGGTAGTTCTCCCTTCCTTTCTTATCCTTCTATTTTTTAGATTGTCATCTTTTAACGTAATTTCAACTAGATTCCTAAACCTATCTCGATTTTGATTCTAAACTCGTGCCTAAATAATCGTGGATAAATATTTTAAGCATATCGAAACGATTTTGGATTTGATCATCCTTGAACAATTTTGATCCTGACTAGACTCATTTTATTATATTTCGATCGAGTCAATTCGTATCCTTTCCTAGGTTTGATTCTATGATCATGCCTACACAATCATTCATGTTGGAACGATTTCGATTGGATAATCCTTAAATACTTTGATCATGACCAAACTATTCGATTCTATTTCGATCGTGCCAATTCGTCTGTCATCCTAGAATTCAATACCATGATCGTGCCTAAATAATTTTGTTCAACCAGTTGTTCGTACCCAGATGATTTCAATTTTGATCGACCTTAAACCATTTTTTTTTTATCAGGACTAAATCATAGCTAAGGTTACACCTTCGTTCCAACTACGGTCATGACTATCTTGATCATGATCATGCTCGTGCCAACTTTCTACTTTCACCCTGCTTGGATGACTTGCACAATTAGCCTTGATCGTGACTGCCTCTTAGATGCGACTAAAATTCTGTTTAGATTTCATCGAGAACCTTGGTCATTCCTTAAAAAGCTGGTAATGACTCAACCATGCTGATCATAGATTGGTCGTGCCCAACCATTTCACCCTTGATCGTTCTTAAAAAATTTGCTTGTCAACTAGACCATTTGACCGAATACTGGTCGTACCAAATCACACTCTCCTTTTGTTTAGTATCTTTGTCATTTTTATGCGTGACTAATTAGATCATGAATCATATCACTCCCTTGATTATACCATTCGTCGTTTTATTCATATCAATTAAAAATTTAGTTTCTTGATTATTCTTCATAGCCGTGCCTAATCGTGCTCTTTGAAATTTTGAAGACGAAATATTTTTAAGGTGGGTAGATTTGTAAACCGTGGGTAGATTTGTAAACCCATATCCCTGATTTCAAAAATTTTATTTTGTTTTATTTTAATAAATTTTGGTTAGAAAATAGATTTTATTTGTAACCACTATAGAATATATTTGGATGACAACAGAATTTTTCTCAAACTATTTTGGATTTAGAATTTATAAAATATCGTTTAAATTATTTGCTAATACTCATTATCAATTAAATTCATTTTGTTATATTAGAATTAGTTTGATTCAGTCTTGGAATAACAAGGATATGTACTGTTTAAATAATATATACCATATTTTCCAAGTCATTTGATAAACATATTATCCATTTAAAATTATTATTGTATTATATTTAGATTCGATCAAATACATTTTTACATTTTAATAAAATCTTGAATTATTTTTAAAAAATCGTTACGGATTGATTTAGATTTGTTAATTCCAGTATTTATTTAAATCTTAGAAAGATTTCATCATCCTAGTCCTTAAATTCGAGGACAAATCATTCTATGGTGGATTGGTCGTAAGCCCACTTTTCGATTTCTTACATTCTCCATTTAGTTTATTTTAGTTTAATTATTTTTCCAAATCGGAAAATAATTTTTATTATATTTTTATTCTAGATATTTTGTGAAAAAAGTGAGGAGAGATTGGCAAAATTTTAGAAGAAATTTTATTCTAGGATTATTTGAATTACTATTTTATCAAGAGTTATATTAAATTCAAATTATTACTATATTATTTTAGAAGATATTGTATTTGTGAAAAATATACAGCTATAAATATCTGAATTATTCTTAACAAATATTTTGATAATTGATTTTATTACGAGGATTATTTAAAGTAATGAGTATCATTTTAGACAATATTTTATGAATGATTTGGGGCATGATTGGGTCAAATCCTTAGATTTCCTTTTTTCGAAGTTTCAAAAAATTTTATTCATTTATTTATTCACATATTTTATTTATCGGGGTTGAACGCAGATTTCGTCGATACCTTGTTTATGATTATTTTCCTTAGCAAACTTGTTTCAAAACTGAAGTTGAGAGCATTTTCGAACTTTTAGAGTTTCAAACACTTTCTTCCTATTTTAGTTATTTTATTCGATCAATTTCTTTTATCATAAATTTCTACTACCCTTCACCAATCTACCAAGTCTGCCTATCCTAGTAGTCCTTAAATTCGAGGACGAATTTATTTTTAAGGTGGGTAGATTTGTAGCTCCCCTTCCCAAATTTTTTTGAAATATTTTTATATTATTTATTTGATTTAAATGGTGATTTTTAGAATTTTAGAATTAATCATTTAGTTAATTCTTACGGTAGATAACCTTAGCCATGGTTGAGTTTTGAAGTACCAGACGACTAGGAATCATGGCATGATAGTACAATAGCGTGCCTTGACTAGTGTATTAGCCATAGTAGGGATGACCGAGCCATAGTGATGTCCTAACTTGAAAAACTAGGCCAAGTTGCAACTTAACCCTTACCGAAGATTTATTTACTTATTATATTATTGAGTTTTAGGGAATCCGGTTGTACCAAATTAGACCATATTGGACCCAAACCAAGCCCAAGCCTATATAGACATACTTATAGGTGTGTACAAATATTTCCTAACTTTTTGGTAGACTTAATAATATTTTCTAAATATTTGGTTATTCATACAAAATGTGTATTATTAAAATTTAAATAGAGTTTTAGAATATTGGTACAATTTTCTAGGGTCAGATATGTTCACCAAGACTCTTTTGGTTATTTAATGGGTTATTGGTATTATTATTATTATGTGGTTATTATTGTAATTGTTCGTAAATAATGTCAATAGCATTCGTTTATTTGATTATTCATTAGCAAATGAATTATATATATAATATCGTTATTTATAGTAATATTCTATTACAGAATTACAATAGCATTTTCTAAATATAATTGCCTAGATTTTATTTGGGTTTATAGAGTAAATGTACAAAGGGTATTCAATATACATTGGATCGTATATTGCTATATACATACTTCGTGTTTATTTAATGGTCTATTTATTATTTATATAAATCAATAATTGTTATATTTAATATAGTATATATATATATATATATGTGAATAGGTGTATGTATATATAAATATATGTAATATATGTGTGTATGTGTATATATATAAATATATATAGCAGTATGTATACATATATGTGTATATATATCTATGAATATGTATATATACATTAATGGCTAAAACAGAAATATGAATAAAATAAAATAGGAAGAAAGGAATCCCAGCCAAATAAACTAGCCCGGGCCCAACCATCCCTTCAATCCCAGCCCAGCAAGGCCTGACCCCCCTGTTATCCACACAGCAGCATACCAAGCCCATCCGAGAGAGAGGGGGGAATATATACGTGTATATATATATATATATATATATATATATATATATATATATATTTTGCGACCCCTTCCCGCCCATGGCGCCGCCGTATGGGTCGTCGTCGGCCGGCCAAGCCGCGGCCGGCAATGGCTGAACTGAGAAACAGAGCAGTGGCAACACCATTAACGACAGCGGCAGGCGGCCACTTCGTCGCTCGTTTCCTCCGCGTACGAAGGTGCATTTTACGAACCATTTTTCCCGGTACATTCACAACCTTCAGGGATATAAACCCTTTCAATTAGTTTGAATTTAGAAGCCTCGGATTGCTCGAAAATTCGATGCAAACTTCAACGAAAACGGGTTCGTGAACATGGAATTTTATAGTTCGAACACCCATTTTGGAAGACTATTCCTAGTCGATCCATTGCCGAGTAAGGAAAACCCCTTGAACAGCTTCCTAGACAACATATAGGGCTCCACAACCCATTTTGCAGAAGTCGATTTCATCGACTACGCATCGAAAAATCGGATCCCAAAGTTTACCAAAAACCTATTTTAAAAACAATAAAAACCTTCGATACGACGTACGTCCCGCCAATCCGGGCGATGTGTCGTGAACCGAAAGCATCGAAGGGTGCGTATCGGCTTCGTGGATGTGTGGGCTTTGACGGAATTCAAATTGGTCGCGTGTGCGCGACGAATTTGGTACGTATCCGTCAAAATTTACCGTATCGGCCTCTGTGCAAATTTTCCTATTACTTTGTGCACGTTCGTCAGATCGAGACGAAACTTATGCCAACAGGAGCATATCGTTTTTCTGGTCCTGTTTGCCAAGTTTGGTCAGATTCTGAGACAGTTGACCGGATTGCCATTTTGCGGGCCCCACGGTCCGACTTAACGGGCGATTTTGTGCACAGCCCGTCGTAATCCAAATTTGGATATACGATTGGATTCGTATCAGAAAACTGGACCTGTTGACATATAGTTTGATGACTTTAGAGACCACAGACTTTGGCATACTTTTCGGTACAAAGCGGGTCCAACGGCGGACACCGTTTTGACCTAAAATTACCGTTTTGCCCATGTGTCTAGAATTGGACTTAAGGACAGTCAATTCTAGCTAATTTGATTATTCTAAAAATGTTGGTAATGTTTATTTTAGCATCCGGAGACTTCTGCACGTGTTGACTGATTGTGGCTCATTTAGTGGTATAGTATTATCGGCTTCACCAGCACAGGACCTCAGGCGAGTACATCTCTGATAGTTTTTTATATCTGATTATCTCTATGAATCTTGTACGTAGTGGTGTTTTACATTGATATTCCATTGGTTCTTGACACAATGTTACACGAGATAGTAGTTATGGATTCTTTGCATGTTGTTCGTGACCAATCTATTACTGTGTTCGTGACCTGTTTGGATCCATGAGTACTAGTCAGGCAGGGAAATACTCAAGACATGTAAACAAACCCAAAATTATTCTTGCCTAATAAAAGTCGCACACTTCACGTGCGGGGTACCGGATCTTATTCTTTCCTAATAACAGTCGCACATTTCATGTGCGGGGTGCCGGATTTAGCCTTAGCCGTTTACATGTCGAAGTAGTATATCAAATCACTAGATATGTACAGTGTCTGGTTCTACAGTATATATTGCTGGCTACATGTTTTCTCTATTTTTAGTACTCACTTGCCTTGTTCACCATGCTCAGTTTCTGTCATGATTCTATACTTGTCTTTTCGTCGTGTATTTTATTATTATTTACAGATTTATGGATTTTCGCATTTATTGAATCTGTTATGAGATTGTACTCGTTCCATTCCTAACTGGAAATTAACATTTTTCAGGTTAGCTGTGGCTTCACTTAGCTTTGGGAGATACGGATGTACTTGCAGGCAGAAACCTAGAAATTGATAGCAGTTGTATCATTTTAATTAATTGTGAGAACTTTATATTTTTCTTTAACTATAAATATTGTAAATATTGTAATCAAATTTAGAAATGTGAATGAGCAATAGTTTATTTTGAGCATTTATTTCTTATGGGCTTGACAGCGTTCTACTGCCGACTCTGCGGCGTAGGCTGGCTTGGATACGTCTCGTATCCGAAAAGCGGGTACGGGTCATGACACCAGTGACCTTCATATAGATAGGTCCAGTGCTAATGATGTCTTATGTAGGAAGAGTAAGTTATTACTCAATTACAGGAAAGGATGTCGGCTATTGGTGAGAATAACCTGAAAGGTGACAATTATATTGAATTATGATATTGTTCCTGACAATGTCTTGTGTAGGCTGAGTAAGTATTATAAATATACAGGAATGGCTACATGACCGTGGGTAAGAATCACCAAAGGGTGATATCATATTGCTTTACATTATGTTAGCTAAGAAATATATGCATGCTTTACTTCTGTCGGATATGAACTGCTAATTGACCCTATGGCAACGAGAAAGACCACTTTTAATAATTTTCTATAACATGATTACTTAGTATTGTCTTCTTAGATGAGTTGGGCCAGCACTACTCGCCAGTACATTGATGATATACTGACCCACATTGTGGGCAATATTTTAGGTGCTCGTGCATGAGGGAAATCATTTGATCAGTGCTTGGCATTGATGAATCGGATGGGTGTGCAGAAGCTCTTCTTACAAGACAATATCTTCTTCTATATGGGACAAAATGTATGGAACAGTGTAACTCAGTTGTACCAGTGAGATTGTAGCCAAATCGGCAAGTTCATTGTGAGCAAAGTCGACATATTCAGTTATAAAGCCTAAATGGCAAGTGTATATTCAGTTGGTTATTCAAGAGTCTTGTAATCTATTGTAAACTCTGTATTCAATGACAAGTCTTGTAATCAGTTGTAAATATCAATAAAGAGATACATTTTCTTCATATCTTGTTGTGACTTTAATTTATCTACTTGTTTTTGCTGCGCTGTCGTTGTTTTCTAAGAAATACCAGGAACCGTAATGGTTTTTCCTTGTACAAGTACAATCTAGACTTGTATGGCATCATGCCCAGTGGCTAGCTTTTGATCCTCCGGGATTGGGGCATGACATGATCCATCTTATCAGTGTAAGGATTAGGAATAACTTTTTTAACTTATCTCGGAATGGGCATGTAGAAGCATAAATAAATTTCATAGACCAAGTCAAAGAAGTTGAAAGCTTTACGCAAGTCAAATTGAGTTAGATTCAAGTTTTATGCAGAGATTAAACAAAGTCTAGCTTTACGCAAACTACTTTACGCGAGAGCTATTCTCAGCTTTTACGCGAGAGACAGGCTGTCCATATCGTATTTAATGCGTGTGATACTGCTCTGACAGAATGATTTTCTAACAGTACATTGCATAGAAGCCAAGAATATTTTTTACACCAAACACAACACTTGTCGTTTAGCATGCAGACAGGCTACTTTACGCTTAAGCGACCATTTCCTTTACGCATGAAAGCTATTTGAGTCTTTACGCTCAAGGCTTTCGTGTGCGTAGAGTTTATTTGAGCTAATTATACGCTCAAGGCTACTTTTCAGCCACTTTATGCAGGAAGTCTATTTTGGGTTATTTTACGCCCAGTCTGCTACTTTACGCAGGAAGTCTATTTTGGGTTATTTTTATGCCCAATCTTTTTCTGGCTATGTGAGAACGTGGTCTGTATACGTGGCTTTTATGCCACACTTATCGAGTAACGTGTGTATGTGCTCTACCCATATTGTTGAAGTTGTGGGACACGTGTCACCATGCGTAGAGATCACAACTCTACATGAGACACGTGTCATCATACATAAAGGGTGATTTTCAATCGTGGGTGGCAGTTACTTGCGTAGAGACCCAATTATGTTGTTTTTTACGCGCAAAGGGTCTAGTCTATAAATAGACTATTTTTAACACAAGAAGACATCAAGAGATAGACAGAGAAGGAGATTCTGAGAAAACTCATACTTTCAGAGTGATATTTTCTGAAGCAATTCTTCAACATTTTCTCAAGAACAGGGTGAAGCAAAGCTGGAAAGCATTCGACTGAGCCATCAGTGTCGTAGTGTCGATACCTTTCTGGTGACTTAGTTCTTCCGATTGTTCATCTTCTTCAAGCAGTTCTCTTCATCATCATCGTGTGGTCCAATGAACAAAGTGATCGCTCTCAGATCAGACTTATACAGCAATACTTCCCAGAAACAATTTGTACTTTTGTATTTTTTCTCGTTTTCTTTCAAAAGCCAATTTTAGGCATTTTGTTAAGTGAAACCAAATGGCGACTCTGCTGGGGACGACTTTCTCCTCCGATGAGAAAGCAATTGCTTAATATAATGATGTGTCGGTTGGATCGACAAAGAAGACTGGTTGTTCAATTCGACCAGACTGCTTACGAAGAAATGCTCCGAACTGGGGGTAGTACTCGCTGGTCCAATGTGCAAAAATTACGGAAGGTGCAAAAAGTTTGGATTCCTAAGTCCAAAGTATCCTCTGATCTCCTCGCTGTCTCTGAAGGCAAGAGAATTCTTCCCACTCCTGTTGTTGGGACTTCCGTCTGTGATGAGGCAGTCCCTACTTCAGTGTTGCACCCCGGGCGTAAAAATCAGTCTCCCATTTGTGACGTGGTAGACACCCAAGTCTTATGCTCTGTGCATAAAAATCAGTCTCCCGTCTGTGACGTGGTAGACACTCAAGTCTTACACTCTACGCGTAAAGGTAAATCTCCTGTCGGTGACATGGTAGATAAAGTTCACAATGATGCTTTTGTATCTAAAGTGAATTTGCCTACACGCATGCAGCATAAAAATAAGAATTCTATTGTTGGTAAAACTTCTATTTTTCACCAACAACCTTCTTATACTGCTTTACGCAAAGTACCAAACCATCAAATTACGCGTAATGCTGATGGATTTCTTTGTGCACAAAAATCTCAGGATTTACGCACACAACTCCAAGCACGTAAAAATATACAGTTTGGTTCTGCTAATGCAGCCAGTAATTTTTTTATACGTAAGAGACTAAACGTTTATCTGTCCCAAATATAATAAAGAAGACGACTCCTTCCACTCCTTCTGATTTACGCGAGTTACTTGTACAAAAGCATAAAAATAGAAAATCTCCTGTGATACTCCCCCAAAAAAATTATCGTTGTGAGTGTCACCAGATTGTAATCAAATGTTGCTGTTCGGCTTCTAAACGGTCAGTTTTTGACCGATTAAGCTATAATGTGCCTCAGCAACCAATTGATGACCAAGAACATGAGTTGTCCTATGCATCAGTCAATATGGCATCTCATATCAATAGAGTACGACGTCCAAGACGCAATTCGTCCAGAACTCCAAGCCAACAACAGTTCAACTGACTCCTTGACACTTTTGAAGGGGTATATCAGCATACTCGGTCAAGAAGTCAAAGACCATTGCAATATTCAGATTCAGAAGCTGGGGTACCCAGTCTTTGGAGTCAGAAACCGATACGTTGATTTATACCTCTACACCAATCCCTCTGTATGTTCAAGGGAGGTAGAATCTTATGTTATCAGTGAAGAACCAGAGATGTCTACTTCTAATACAGAGCAACGTCTCTCAGCAGTGGAACAATCACTGAAGGACATGCTTTCCATGATGCAAAATATGCATCAAATAATAATGACTCAGCAAATTGTTCAGCCGGCAGTGGTAGCACCGGTCCAGGTAGCAACACAAACTCAAGATAGTCAAGGGGCTGACATACCTTTGAATAATCTTAGTCAAGAGCCTACTATCAATCAAAACTCCTCATCTCCAGATCCTCTCATTCCAGAAGATGTACCACCTCCGGTGCGGGTTACGGTACATCCAGCCACTATCCAATCAAATGTGCTTCCTCAAACTAGTGAAGCTATTCAAGCGGTACGTGAGTTAAAAGCACAGTTTGAGGTTCTTAAGCACAAAGATCAGCTCCAGAGGTTAGGGATCAAGCAACCTTATCCTCCCCATTCGAATGATGTGCCTTTTTCTCCAAAATTCAAGCCACAGTCTATGGTGTTATTTGATGGAAAGGCTTCTCCAAGCCAATATATCAATTATTTTGATATTATGACTGTGCATCTGCAAAAGAATGATGCTCTTCTCACTCGAGTTTTCGTTGGATGTTTACAGGCACTGCATACGACTGGTATCGCAGTCTGCCCGATAATTACATATCGTCTTTTGACGAATTCAAAGCAATATTTCTCTCTCGTTTCTATAAAGGAGGCATGGACATGAATATGTCCTCCTTAATAGAGCTTAAACAGAAAGAGAAAGAAGATACTCGGACGTTTATTGAACATTTTCGACATGCTACTTTGAAGATGGCTCCTGGTATGCCAGATTCAGCATTGATTGATACATAAAAAATGAATCTGCGACCAACCATTGCTGTCTTTATAGGTTCTTAATTCACAGATTGGGCCTCATTCATTACAGCAGCAGTTTCGTCGAGACCAATGGTAGATTGGCTCGTGAACATAGGATGATCTTCGCCTCAGAAGATAAAGGAAAGAAAGCCTCTTCAAGTAACAATTTCGGCAATCGCAATGGGAAAGGAAAGGAAACCCTAGTAGTAAATCTTTCAAAACTCAAAATGATGCCAAATAATCCGGAGTCTTCTAAACAAAAAGAAGAGTACTCTTTTGATGACAGTGATATCTCAGGGATATTCTAATGTCTCGTCAAGTGTGGTAAACTCTAGATTCCAGAGCCAAAATGACCTAGAAAGGTGAATCTAACTGACAATCCCAAGTATTGTATCTATCATAGATATATAAATCATCCTACCAAGGCTTGCTATGTTTTAAAGAAAAAAATCCAAGAGTTGATAAATGCTAATGCCATCGCTTTAACCAATGATGAGCATACAGTCACAACTAATATGATTTCCTTTCAATTTGGAGGTTTTCCTCCATAACAAGTTTCAGATGGGATTGTCCCAATTCCAAAGGCGACAATGAAGATTGTAAATCTCCCGCCAGTTAGAGAGCAAAGTGAAGGATTATTGCCTCTCATATTAAAAAATGGTGAAATCATGTAGGTACACCCTGACTTAGTACCTGAAATGGAAAATGAAAGTAAAACTTCAAAATCTAAGAAAGGTCAAAAAGTCAAAACCTGCAATATGATTTCTCATGTTGTTACTCCAGACTATGATGATTTGGATCATCTTTGGAACGACATTCCGTTAGAGGATAGACTAAGGGGTCTGAATATATGCCCTCCAAGTTTGGCTCCTCCTACCAAACTCAAACTTACTCATTGGCAATTGTTAGCAATGAATAGTATCCCTCTATACAGGACACAACAAGTTTTTGCTGCTTATGAGAAAGCTCCTGTAGGAATTTTTCCTCCTATCTCGAAAACCCCTACTCCTGTGGCTATAGAGGTCTCTGTTCCTTCTTCGTCTGTTGGATTATTTGTTGAGAGTCCGCTACCCACTCACATGTATAGTCAACAATCAGTCCATCTCATGAAAAAGATGGGCTATGACTTTTAAAAGGCAGAAGGCTTGAACTATGGTAAAGGTATGTGAGTTCCTTTACAAATTCACCGCCAGAAATCCTCTGTCGGTTTGGGATTTGAGGTTCCTCATAAAAATCCTCACAAAAAGAAGACTAAGGGAAAGAAGACTAAATTCTGCAATATGGTACTTCATTTTCCTAAGTCTGAAGAAGAAACTTTTGCTGGTACGAGATCTGGGAAAGAGTACCACAAAGATTATGAGGGAACTCCCAAAGAAGCAGATGACGTCACTGAAACACTACCAATTCAGTCATCTTCTATGCCTACTGAGACAAGACCTTCTAAACCATCAACGGTTGAAAAATGGAAACAGAAAGCAGTACGCTTTGACGTCCCATTGAAGTCTGCTTCAAATCAAGGGGTAGTGATGAAACCCTATAAGTTCGATATTCTAGCCCAATTAGCTAATACTCCGGATAGACTTTATATCTTTGAGTTGCTTTGTCTTTCTAAAGAAAGTCGAGAAACTTTGAGCGAAGCTTTGCTACAGGCAGATTCATGCTTAGCTCAACTCAAAAGTCTTGACAATATACTAGTGTCGTGTCTCCAATGTCATAGTGTGATGGAATCAATTCCTAACATTACCTTTACACAAGAAGATATGCTGTTGAAGCATAATAGACATGACAGGCCTTTGTGTTACACAGGGTATATTGATTCTTCTGAAATCGACAGGATTTACAATGATCCTGGGTCTTCTATTAGCATTATTCTTCAGAGTATACTATGACCCTTGAGGATTTCTACTAGTGATTTGACTTACACTAGTACTACAATAGTTGGTTTCAACTCTGGAAAGAGTAAACCATTGGAGAAGATTCGTCTGAAGATTCAAATAGGTGATCTTCGAACTATGGCAACCTTTTATGTTATCAACTCAGATGTATCTTACAACATCCTCCTTGGAAGACCATGGATACATGAGCATAACATTGTGCCTTCAACTCTCCACCAATGCTTCAAGTATTCTTAAGGGATTGTGAAGACTGTATTCGCAGATATCAATCCTTAAGGGTGTTAAAGCCTATTTCTCTGATTCAATACTCTACAAGCAGGAGCATGTGAAAGAAATATCTAATATGGCTGAAGATCGGTCGCCTGCAGAAGATCAATCTGCCTTAGAAGATCCTTCAGAAGATCAACCTTTGATGATTAAAGTTAAAGGTCGAATTCAACCCCAACCTGTCAATGACGAACCTTTGATGATTAAGGTTAAAGGAAGAACTCGAGCTTCGTGTGAGGAATCTGTGAGTATTCCAGTCAAGAGCCAAGTTCAACCTCTCATGATCAAGGTCAAGGGACGAACTTCTCGTACAAATAATCCAGAACCACTGATTATCAACCTTGGCAAGTCTACGCTGAAGACGGATGACGGTCCGTTAATGATCAATCCAAAGCATAGTAGTCAGTTTATAAATGATGTAAATATCGATCATTCTGTACTTTCTAATATTAATAAAGATTTTTTTTGGAGTATATGGCTGTCAAATTTATTAAAAGAATCACTTTATCTGCTGATAATTAAAGTCATCAACATAAAAATGACATAAATACAGAGAAAACCTTATATATTAATCATAAGGAAAATTCTTTTCCTCCTCATGTCGATGTTGGACGCTATGCTCAAATGTTCCTAACATTTTCTCCTTATCTTCTACCTGTAGCCTTATTATCACAAGCTTGTGTAACGTATGGACGTTACGAAAAATCTTATTTTGTGATCCCGTCTAATAAGAAAAACAAGTACCAAATTGTGTTTGGCTTGGCTAGAAATATCCTTGTTATTCAAACAGATGATCTCATAGAGAAAAATAAAAGAAAAATCAGAATTGACAAATATAGTCAACAATCTCTTAAGATTATCTAGAATATGGGATATGATTTGAAAACTATGCTAGGTCTCAATCAAGGCAAAGGTAGACGGTTAACATTATGTGGGAATCCGTTTTACCAAAAAACTCATCATGGGTTGGGATACGATCCATCATATATGTTTAATGAAGATATACAAGAAGAATTTTCTTTCAGTTCTTCACAATCCTCAGATTCTGAAGAAATCCAGTTCATTGAATCTAGTACATCCCACATATTTAATGAAGATATGGAAGACAAATTTTTTTCCAGTTCTTTACAATCCTCAGATTCTAGAGAAAACCAGTATGTTGAATCTGAACGCATCTTTTCGGTCAACATGGTTCAAACTGATGGTGAATCTGAGCTATTTGAAAATGACCCTTGGGCACAACAAATGGACACTCAATGGAGCTTCATTTTGAACAACGACAGCCACCTACAGAAGATGAAATTGTCTAAATTGATGTTAGAGATAAAATAACGTCTAAGCCGATATTCATCAGCAAAAACCTTTCTGAAGATGAAAAATAAGAGTTGATAAAGCTTATTAAAGAATATATTGATATCTTCGCATGGAGTTATGAGGATATGCTGGGCCTGGATCCTAAAGTAGCTACTCATAAACTTAATATTCTTCCTAATGCCAAACTTGTAAAACAACAGCAGCAGCATTTTCGACCAGATATGATGGATGCAATTGAAGCAGAAGTCAAAAAGCTGATCACATGTGGCTTTGTTCGTGAAGAACAACACCCAGACTGGGTTGCCAACATTGTTCCTGTTATGAAGAAGAATGAAAAAGTCCGTGTTTGCATAGATTTTTGAGATCTTAATGCAGCTTGTCCAAAAGACGAATTTTTACTTCCAATTACCGATGTCATGATAGACAATACATGTGGTTTTGAACGCATATCTTTCATGGACGGATTTTCAGGATACAATCAAATTAAGATGCATCCAGGAGATGAAAATCATACTGCTTTCCGTACACCCCTTAGAGTTTACTGCTATACGGTTATGTCGTTTGGTCTGAAAAATACCGTTGCTACTTATCAAAGGGCCATGAGCAATATTTTTTAAGAACATCTACGAAAAATAGATGAATGTTATGTGGATGATATTGCTGTCAAAAGTCGGTCAAAAGATGATCACATTCAAGATTTGAAGACAGTATTTGAGTTGATACATCGTCATCAATTAAAGATGAACCCTACTAAGTCTTTCTTAGGGATTTCTAGTGGCAAATTTTTAGGATTTGTCATCACTTCTCAAAGTATCCATGTTGATCCTGATAAAATTAAAGCAATTCTTGAAATACGTCCTCCACGTAATCTAAAAGAACTACGTGGCTTCCAAGGTCGCATTGCTTATATCAGGAGATTTATATCAAATCTTTCTGGGAGATGTCAAACTTTCTCTCATTTATTAAAGAAAGGTGTGTCATTTGTTTGGGATGAAACATGTCAAAAAGCATTCAATGACATCAAGCAATACCTTACAAATCCACCTGTTCTAGTACCTCCAGTAGTAGGAAGACCATTTTTGCTATATGTTCGAGCCTTAGATCATTCTCTTGGTGCTCTTCTTGCACAGAAAAGTGATATGGGTCATGAACATGCAATTTATTATCTTAGCCGAATGATGGTTCGAGCTGAACACAGGTATACCCCTATGGAGAAAGAATGTCTGGCTTTAGTTTTTGCCATTCAAAAGATACGACATTATGTGTCAGGACAGATTATTCATGTCATATCCAGAATAAATCCTATTCAGGTATTGATGAGAAAGCTAAGCATTCTTAACTCCAGGTTAGCCACCTGGGAAATGTTGCTTACTCCTTATGATATGGTCTATGTACCTTAGAAATCAGTAAAGTCGTGGATTGCAACATGACTTTGAGGGATGACATTTGGCAACTATACTTTGATGGAGCATCGCGAATTGGACCTAAGGGCAATATTGTCTCTGGAGTAGGCATCGTCTTGGTCTCTCATGATAAAATGGTCGTATACTGTGCTTATTCTCTTAATGAACCATGTTCCAATAATGTGGCAGAATATAATGCTATACTTATTGGTCTTCAAGTAGCAAAACAATTGGACATTGAGTTCCTAGAAGCTTATGGAGATTCTCAACTTATTGTTAATCAGGTCAGAGGGACATATGAAGTCAGAAATCCTGACCTCATTCCCTATCATCAAGTGGTAATCGAATTAGTTCTTTCATTCAAAGGATTCTTCATTGAATTTGTACCACGTTCTAAAAATTTGGAAGCTGATGCTCTCGCTAGTCTAGCTGCAGACTTAGCAGTTCCAATTAGAAGACAAAATATCATTACTTTGTTGGATAGAGATCTATTCTGTGTCAAGAATAATTTGTATATTGAACAGAGTTATACTACAGAATCAAAGTCTTAGCAAAGGGATTGGAGAAGTCCATTCATTGATTATGCGGTCCATAGGATTTTACCGGAAGATTCAAAAGAAGCTGCATCAATCAAAAGACGATCATTTTGATTCTACTACGATTCTTCTGTGCATATGTTGTATCGTCGTTCTTATGACAGACTTTTATTGCGTTGTCTTTCTGAAAGTGAAGCCAAACAAGAACTTCGTGAAGCTCATGATGGGGTCTGTGGTGCACATCAGCCAGGTCCGAAATTACAAGACCGTATTCGGAGAATGGGTTATTATTGGCCTTCCATGATAGCAGACGCTGTGGATTATGCTAGACGGTGTAAAGCATGCCAGATTCATGCTGACTTTATTTACCAACCTTATGAATTCTTACATCCTACAACAGCTTCTTGGTCTTTCAAAGCTTGGGGCATGGATATTATTGGTCCAATTAATCCTTCTTCTGTAAAAGGGCATCGGTTTATCCTGGCTATAACCGATTACTTTTCTAAATGGACAGAAGCAGTTCCTCTTGTGGAAGTGAAAACATATAATGTGGTTAGCATCATTAAACATCATGTCATTTATCGTTTTGGGGTTCCCCGAAGGATAATCCATGATAATTGACCACAATTTGCCAGTCAGGCGTTTTATCGATTCTGTGACAAGAATCGGATCCAGAACTTAGCTTCTACAGCTTACAATCCAACTGCTAATGGTTTGGCCGAAGCTTTCAATATGACAATTATTAAACTTCTCAAAAAGTTTACCTCTTCTAATAAACGTGATTGGAATGAGAAACTTGGAGAATGTTTATGGGCTTACTGAACGACAGTCCATACTCCTACTAGTTTTACACCATTCTTACTGGTTTACGGATGTGAGGCTGTTCTTCCACTGAAAATCCAGATTCCATCTCTTAGAATAGCCATTGCTATTGAGCTAACTACAGAGAAAATGATCGGTTGAGACTTCAAGAACTTGAAGGACTAGACGAGAAGCGTCTTCAAGCATAACAACATATCAAGTTTTATCAAGCCCGCATATCTCGAGCTTTCAATCGTAAAGTTAAAGAGAGGGAATTCAAAGTCGGTGAGCTAGTTCTAGCTGTCTGAAGACCGATGGTGATGACTTATAAGAGCAAAGAGAAATTACAAGCAAAATGGGAAGGTCCTTATGTAGTCGAGACAGTATTCTCTAATGGTGCCTATAGGTTGTCTAAACCTAATAGAGATTTGCTCATGATGCCAATTAATGGCAAATTCTTGAAGTAATATTATGTCTAAATTTCTTCTTTATTCCCCAGCTACCAAGGTTTGGTTAAGCTGATTATTTGTTCTCCTAAAAGAGAATTTTGATCTTCTGTCTTACCAACTGATTTTGGAAAGAAAAAAGATTTATTATTTATCATGTTCTCATGACCTCTGAATAAATATTAAGTTTATTTCTTTTCTTATCTATCATGTCCATATGGCCTCTGAATAGATATTAATCTATTTTCTTTAAGTTGTTACGATCTGTCATTCATATTACCTCTGATAGTATTGTATACTCTAAAAAGAAAATAAGATTCATTATCTATCATGTCCACATTACCTCTGATAAGTCTTTTCAATCTTATACCTATTATTTAAATTTAAAATAAATGATAGGGTCATAAAACAAATATTTTATTCACTTCTTGAAATATTACAGAATGGAAAAGACAGAAGAATGCCAAATTCTTTATTGAAGATATGAAAAGAAGAATACAAAATTCTTTTTTGTCTAAGGTGGAGCAGATACATCTGCAAGCATTTTCTGCAACTATGCCAAACGCTTCTCACGAGAGCTCAGTATGGTTGTAGTAGCTATAGATCGTCGAGCTTCTGGAGTACAGAGATGGGAGAGTTTGGCGAAAGTAGCCATCCATTTATCCTTGGCGTCATCAAGGGTTTTAATGACATCTTCAGCACCAAAAACTTTCTCTTCCAATATTGAGCTCTGTGTCAGATGTTGGTCTCGAGCTACAATTATCTGCTCTCTTTCTGCTTTCAATCGAGCCAACTCTGTCTCAACTTCACGAATTCTATCATCTTGCTGATGAATTCTTATGTTTGAAGTCTAATAGGCTTCTTTATGCATCTCCGGCAAGGGTTTAGTTTCATTCAATAAAGCTTTTTCCCTGGCAACTTTGTTGCTGTAGTCCTGGAGAGATTCATTGAAAATAGTCTCCTGAGTGATGTATTGTCACGACCCGCACCCTAGAGTAAGGGCACAAGACGTGGGTACGTCCAGCCTACGCCGCAGTATCGGCGGTAGAACGCTGTCCTAGGTCAACATACATCTAACAAAATATCTCTAAACAGTTTATACTCCCCGAATGGGGTGACATAGCAGTAAAACTCAATCACAACTAAGCAAGAGATAGCACGATATGAAATAGAACTCAAGGAAACAAATAGATAAAAAGTAGTCTAAGATAATCCCAGCAATATCCAGAGAAATACAAACTCAGCTACAGCATAAAAGAATATATACAACTCTGAACTCCAAATATAGTCTAGCTAAAACATGTTTCATGACTACATAAAAGAAGATAAGCCTAACTAATCTAGACTAGGTAATCGGGGTAATAACCTCAGCTAGAGCTGGGTCCTCCTGAGGGTCCAGCTCGTAGGTGTCATCTAAGGCTGCCCCGTAGTAAGTATCCAAACAAGCCTCCTCCTCGTCCTCTGTAATATTTTCAACAGGTCCATTCAGGACAGGAGCGAGTACAGTACATCTCAACAGTTCATAGCAGGTTAGAAGTTATAATCATGCAGTAAAGTAAGATACAAGTACTGAAAGAAATGTTGTATATAAACAGAGAGAGAGCTATAATAGAAATATCTACTATAAATAGAGACTAACAGTGGCTAGTGAGTCAGAGTACAATATAGACATGTAAATGGCATAGGAGATTCTGATAAGACACTATGGAAGAGATTCTGATAAGATACTACTTGGGTATTATTCATATGTCTACTTCTACTCCCCCGTACCCCCAATCAGTACACAAGGATCCAAACAGGTTATGTTATGATTCTATGTAACAGCCCCCGAAGGGTGGTAAGCCTCCGAATGGTTATAAGCCCCCGAAGGGTGGTAAGCCCCCGAAGGGTGGTACATAGTAGTCCCAAAAATGGGGATTCTAGGAGACTCTGTGATCATAAGAGTATATGTCACAAGTGATCGAAGAACCTGTGAAGCATAGTGATATGACATGTAAGTGAAACGCACAGAACATGTAGTACCCGATGCTCCCTAAGGATAACATCTCAAGAAGGGATCCGTATAGTACCAACCCGTATGACCAACGTAACAGTATAAGTAAAGTAATTTAATACAGGAAATAATTCTAAGCAGGATATGAAATGATCAGAGAATGTACTCGCCTGGTATCTGAGTGTCCAATATGAAAGTACTGTCCGAGGAGTGGTGTCTGGCTCCTAATCAGAACAGCACAAGTCACAACAAGTCCAAAATGGTAAAATGAAGTCCTACTATGTATTCTACATGATTCTAGGTCAATCTAGGCCAAAGTCAACTCTTGGTCAACTCTGGTCAACCCTAGAAGTCAAACTAGGTCAACTATGGTCAACCAAGTCTAGACTATGCCAAACAGGTCATTCTAGGTCTAACTAGTCTACATTAGTCTAATCAAGTCTAGCTTAGTACTCCTACACAATCACAAGGTCAAAACCAATATCACACATACACAATTACTACACACATATATCTATGTGCCCTATAGCTATATAGGCACACATATATTGGCATAGGCTAAGTCAACATATCATGGCATATCTATTTGACATTTCAATTAGCTATAAAACTTATATAAATTATAAGAATTTAAGGCTAGTATATGCATTACACTACATATGTGATTTACATACATAAATAGATTTACACATGGTCTATATACATACATATATTATATTCACACATAGTATATATATGCATACATATTAGGTTATAGTTTATATTTATTAGGAACATCACATCTATATACATATAGGCTCAATTCAATATACCCATATATGTAGGCCACCTATATTGTATATACATATATATATTATAGGAAGGGGGAAGGCAAGTGTGTGTGAAAACTGTGAGGGAAATGTGTGGAAGACAGTGTGTGAGAGTGAAGCTTTGTGTGTGTGGCTGTGTGAAACAGAGAGTGTGTGAGGGATGTGTGTGATATGAGGGAAAATTTGTGTGTGACAAAACTAGAGTGTGTATTAGGACTAAGTGTCATAAAACAATGTGTGTGAGGAGTCACTGTGGTGTGCACAACAATGTGTGAGCCTATTAAAACCTGTGTGTGTCATGAATATAGGGTATGTGTGGGTAGGTGACTGTGTGTGTGTAAGAGGAATTGACATGATTTGGTTAACAGGATGCAAAAACCCCCAATCAAACACAAATGCAAAACTGGGAAAAGGTGGACTGTCAAGTTCTAATGTCAAGGTAAAACCCAAACTTCAGTCTTCACTCCTAACATGCCAGGTTTATAACACATTAGGAGTCACCCATAGCTTCAAATAAGCTCCAGAAAAACAGTGTGTTCCTTCTACATCAAACTAACCCATTCCCAGGTTTATACCACATGTAAAAATAACACCCAAAATCCTAAGAAAATGCAAAGGAAAAATCAGTGTGCAACAGTACACTATTTTTCCAGTTTCAGCCATAAGTCAAAACCAAACTTTCAGTCTCAGGTTTTACAGCGAGAGCATGTTATTTCAGAATGTAGGAAAATATAGGATACATAAATTCTCAGGAAAAAAGAAAAGGGAACTAAGATTTTCATCTCAAAACACAAATTAGTATACACAAAATCTCTGGTTTGGGAACTGGAACCAATTGCCAAATCCCAATGTAAATTGAACACTCATTCATGCTAACACAACCTATCATGATATCTAAAAGTAACAGGAACCTAACATGATTAATTACAAATCAAATGAAACAGTGAGTTGAAAGGAATAAACTTAACAGGAAAAATATGCAGTACAGGGACTAGGTTTCAGAAATGGGAATTTGATCACAACCAACCAACTAAATCATCAAAACTGAATCCTAGCATGCTTCTCATTCATAACAGCAGCCAACCCATTTTAATTTGCATGATATTAACATATAATATGATTCAAAAATAGAAAAAATAGTGAATAAATCCACTGATACTTAACAGTATCAGGAAAATGGGGGATTGCCCATTTCAACATGAATTAACAGTTAATAAGCAAGGTTAAAGGTTGGTAGTACATTAGTGGATATGTTTACGTGTCACACAAGTAATAATGTGTCCAAAAACACGACACAGACGTGTCCAATCAACTAAACATACACAATCATAAAACTGTATTCAGACAGTATCGTGCACGCGTTCCGTACAGTCTAGGACACGACACGACACGAGTTAGATCTCGTGATCACACATGTGGGTTCGCCTAGGGTAGGACTAGGGGCCTAGCACCCTGAATCGGACCCACATGTCACCGTGTCCGACTTATCAAGCCGTATCCGTGACAATTAATTAACAGTGCACAGACAGTGCAATACACGTGCCCGGTTGATTCCTCCCTCGACACGATACGGGGACACGTGGGACTTGACATATGGCGTGTCAGCCAGTGCCCCATGGATCGTGTCAAGTTTTACGTGTCCTAGAGGCGTGTCGTGTCCGCTACAGGCCCCGAGTGGCAGGGGAACACTGTAGCGCGCACGCGAGCGTGTGCACACGCGTGTCCACTCCACGAATTCGACACAAGCCGACTCAAAAATCACATCAGGAGATCAAGAACCAACAATCAATGATAAAACTAAATTTTCTATTTAAAAACAATGCACAAACAAGATCGAAATGCCCTCAGTGGCATTTCGACAAATACCTAGGCTACAGTCATAATACGTGTCCAAATGGACACGAAACTTAGGATACCCGACACAAAACCTATACTGATACTTAGGGGACTCCTAAGGCTCCCTAATGATGAAGACAAATCGAAATTTCATGGAGATTTGAGAGAGTTACCTAAGCTTGAACTTCTCAAGAAAACCCCTCTTTGTGAGCTCCTCTCTTGAATATCCCAATCAAATCAAAACAACCTCAAACTGAGATGAGACCTTAGCAACAGCAAGAATAGTCATATTAGGATCTAATGGAATGAATTAGAAAGAAAAAAGAAGAGGAAAGGAGTTCTAGGAATTAAAATATAATATAAACTAACCTTTCTAAAGCTTGAGCCTTCCTAAGAAAGAGGCAACCCTAGATGTTAGGAGGGGTTTTATAGTGTGGGAATCCCAATGAGGATAGGGGTGGCCGGCCAAGTGGGTCTAGGGATTAGTGTTTGCTAATTTTTTGGGCTTTGGGCCAAGTTACATAGGGTATGGCTAAGTTGTTTTATTAATGGCTCTAAATCATAAGCCATGACTTATGACTTTCTAATTTCTATTACTAATTTGGTTCTAATGACCAAACCAAGGATTAGGATAGGTTAAAATAGAGTCATATATCCTAACCAAGCTCATACTAACTAGGGTTAGCTCCTAGGTTGGTCTACATGGGTCCAAACTAGCCAAAATCAATCTAGTCCAAACAATTCCAAAATAATTCCTAAAAATTCCCATAAATTCTAATAAATTTAAATTACCCCAAAAATGACAAAAATATTCTCATATGGAAAACTGGGTGTTACAATTCTACCCACCTTATAAAAATTTCGTCCTCAAAATTAAAGGTGATCGCACTCCTCTATGTTAAGCCCCCAGCAATCATAGTCTCAGAACCTAATCAATCATTCAATTTAAGAGGACGGCATACAGGGTCATGACATGCAATATCAGTCTGGGGTTTCATCTAGTTACACCAACGTGCTACAGTACTAGGCAATCACAAGGTATCAAAACATACAACAAGGGATGCATCAAATATTCACAAAAAGGGATACTAAGGTTAGGTCAAAACTCACCTCTAGCTGGGTCTGAGAACTAGAACTCCCAACTGGAAGCAGGGCCCTGGTTGGTAGGTGCATCAGGACAATGCTGCAGCCAATGCGCAGCTGACCCACAGAATAGGCACAATCCTAGTCTCTTTCTACAGTTGCTCCACTTGTGCCCAGACTTCCTACAGTAGTCACAGATAGGCTCTGGCTCAGCTGGCCTCTGTTGAACAGGAGACTGGGCTGGGTATGATGATATCGGCTGGATAAATGGGTACTCCTCAAACTCTGGGTAGGACTGGGTACTGCTCCTCGCCCTCTTGGAGATAGGCTCTCCTCCTGGAAGCACAAAGTCCCGCAGACGTAGCAACCTCTGGATTTTCTCCCTCATGGCCTCCTCATGAACTCTCTGTGACTCCAACAGCCTCTCTTGAAAATATCCAAACACCTGGGCTGCGTCAAGTAACAAACCTTCGGGTGGTACAGTAGGGAGTACCATCCCAAGGGGTAGGGAAAGGCTCTCGGTCTCGGGCAAATCTGCAGCTCTCTCCTGAATGACAGGAGATGAAGGAAGACTCTCTGGCGAGGCTACCACCATCTCCTCAAAGGCAGGAGGTGCCACCACCCCCTGATCAGATAGAGGGATCACTACATCCTGAACAATAGGAGGTGGAAGCACACTCTCAGTAGCTGCAGCTGCTCTCAGGCGACGGGCTCGGGTCATGGGTGCCATACTGGAAAGAAAAAAGAAAACAACAATCATCAAGGCTGTAAGGCAGTCTACCATCCTATCAGAAAATTGGTACTTATTATAAAAATAAAATAAAGGTAACCACCAATCATCTATTAAGGAATACTATTCAAGAAAATAAAAAATAATAAAAAAAAATGAAGTTAAAGAATGAAAGACAATTGTATTTAAATCCTATCACAATATATTTATATATATAGCATCAGAGAGGGAAAAGCTAACATTATGTAAAGGTTATGTGGTTTGTGTGAATTATACATGAAAGTGCATATGAGGATCTGTGTCTCAACTATAGCTATCAAGTTACATTATTCATGGCATATTGGTTAAGCAGTCTACAAGGCATCGGCTATTTACTCATAACATGCCTGACCAACCATATATACATATGCATTTTTATATGTATAAAGAGGTAGAGATTTTAATTGCATCTACATACATTATGACATGTATTCAGAACTATATATATATATATACATATATATATATATATATATATATAAAAATATATATATATATATATCTATATGAACATAACATAGAGATGAGGGATTAGGTTTTCATGGAAGTTGTGAACATTGGTGTAGAGTGTGAAATGTACATGGGTTAAAACTTGAAATGAAGGGTTCAATCATTCAGTTTAGCTCATCATTACATATTGGATATGAAATTGAACTACACATTTGGAAGCAATGTAAAAATGTTAACATGTATTCAATTTTCAAAATTTTGGAGAAATTCGAATATCAAACCAACTCAAGGTTTATCACAATAACAACCTAACATGTAAGAGTATGAAACCTAACATTATACCCCTACATACCACAATGTATACGGCTCAAAACATTACAAATTAAAACTGTAAATTGAACTAAACACTTAGATTCAGGCTTAAAGGGTTAAATGTACACAGTCTCAGGCTTGACAAATTTAACACAAAACTCAACCAATTTTCTTTAAGACTTGAAATCCTGCATGTAACATACATGTGCAGTAATATATACAACAACTAATAATATGAAATTTAAATTAAACTTACGAATTTAATCTAGAAAACAGAGAACTAGTCACTGATACTGTCCTATATTAGAATCATTAGGATTTGAAAAAAAATAACATCAACATATTAATATGCATTTAGATAGGTTGGTGATCAAGTGTAACATGCATACGTGTCAGGCAAGCATCTGTGTCCACTATATTATAGATTCTAAGATAATACAAAAGTTAATGACGAGAAGAAAATAATGATAAAATCTGTTCTGTTTATCTGTTTAAAAGAAGGAACCATTTGATACCAGAGTTAAAATATCAAATCTAAGTCAAGGT
Source organism: Iris pallida (assembly GCA_029216955.1). Taxonomy (NCBI): domain Eukaryota; kingdom Viridiplantae; phylum Streptophyta; class Magnoliopsida; order Asparagales; family Iridaceae; genus Iris; species Iris pallida. The sequence goes on from JANAVB010028395.1 coordinate 1,563,073, forward strand.
CTAGCAAAATCACTGATTCATTGTTTTAGGAAGAATTTTATAGCAAAAAGTTACACAAAGTTATAATAACAGCTAAGCTACTCCTACTCATACTCCTACTCCTAAGTTATTCATAACAACAAAAGGGTATGATGTTTAAGACCATCTCAAAATACAATATGTTAATCATATGCGTCTGTCCAAAATTTATGTTGCCCAGAGTCCTCATCATGCTAGTGAGCAATGCTACGATAATCACAGAGTTCTTGACTAAGGTACGTACCCTTAGGTTCGTGGTATTTAAAATTTTCACATTGCCGCATACGACGGCAAAAACCTTAAATTTCCATACCCGAGAAATACATCCAAAATCTGACTACATGTCCTCACTATGCCAACTAACACGACCATCGAAGATTCTAGACCCCATGATTTAGGCGACCTAGCCCATATGATTTTCTCAGAAGAAAAAAAAACACAACAAAAGAGTAACATGACAAAATTAATCAATCAACAAGGAACAGATGGATTCAGATTTCAAGGTAATTATAAAAGACAATTGCGGGAGTGGATTTGAGAAGAACGGAAATTGCAGCAAGATCTCCAACGGTCTGTGCATCCTCGACTGTCCTGACGATAGCTCTCCATGCGGGTTTCCTCTAGCCTGATACTGATACTGCACAAATCTCTGCTGCTGATGCTGCATGAATCGATACTGCTGAGAGAAACCAAAAATGAAGGAAAAAGTCTCTGTACAGACGGAGGTGCACCTCCAATGTAGCAGAAATGCCAACCTGAGTCGGCACAAAAAAAGTTACGGTCTCGAGGCCCTGATGAACAGGACGAGAGGTGGCGAGCCTCTCGATAGTATCCTCCGAACCGAAACGATGACATCGTGTCTTCATAGCCATCATGAAGACAGATCAAAATAAGAAGTAATTTCTGAGAATGAAGCAAAAATTCAAAGGAGAACAGTTTATATTCAAGGGAAGTCAATAAGCAACAATTTTTGATAAAAGGAATCGGATTAAGAGTTTTTCCTAATGTGATTGAGTACCTCCAAAATATCCTAATCCTACTGCAGGCTGTAGTGATACTCTAATTCGAATACCACTACACTTCTAGTCTCGACCTGCATGGGCCACCACTAAAAATGTGTCACGACCCGCACCCTAGAGTAAGGGCACGAGACGTGGGTACGTCCAGCCTACGCCGCAGTGTCGGCGGTAGAACGCTGTCCTAGGTCAACATACATCAAACAAAATATCTCTAAACAGTTTATACTCCCCGAATGGGGGTGACATAGCAGTAAAACTCAATCACAACTAAGGAAGAGATAGCACGATATGAAATAGAACTCAAGGAAATAAATAGATAAAAAGTAGTCTAAGATTATCCCAGCAATATCCAGAGAAATACAAACCCAGCTACATCATGAAAGAATATATACAACTCTGAACTCCAAATATAGTCTAGCTAAAACATGTCTCATGACTACATAAAAGAAGATAAGCCTAACTAATCTAGACTAGGCAATCGGGGTAATATCCTCAGCTAGAGCTGGGTCCTCCTGAGGGTCCAGCTCGCAGGTGTCATCTAAGGCTGCCCCGTAGTAAGTATCCAGACAAGCCTCCTCCTCGTCCTCTGTAATATTTTCAACAGGTCCATTCAGGACATGAGCGATTACAGTACATCTCAACAGTTCATAGCAGGTTAGAAGTTATAATCATGCAGTAAAGTAAGATACAAGTACTGAAAGAAATGCTGTACGTAAACAGAGAGAGAGCTATAATAGAAATATCTACTATAAATAGAGACTAACAGTGGCTAGTGAGTCAGAGTACAATATAGATATGTAAATGGTATAGGAGATTCTGATAAGATACTATGGAAGAGATTCTGATAAGATACTACTTGGGTATTATTCACATGTCTACTTCTACTCCCCCGTACCCCCAATCAGTACACAAGGATCCAAACAGGTTATGTTATGATTCTATGTAACAACCCCCGAAGGGTGGTAAGCCTCCGAAAGGTTATAAGCCCCCGAAGGGTGGTAAGCCCCCGAAGGGTGGTACATAGTAGTCCCAAAAATAGGGATTCTAGGAGACTCTGTGATCATAAGAGTATATATCACAAGTGATCGAAGAACCTGTGAAGCATAGTGATACGACATGTAAGTGAAACGCACAGAACATGTAGTACCCGATGCTCCCTAAGGATAACATCTCAAGAAGGGATCCGTATAGTACCAACCCGTGTGACCAACGTGACAGTACAAGTAAAGTAATTTAATGCAGAAAATAATTCTAAGCAGGATATGAAATGATCAGAGAATGTACTCGCCTGGTATCTGAGTGTCCAATATGAAAGTACTGTCCGAGGAGTGGTGTCTGGCTCCTAATCAGAACAACACAAGTCACAACAAGTCCAAAATGGTAAAATGAAGTCCTACTATGCATTCTACATGATTCTAGGTCAATCTAGGCCAAAGTCAACTCTTGGTCAACTCTGGTCAACCCTAGAAGTCAAACTAGGTCAACTATGGTCAACCAAGTCTAGACTATGCCAAACAGGTCATTCTAGGTCTAACTAGTCTACACTAGTCTAATCAAGTCTAGCTTAGTACTCCTACACAATCACAAGGTCAAAACCAATATCACACATACACAATTACTACACACATATATCTATGTGCCCTATAGCTATATAGGCACACACATATTGGCATAGGCTAAGTCAATATATCATGGCATATCTATTTGACATTTCAATTAGCTATAAAACTTATATAAATTATAAGAATTTAAGGCTAGTATATGCATTACACTACATATGTGATTTACATACATAAATAGATTTACACATAGTCTATATACATACATATATTATATTCACACATAGTATATATATGCATACATATTAGGTTATAGTTTATATTTATTAGGAACATCACATCTATATACATATAGGCTCAATTCAATATACCCATATATGTAGGCCACCTATATTGTATATACATATATATTATAGGAAGGGGGAAGGCAAGTGTGTGTGAAAACTGTGAGGGAAATGTGTGGAAGACAGTGTGTGAGAGTGAAGCTTTGTGTGTGTGGCTGTGTGAAATAGAGAGTGTGTGAGGGATGTGTGTGATATGAGGGAAAATTTGTGTGTGACAAAACTAGAGTGTGTATTAGGACTAAGTGTCATAAAACAATGTGTGTGAGGAGTCACTGTGGTGTGCACAACAGTGTGTGAGCCTATTAAAACCTGTGTGTGTCATGAATATAGGGTATATGTGGGTAGGTGACTGTGTGTGTGTAAGAGGAATTGACATGGTTTGGTTAACAGGATGCAAAAACCCCCAATCAAACACAAATGAAAAACTGGTAAAAGGTGGACTGTCAAGTTCTAATGCCAAGGTAAAACCCAAACTTCAGTCTTCACTCCTAACATGCCAGGTTTATAACACATTAGGAGTCACCCATAGCTTCAAATAAGCTCCAGGAAATAGTGTGTTCCTTCTACATCAAACTAACCCATTCCCAGGTTTATACCACATGGAAAAATGATACCCAAAATCCTAAGAAAATGCAAAGGAAAAATCAGTGTACAGCAGTACACTATTTTTCCAGTTTCAGCCATAAGTCAAAACCAAACTTTCAGTCTCAGGTTTTACAGTGAGAGCATGTTATTTCAGAATGTAGGAAAATATATGATACATAAATTCTCAGGAAAAAAGAAAAGGGAACTAAGATTTTTATCTCAAAACACAAATCAGTATACACAAAATCTCTGGTTTGGGAACTGGAACCAATTGCCAAAACCCAATGTAAATTGAACACTCATTCATGCTAACACAACCTATCATGATATCTAAAAGTAACAGGAACCTAACATGATTAATTACAAATCAAATAAAACAGTGAGTTGAAAGGATTAAACTTAACAGGAAAAATATGCAGTACAGGGACTAGGTTTCCGAAATGGGAATTTGATCACAACCAACCAACTAAATTATCAAAACTGAATCCTAGCATGCTTCTTATTCATAACAGAAGCCAACCCATTTTAATTTGCATGATATTAACATCTAATGTGATTAAAAAATAGGAAAAACAGTGAATAAATCCACTGATACTTAACAGTATCAGGAAAATGGGGGATTGCCCATTTCAACATGAATTAACAGTTAATAAGCAAGGTTAAAGGTTGGTAGTACATTAGTGGATATGTGTACGCATCACACAAGTAATAATGTGTCCAAAAACACGACACAGACGTGTCCAATCAACTAAACATACACAATCATAAAACTGCATTCAGACAGTGTCGTGCACGCGTTCCAGACAGTCTAGGACACGACACGACACGAGTTAGATCTTGTGATCACACATGTGGGTTCGCCTAGGGTAGAACTAGGGGCTTAACACCCTGAATCGGACCCACATGTCACCGTGTCCGACTTATCAAGCCGTATCCGTGGCAATAAATTAACAGTGCACAGACAGTGCAATACACGTGCACGGTTGATTCCTCCCTCGAGACGATACGGGGACACGTGGGAATTAACATGTGGTGTGTCAGCCAGTGCCCCATGGCTCGTGTCAAGTTTCACGTGTCATAGAGACGTGTCATGTCCGCTACAGGCCCCGAGTGGCAGGGAAACATTGTAGCGCGCGCGAGCGTGTGCACGCACGTGTCCACTCCACGAATCCGACACAAGCCGACTCGAAAATTACATCAAGAGATCAAAAACCAATAATCAATGATAAAACTAAATTTCCTATTTAAAAACAATGCACAAACAAGATCGAAATGCCCTCAGTGGCATTTCGACAAACACCTAGGCTACAGTCACGATACGTGTCCAAATAGACACGAAACTTAGGATACCCGACACAAAACCTATACCGATACTTAGGGGACTCCTAGGGCTCCCTAATGATGAAGACAAATTGAAATTTCATGGAGATTTGAGAGAGTTACCTAAGCTTGAACTTCTCAAGAAAACCCTTCTTTGTGAGCTCCTCTCTTGAATATCCCAATCAAATCAAAACAACCTCAAACTGAGATGAGACCTTAGCAAAAGCAAGAATAGTCATATTAGGATCTAATGGAATGAATTAGAAAGAAAAAGGAAGAGGAAAGGAGTTCTAGGAATTAAAATATAATAGAAACTAACCTTTCTAAAGCTTGAGCCTTCCTAAGAAAGAGGCAACCCTAGATGTTAGGAGGGGTTTTATAGTGGGGAATCCCAATGAGGATAGGGGTGGCCGGCCAAGTGGGTCTAGGGATTAGGGTTTGCTAATTTTTTGGGCTTTGGGCTAAGTTACATAGGCTATGGCTAAGTTGTTTTATTAATGGCTCTAAATCATAAGCCATGACTTATGACTGTCTAATTTCTATTACTAATTAGGTTCTAATGACCAAACCAAGGATTAGGCTAGGTTAGACTAGAGTCATATATCCTAACCAAGCTCATACTAACTAGGGTTAGCTCCTAGGTTGGTCTACATGGGTCCAAACTAGCCAAAATCAATCTAGTCCAAACAATTCCAAAATAATTCCTAAAAATTCCCATAAATTCAAATAAATTTAAATTACCCTAAAAATGACAAAAATACCCTCATATGGAAAACTGGGTGTTACATGTATTCAGTTGATAAAGCATCATACTCAGTTTGGATAAGACTTTCAAGAGTTTCACTTGACAGCCTTAGATATTCTTTAATAGGCTGTTCAAGTCCTTCCACCACCTTCTCCAAAGCTGCGGCTCTCTCAGCATCATTGAACATAGCAACATTCCTGATCGTGAGAGCAATTGCAGCCTTCAAGCTTTCATAATTAAGGCCCTTCTTCAAGACCATCTTGATCAAAGCTGCCAAGGTTTTGTAGAAAGTTTCAGTATGAATCTCAACTAAAAGATTTATTTCTGTATTAGAGCTCGGCGTGGCAGGAAGGTCTACCAAATCCCTCTTCTGAAGACTGGGAGCAGATGTTCTTGTTGCCTTGGTTGCAGGCTGAGAGGAAGTCATAGTTGTCGTTGTTACCAAGGCTAACTGATCCTCAGGAGGTCCAGAGACAATATTTTCAGCATTTGTATGGATTATATCTCCAGCCGTTTCTGGAGCTGAAACTACTTGAGTTTCGGTGGCGGTGATTGTTGCGGGATGAATGATAATTGTTGTGACTGATTCAGGTTCGGACATTGTCGTCTCAAGAACTTGTACCGGATCAGTAGCAACAACAGAGGATGTTATTACTACGTCTCCGATTTCGGTTGATGGGTTGACAATATCTTCAACACCTTCGTTGGCTGCAGGCCCTTCAAGTTCTGGAAGTATTTCAGTTACAGTTGGTTCTTCTAGAACTGTTTCTTCATCTGCAACTGGTTCTTCTGTAGCTAATTCTTCTTCTATGTTTTCACCAAGAGAAGGCAATTCTTGCTGAGCCTCTACTGTAGACTCTTATTGTACCTCTGTGGATGGGGAACATTCTTCTTGAATAGTATCTTCTTTTGAAGAAGAACTCTCTCCTTCAGATTCTGTTTGAATAGATTCTTGAGGAGGAAGCGGTGTCACATGTGCTGATCCTAAAAAATCAAGTTGCACCCATCAACAAAGCCATAAAATCAAGAAATACAACTTTCAAATGAACTGCGCATACATCAGATTGTGCGTTATTTAGACTGTGCACACTAGATTGCGCACACTTTCAACTGCGCAAGCTGACGTGGAAATATCATCATTACCTGACACAATCAAATCTTCTGACAGCTGACAGTACAAAGAATGAGGAGACTGTTCGTTTATCGCGCCGCACAGTGCTTGAGGATAGCTGTACATGCAGCGCAATCCAGTGCCTACGTAATCCAGCCCAGCGCAATCCGTCTCAGCGCAATCCGAAGTCAGCACAATTCATGTAGCGCACTTCATCATGTCAACTGACAAAAGTACACATGGCATTCATACCATCAATTGCTCGTTATGTAGCAACCGTCTTCACACAATCATGCGCATTTCAATCAAATGATGCCATGTGTCCAAGACAGTTGGCCCACGACCAGACAACTGCCTGCGCTGTCTGATGCTGCGCAATCCAGTTCCTGCGCAATTCAACTTGCGCCATCCAGAATAACAAAAAGTTAGTTATTTCTAGAACTCTATAAATAGAGTTTCAAGTCTTCATTCAAGGGGGATCAGACATAAAGTTCAGAAATATCAGAGAGTTCAGGAGTTTTTACCCAAGTGCTGCTGCATTCTTCCGAGGATTTTGCCTTCAACTTCAGAGGCTACCGTCTTCAAAGTTCACATCGTCCAAGGGATAAAGCAATCGTCTTTTAGATTGGATTCCTACAGTTGTACTTTTCCAGAATTTTTGTAATCTTTATAAAGTTTGTATCAATAAATTTCATACTTTTGTTTTTGCAAACAAAATGGCGACTCTGCTGGGGACAACCTTCTCCTCTGACGAAGAAGTGACAACTCAATGCGACGTTGCGTCTATCGGAAAGACGCAGAAGACTCTGGTTGTGAAGGTCAACCAGACGGCCTACGAAGCCATGATTAACTCCAAGACCATCCCCCACACTGCAACAACTTCTGTCCCGAGTAAAGTGCGCCCTGTGTGGGTCCCCAAGGCTGCTGCACAGTCTGGCAGTTCTGTCACCATAGCTGCTGCACAATCTGTGGCACAGACTGCTAAGAAGAATGTTGCACAGTCTGCCAGCAAGACTGCTGTGCAGTCTATCCATTCTGCCACCAAGCTTGGTGCGCAATCAGCTGTTTCAACTGCTGTACAATCTGTTGTTGCCAGTGCACAAGAGACTTCATATGTTGTCCTATCAAGGTGCAAGACTCCTCTGCCTCTGGCGTAGTTGGCTGCCAATCTTCCTGCGCAAACCAACACTCCAGCAACTAGAGTGCACCCCAAACACTCTGTGGCCAGAACTCCTGATGCGCAAACCACAGTGTCTGTGGCCAGAACCAGAAAGTCATCTGCCAAAGACTCTCCTGCGTAATCTGCCAGTGCGCCATCAACTCATGCACAAACTGTGCTTGCGTAATCCAAGAGAGACAGCCCTTTGGCTAATCTTTCTTCTTCTCACAACAAGGGGAAGAGTGCTGCTCCTCTCCAACACCCTGCTGCTCCTGCGCAATCCACTGGGGGTAGTCTTTTGGCTATTCCTCCTACTCTTCAGAACAAAGGAAAAGGTCCTTTGGTCTTTTCTCAAACTTCCTCGTCCCTTGACTTGGAAGACAACAGAGGGAAACGTTCTTTAGCTAACCCTTCTTTCCAAAACAAAGAAAAAGGCCGTTTGGTCTTTTCTCAGTCTTCTTCGGTCTTTACCGTAGAAGATCATACTGAACGTGCCTCGGCATCAGTCAGTACAAAAACTCTTTCAAATAAGGATTCTTCTCTCCATGTTAAAAGAACTTATACTGATCAGAGAGGTATTCTGCCTACTCCGGTAGCAGAATTCCAAGATCTTCCAACCCTCAAGATCTCCCATTCAAGACAGGAAAAATTGCTGGTGTCTCAAACAGAAGCCCCTGGGGGTGAGTTTGCTGATCTGAGAACTTATCTCAACAGGCCAACTTCGGTGAAACGTAAACAGCCAATGCCGAAAACCAAATATCATCAAAAGCAAACTTCCAGGATCAAGAATCCGGACACTTATGAGCACTTCCCTGTACACTCAAGGGACAAAACATTTAAAAAATTGGAATCATGTTCCGAATGTTATCAAAGAACATACCCCTCGAACTTTTCCTCATTCCGTTGCTGTTCCTGATCTCCGAGAACACCTCAAGCAAAAACGGGACAACACTTCAACACTTCCAATTCAACCAAGTGATCATCATCATTGTAACCACAAAGTTGTCATCAAGTGTTGTTGTCAAACAACCAGACGATCTGTCTTCGATCGTCTGAACTTTTCTAACTCTGAAACTATGTCGAAAGATGAAGATGAGGTTCTGTACGCTTCCGTCAACGTGACTTCAAGAGACACTGGAGGTAGGAAGTGTTCTAAACACGAGAAATCTCGCAAGCCAAGCCAACGGTACTTGGATCTACTCCAGGAATCTTCTGAAGGAGTATTCCAACATACCAGATCCCGAAGCCGAGACACAATCGATCAAAGGAATCTTCAAGATCCTTCTGAACGTCTTCGTCCTTCTCACTCAGGAGATAATTCTTTCTCCGACTACGATGCATATAGCGAAAGCTCAGAATAAACAGTATCCTCCACTGTACCCAGAGAAGTGACATCTTATGTTGTCAATGAAGATCTCGATGTTTCTAGTTCAGCTAGTCAAGAACAAAGAATAGCTACACTAGAAGATAAGCTGAAGACAATGGCAGAAATGTTCGTAAGTATGCATTCTATTATTGTGGCCCAGCATACAGTACCACCGATCGTACCTCCTACAAATCCTGAAATCATAGCATCGTCGGTGCCCGTCAATACTGGATTGGGGGTAGCACCAACTCAAATACCTCCTGTACAAGTCCAACCTACACCCAGTCAGTCAGGTGCTGGGGGTAGTGCTTATCATGTTGTTCCTCCTCCTAACACCGTGGTTCAGCCTGCTCCTTCTATATCAGTGGAAGATGCTAATGAAGCTGTAAAGCTCCTACGCACTCAGTTTGAAGCTTTCAAGGAGAAAGACAACTTGCAAAGGTTGGGGATCAAGCAACCTTACCCAGTTGAATGGATGGAAGTCCCGTTTCCTCAGAAGTCTAAGATCCCAACCATCTCGCTGTTTGATTGTAGCACATCTCCCAGTCAGTTCATTAACCACTTTGAGGTTATGACTGTCCAACTTCAACCAAATGACGCTCTTCTTACCAGAGTATTCGTCGGCTATTTAGCCGGCGTAGCATACGATTGGTAAAGAAGCTTGCCCGATGGTTGTATCACCTCCTTCTCTGGCTTAAAGCAAATTTTCTTAGAATAATTTTACGAGAGGATTAACGACATGACTACGTCAGCCCTCAATAAAATTAAACAAAGGCACAATGAAACTGCTGAAAGTTTCATTGAAAGATTCTGCCTGAAAGCTTTGAAAATGCCTCCGAGAACTCCGGCTGCTGTCACCATAGACACTTGCAAGGCAAATCTATTGCCCATTATCAGCATGTGGACGGGGTCTACTTAATTTTAAGATTGGCTATCCTTTATTGTCAACGCTAAAGCAGCTGAAGTTAGCACCGACAAATTCAAACAGCGAGGGTTACAAATATCTAACCCCGACCGGGATGAACATCAAACATCAGGTGGTGGCAAACGCCAGAATAACCGCAAAGCAAAAAAAACTTTGAATATCAATTTGAACAAGAATAAAGAATCTATTGCGGTCAATGTAGCTCCTCCTACGTCTACTTCTACTCCTTCAGTACCTCCACCGAGAGAACCTCGTCCTAAAGTAGAATATTCCTTTGATGAGAAAGATACGACGAGCATCTTTGATTGCTTAATCAAAAGCAATAAAATCCAACTTCCAGATCCAAAGAAGCTCGATGAAGTCGGTAAGACTGATCATCCCAAGTACTGTATCTATCACAGGTTCATCAGACATCCCACTCGAGCATGTTATGTGCTCAAAGGCAAAATCCAGGAGTTGGTTAACGCTGGTGTTGTCACTTTGCAACAAGACGAGAAGACTGTTACTGCAAACATGGTCCCAATTCAATTCGGTGACTTCCCGCCGTAGATGGTGCAACATGGTGTCATTCCTATCCCCAAAGCTACTCTTGAGATTGAGAATCTCCCTCCTCCACAAAGTGAAGGTCTTGTCCCCTTGTCTCTTGACAATGGCGAGATTATGTGGATTCATCCGGATCTTGCTTCAGAGTTCGAACTTTCCTCTTACTCCAAGAAGAAGGATCGCTCCAAGGGCAAGACAAAGATTTACAATATGGTGTCTTTTGACCCCATAGTTGATGAAGAAATCCTGCTGGGTACCAGATCAGGGAAAGCTTATCTAAAGGATTACCATGAAGCCCAAGCGAATCCTGTTTCTTCTTCTGAGCCTGCTCCAGTACAGCCTGCTTCTACTGAGGATATTCCTATTGCTTCCTCACCGGTTGTGATACCCATTCCTCCCAAGCCAATGGTTGCTGACAAAGGCAAACAGCAAGTCCGCTCCGACAAACCTTTGAAGAAGACATCTCCTTCTGGACTTGAAAAACCTTACAACTTTGATATCTTGACTCAGTTAGCCAATATACCGGCCCGGCTGTCAATCTTCGAGCTCTTACGCCTCTCTAAAGAGACTCAGGAAACTTTGAGCGAGGCTCTCATGCAAGCTGAAACCTGCTTAGCCCTTTTGAAGAAGCCGAAAGCAGAACCAGTCTCTTGCCTCCATTGTCATAGTGTGTTGGAGTTAATTCCAAACATAACTTTCACACAAGATGATATGTTGATGGAAGACAACAGGTACGTCTGTTCTCTCTACTATACAGGATATGTCGACTCGATGAAAGTCGATCGTATTCTGATAGATCCAGGGTCTGCTCTCAGCATTATGCCGAAGACAATGTTGGATGCGCTGAAAAATCTCTCCAGTACAATCACCACCATCCTTGGGTTCAATCAGGGAATGAGTGAGCCTCTGGACAAGATTCGCCTAAAACTCCAAATAGGAAATCTTCGCACAAAGGTTACCTTCTACATCTTTGACAATCATGGTTGTTCCTACAATGCTTTGCTGGGAAGACCATTTCTGCACGAGCATAACATTGTCCCTTCGACTCTCTATTAATGTTTTAAATATGTGGATGATAATGGAGAGGTACAAAAGGAAGTTGCTGATCTCTATCCTTTCAAAGACGTCGAAGCATATTGCAACGATGCTCGTATGTACAAAGATGAGTTCATGCAGGTTGTCCTTTCTTTGGATACTGAAGAAGAGCAAGAAACAGTGCCTAATGACACCCTCATCATTCCTGTCAAAGGGCGTGTTTCTCGTCCTCAATCCTCCAAGTCACTGGCTATTCACTTGCCAGTCCAGAAACAATCAATTGATGATCAAAATCAAAGGAAGCTCACCTCTTCTGAGCCCCTTGTTATAGGCTTACGTCGTAACAAGGATAAAAAGCAGCTCACTTCTTCTGAGCCACTTGTTATAGATCTATCTCATAACAAGAAGAAAAGGGAGCTCACCTCCTCTGAGCTGCTTGTTATCGATCTCCGTCGTAACAAAGCCAATCCTTCTCCACGTTCTTCTTCTCCTTCTCTTGTAATCAATCTGACCAAGCCTGCTAAGGCTGAAAGTCCTGCTGTAAATACCAATGTACAAATTAATGAAAAAGCATCTACTTTTCAGTATACTGATGTCATTTATCATGCTAAATGCTATTTGGATATGTTAGATAGCTTTCAGTCATTTACCATGGGAGTTGTGCAATCTCTTCAAACTGAAGTTTCATTTGAACACCCAAAGGATTCATACCGTATTGTTCCCGCTCGTAAGCGACGAGAGTCCAATACTTTTTAGTAAAGGACCGGAACAACAATTCAGCTATATGGATGATAGCAAAGTCAACGACACGGGGCATCTTCAACTCCGTCGTTACAGTCAACAATCAATAGACATCATCCGAAAGATGGGTTATGACTTTAAGAGCGGCCTCAACTACGGTAAAGGTAAAAGAACTCCTCTCCATACGGCTGTTCCGAAAGAAAAGTCAGAGATGTACTACAACAGGACCAAAAGAGGTCTCGGATATGCCTCACCTCCAGTGTTATCCCCAGCAGGCTCTGAATCCGATAGTGAGGAACGTTCTAACTCTTCTGATTCCAGATCATGGGATTCTGACACTAGTATCGGTCAAGTCCATCGACTGACTGTATCTTTTAATATGGTCTCTGTCGAACTTCCAGAAGGATATGACGAGGATATTGAAGAAAATCCTAAAACAGATCCTTGGGCTCAACAAATGGATACCCAGTGGGAACTCCGATTCGAACAAAGGGAACCGCCTACCGAAGATCAATTAGTTCAAATTGATGTAGGAGAGAGCGGGTCACCCCGTCCAATATTCATAAGCAAGAACCTTCCAGAGCCAGACAAGCAAGAATTAATTCTTCTGATTAAAGAATACATTGATGTCTTTGCCTGGAGCTATGAAGACATGCCAGGACTGGATCCTAAAGTCGCTACTCACAAACTGAACATCTTGCCGAATGCAAAACCGGTCAAACAACAACAACGGCATTTCAAGCCAGAAATGATGGACGCAATCGACGATGAAGTCAAAAAGCTCATAGCTTGTGGCATTATCAGAGAAGAGCAGCATCCTGATTGGGTAGCTAATGTTGTCCCAGTTCTAAAGAAAATTGGCAAAGTTCGAGTCTGCATCGACTTCCGGGATCTTAATGAAGCATGTCCAAAAGATGAATTTCCTCTCCCTATCACGGACGTCATGATTGACAACACTTGTGGGTTCGAAAAAATATCTTTCATGGACGGATTCTCCGGATATAATCAGATTCAGATGCATCCTGAAGATGAAAAGCATACTTCGTTCCGCACTCCTCGTGGAGTCTACTGTTATACTGTAATGCCGTTTGGTCTCAAGAACGCTGGTGCAACGTACCAACGAGCCATGAGTAATATCTTTCAAGATTATCTGTGCATGACTGTAATGCTATGTTGACTATATTGCTGTCAAGAGTCGTCTGAAAGAAGATCACATCTAAGACTTGAGAACTATCTTATCAACTCAAAATGAATCCCACTAAGTCATTCTTGGGTGTCTCTAGTGGTAAATTTCTCGGCTTCGTCATTATCTCTAAGGGTATACACGTGGATCCCGAGAAGATCAAAGCCATTCAAGAGATGCGTCCTCCACGCAACCTAAAAGAGCTACGAGGATTTTAAGGTCGACTTGCGTACATCAGAAGATTCATTTCGATTCTGTCTGAATACTGCAGACTATTCACTCAACTCATGAAGAAAGGTGTATCTTTCGTTTGGACTGAAGAATGTCAACGAGCATTTGACGACATCAAGCGGTATCTTATGAACCCACCAGTCTTGGTACCACTAATCTCTGGCATACCATTCTTAATGTATGTCTGTGCTATGGACTATTCATTGGGTGCTTTACTTGCCCAAAAGAAAAAAAAAGGCCACGAACAAGCCATCTATTATCTCAGTCGTACTATGATTGGTGCTGAACACCGTTATAGTCCGGTCGAAAAAGAATGCCTAGCTCTCATGTTTACTGTTCAGAAGACTCGGCATTATATTATTGGCCAAACTATTCATGTCATATCCCGAGTTAACCCTCTTCGGTACTCATGAAGAAGCCTACCACACTCAATTCTCGGCTAGCTACATGGACCATTCTGCTAGCGCAATATGACATGGTATATGTTCCTCAAAAGTCTGTCAAAGGTCAAGCCCTGGCAAATTTCTTAGCAGCTCATCCTGTGCCAGAAACATCTAAACTTTATGATGAAATTCCAGACGAGACTTTGGAATCAAATATGGTTTCTGAAGAATTTCCTACTTGGCGTCTATTCTTTGACGGAGCCTCCAGAATCGGACCCAATGGTGCCATTGTAGCAGGAGTCGGAGTTGTTCTCGTCTCTCCAGACGGGTCAACTATCCAAAGAGCATGCTCTCTACATGAACCATGCTCCAACAACGTAGCAGAATACAATGCTCTACTCATCGGTCTTCAGCTAGCCAAACAACTTGACGTCGAGTATCTTGAAGTTTATGGTGACTCTAAGATGGTAGTTAACCAGGTTAGAGGGACTTGTGAAGTTCGCCATCAAGATCTAGTGCCTTACTTTGAAGCGGCAATCAACTTGGCTACTTTATTCAAAGCCTTCTTCATTGAATATGTACGCCGAACTTACAATACTGAGGCAGATGTTTTGGCTAATCTTGCAACAGTCTTAGCTATTCCTATCAGAAGACAACAAGTGGTGGTCATCTCTAATCGGGAATTGTTCTGCGTCGAAAACAATCGTAATATTGAATTCAGTAATCTTACTGAAGTCAATGTTATCAATGAAGATTGGAGAGTTCCTTTCATTGACTTCGTAGTTCATGACATACTCCCTGAAGATCCTAAGGAGGCTACGAGTATTCGTCGGCGGTCTCTCTGATTCTATTACAATCAGACCACCATGACTCTTTATCGGCGGACTTATGACGGTCTTCTTTTACGCTGCCTTGCTGGTGATGAAGCGAAGCAAGTATTGCGTGAGGCTCATGACGGTGTCTACGGAGCACATCAACCCGGTCCTAAACTAC
The DNA here is from genome assembly GCA_029216955.1 of Iris pallida. NCBI lineage: Eukaryota > Viridiplantae > Streptophyta > Magnoliopsida > Asparagales > Iridaceae > Iris > Iris pallida. The sequence goes on from JANAVB010028395.1 coordinate 1,578,333, forward strand.
AGGATCGTATCCAACGCATGGGTTATTATTGGCCCTCTATGGTATCTGATGCCATCGATTATGCAAGAAAATGTCGAGCTTGTCAAATCCATGCAGATTTTATTAATCAACCTTCTGAATTTCTTTATCCGACTGCTGCTTCCTGGCCTTTTGAAGCTTGGGGCATGGACATTATAGGTCCCATCAATCCTCCTTCTTCTAGAGGACATCGGTTCATACTGGCAATAACCGATTACTTCTCCAAATGGGCTGAAGCTATACCTTTGGCTGAAGTCAAGACCATCAGTGTCATCAACTTCGTCAAATACCATATTATCTATCGATTTGGTGTACCTCGACGAATCATCCATGACAATGGACCACAATTCATCAGCCAGAAGTTTATGAGATTCTGCGATGATCATAGGATTGACAACGTCGCTTTGACAGCCTACAATCCTGTTGCTAATGGCTTAGCTAAAGCTTTTAACAAAACCATTATCAAGCTCCTCAAGAAGTTTGTGTCTACTAACAAACGGAACTGGAGTGAAAAGCTTGGTGAATGTCTTTGGGCTTACCGTACTACAGTCCGCAATCCCACAGGCTTTACACCTTTCTCTTTGGTGTATGGTTGTGAAGCAGTTCTTCCTCTGAAACTTCAAATTCCTTCTTTAAGGATTGCCATTGCTAATAAACTCACTACAGAGAATAACGATCTTCTTCGAATTCAAGAATTAGAAGCGCTCGATGAAAAGCGGCTGTTGGATCAACAACATATTGAGTTGTATCAAGCCCGTATCTCGAAGTCTTTCAACCGCAAAGTTAAAGTCAGAGCCTTTCAACAAGGAGAACTTATTCTAACAGTAAGACATCCCATGACTTTGACTCACTCGAGCAAAGGCATGTTCGATGCGAAGTGGGAAGGACCTTACGTTATCAGCAAAGTCTTTTCGAATGGAGCTTATCAACTTTCAGAGTTAGATGGTCGAGTTGCAATGATGCCTATCAATGGCAAATTCTTTAAAAAATACTATGTATAAATGTAATAGAGATTTTATGTAAATAAGATCAGACAGTTCATAAATAAAGTTTGATTTTTATTTCATCATAAATGATGTTACATGATATCAAGGAAGGTCGCTATCGTCCTTCTCAACATTCGGACACGGACCACTGCCATCCTTATCAAAGACATAATCAGCAAAAGAGTCGAGAACATTCTTGCTCGAGCCTATCAGGAACTTGCAAGCAGCCATCCTCATGGCCTCCTCCTCTTCAGTCTTTCCTGGTTCAAGCAAGAAATCCAGGATATCCCGTGGTAGGTTGGGTGCAGACGAACCTTCACGTACTTCTGCTTGCTTTGGCTGAATTGGATCGGCAGTACGTTCTTCAATACCCACTTCAGCCTTTGGGATGACTTCAGCCTTTTTAGATGCATCTCCGGGCGACATCTTTATGTTGAAAAGTGGAAATGATCATTCCTTCCAGATTTCTGTTCTATATATAGGCAGAGATTCTCAAGACAACGAAACGACACATTCATCTGACGGTTCATCCGTTCATCATCAACTGACGGTTCGCCCGTTCATTAATATCAGACGTTTCATCCGTTCATTCACATCGCCCGTTCATTCATTATCACTTGACGGTTCATCCGTTCATCATTACCTGACGGTTCATCCGTTCATCATCATCTGACAGTTTACGTTCGTTATGACGATTCATTTTGTCCGTACCTTTTGATGATTCATTTTCGTTCATTTAATCATCCACATCAGCAACTTATCATCCTTGATTAAGTTGTCTATTGAAATAATAATCGACAAATTATATTCTGCCACGTCCACATTACCTCTGAGCAGATATAATGAATATAATTATTTTCTACAAAATCATCAAGAAATATATCATGTCCTGTACCTCTGAATATATTTTCTATCGCTATTATTTATATCTGAATAAGATATGCAAGAAATAATAGAGCCACAACAAAATTTCTTTTATTGATCAAAATTTAAGACATTACATACATAGCATAAAGAAAGACAAGAAGATACAAGATGTTCTTTCTACTGAGACAGAGGCATCATCAGATTAGCAATCTGTTGTTTCAGAATCTACAACCGTTCTTCGCGAGATGCCATCACTCTCCTCCTGGCCTCTTCCATCCCAGATTCTTTATTAAAAACGTGCATGGTTACCATTTGGCGAGTGATTTCAGCGTCATGAGCTGCTACATACTCGTCTCTTTCCTGAGTTAGAGCACTAATTTGTTGGACTGCAGTCTGATGCTCGGTAACTTCATTTTCTAATTCCTCTTGGAGACGAGCAATCTCCACTCTCATCTCGGCAATCCTTCTCTTTTTTCTCTCAGCAGTTGAGATCACCGATTCCAACTTGGAATTATACTCAGCAGATTTAGTAAAATAGGCATCCAAGAGATTCTGGAAGTTTACTCTTTCAACTGCAGCTGCCTGAGCCATCTGTTCAAACTCTGCTTGTACTAAGGGTTCTATTTACCCCTTTTTGAGCTTTTTATAGTTCTTTATTGAAGCTTCCAGTTCATTTAATATGTGGTCAAGGAAAGTGGCCTGGGGCTTGTCATCTTGCTCTCGGATGGCCTTTACTAAGAAAGAGGTCGGACCTCTAACCATATAAAAATCAGCGTCTTCTTTGTCCATCATTCTATTGATCAAAGGCCCCAAGGACTCGAAGAAGCATTTGGTGAATGATTGGATGACAAGCTGATTAATCGCCAGAGCACTAGGAGTCGCAGCAACTCCTGTTGATGACGAGGTAGCAAGACGTTCAGTTTCTCGAACAGTAGGCTCTTTGAATAAGGGAACTAGAGTGGAGCTAGTTGCTCCTCCTGGTTGTTCTTCTGTAAAATTAAATATCATCATTCTGTCTGTCACTTGCTATTGTCCAAGAGAATCAAAAGTGAAAACAGTCTCACCATGGTTCGATCCAGCAACAGGCCTATCATCTGTTGGAACAGATTCTAGCTGAGCAGAAGTAGCTTCAGACACTATTGCCTGACTACTTCCTGCTTCGGAGCCACAGGATAAATGGCGACTGCTACTAGCAATTGTCGTCGCCAGTACTATGTCCATGTATGCTGGAGGAGCAAGAGAAGATCCGGGTTCTGCATGGATAAGAATAAAGATGTTAGCTATCAAGCTATTTATTAAAAGAAGATCGCTAATTTCATTACAATACCTTCAGGAGTAGCAACTGGAGTTTCCTCCAAATCCACTTCTTCATCAACAATCTTCTCTGGAGATATCGGCACCTCAGCCTCCTTTTCAGGAGTCGGAGTGTCATCAATAGCTCGAGGAGATGTCTGGATCTCAACATTCTCTTCCGAATTTTGTGTCTTATCAGCAGCTTATGATGAGGTGCTCTCCTCGTTCTCGCTGTCCTCGGGAGCCTCTTCACTAGCAGCAGCAGCGGCATGATCAGTTTCTTCTTGATAACCGAAGTCACAGTCATATAAAGCTTCGATCATCAAACGATCCTCTTCCTCGAGGTTTGCTCCCGGTGTAGTAGGAGGTTGAGTAGTATCCATCATTGGTAAAGGGGATGGTAAAGCTTCATGCTCTGTCTCAGCAACATTTTCTCTGGGCTCTATGGCCTCATTTTTCTTTTCAATCTGCTCAATCTCTTTCCTTCGTTCTGGACTAGGAGTTTTATGCCCAGACTCAGAAACAGGGGGAGGAGATGGTAGGGTGGTTCTAGCCGTGGCATTCATCACTACTGAAGATAAAATTTACCTCGGAGGAGAAACTGTTATCTTCTGTCTTCTATGAGCCAGCTTCTTCCTTCTATGTAGAGGCCTCTCAGGGCTCTCTATGTTTACTACATCGATTTGTTTCTAAACGGAAGTCGGTGTAGCGGCTTCATCTCGAGTGGACTCAGCCAATTGTCTGGATTGTGATCTGGTGGTAACCTTCTCTGAAGAATGTTCCAAGATCAATTTCTTCTTCATAGCAGGAGAAGAAGGCTCTTCTCTCCTTCTCTTCTTCTCCTTAACTGGAGACTTAACAACCTTCAGAGAAATTCTTAAAGGTTGGTTAACTTCCTCTTGGAAATTGGCTTCTCTGGAAGCTTCCAATGAGTCGTCTACTGGCTCATGTTCTTCATCGTTATTGGGAGCCAATGTGTCAGTCGCTCTTCTCTTAAGATGATTTGCTGTTGCAAAACTATCAATGAGGCTATAGTTTTCAGCAATTGTATTTGCAGCTGTATAAAACTATGAATAAATATACAGCATTCTTGGACCAGCATCGGTTCTGTTTGGCATCGAGAACACAGTCTTTGTGTCTCGAGCATTGTAGTAAGCCCAGGCCCGGGATCCATCGATCAAATAACCTTTTCCTTGTAGGCACGTGATGGCGTTACCTAAATAAAACTGGTCATACCCAAACTGACGAGCAAAGCGGCTCGACAGATATGGTTCAAGAAAGCATTCTTCTTCAAATCTATAAACTAGATGGGATGGTCTAATTGTCTTCAGCCATTCAAAAGAAACCCGACCTATTGGTTGCCTCCCCAGTTCAATCAGATTTGCTGCCATATGCTCATAACCAGTTGGAGGGGGAGTGCAAAAAAAATTCTATCCTTTACCGAGGTTCAGGGTTCGCCTGCAGTCTCTCAAACTAGTATATATCCATCTGCTCTGTGAGAACCTACGTAGAAAACTGCCACCAACTGCTCCCATGGCAGGGTTCATCAACGATGGATGATGCAAGAGCAACCATCTGAATAAGTATGTGTAAGGTAACTCCAGCCTGGGGAAGTTCACCTTATCACCCTTGTACTTGATCATAGAATCAACATATAGACGAAGACCCGCGTTTATACTACAGGTCATCGCTGAAAGTAAGTCCATCCGGTATCCAAAGACTAACCGGACAGCAGCAAAAAGAACACCGCGATGGAAGCGGTCTACAGCACTTGATCCAGGCACAACGAATTGACGTAGCCAGTACGTCAAGAATCCTGCTAGCTGGGCTTGTTTGGACATGGGCGTGTAGCCCATTCTTATGAAGCTCTCCACAAATTCTCCAGCCTTAAGAGGAGGATATTGGTAATCATCATCAACTCTGATATCCATTCTCTTGTTCTCCTCCATCAGTTTTATAACTTCACTGTTACTGAGAGGATTGAAGAAATTAGGGGTACATGGGTTATGATCTTTTGTCTTTTTCTCAATAATGCGGTTGAAAAAAAGATAAGTCAGCCACTTGGATGAATAGCATGTGCCAGAAGAGCCACTTTGGTAATACAAAGAGCAGATGTTGTAATGGAACAGGAGCTCATCAAAGACTTCCACCATCTTTGAATTCTCTCGACGAAGTCTATCTAATTCGTCGTTGGTCGGGACGTACTCCTCGTAAGGCAATTCACCCATTGGTAAATATGAGATATACTTCATCTCATATAAAGCCAAGACCATCTCTCCGCAGGGCATCATACACGTCCCTGTCCTGTAATTATACCTCTCTGCTAGAGCCAAAAACAGATGAGGATTTGGAAAGAAGTCGTATACAGTAGCGTGAATCGCATTATACAGCTCAATTTCTCTGAGTTTATCTTTAAACTGGACCAGTATCCAGTTGGCAATACAGCTCCATCTTTTGATCTCTGGATTTACCAGACCTGTCAACCGGATGTCTTGATTCAGATATTTACCTTCTGCTTTGGCATACTCGTTGGCAAAAATCGGTGTTCTTACCGGTAGCAATAAAGATGAGTTCTCGGGGGGAATACAACCTGGCTTCAACCCCCTCAATAAAGTACTGTGTCGTTCGGAAGAACTGTAGAACATGTCTCTGTTGTTCGGACCTTTCTTAACACAAATCTTTTCGGTCCGTGCCTGTTGCAAAGGAGTGATGTCCCATTCCATCCTCCTAGGATGGCTCGCATGAGCATATCTTGCTAGTGGCAGGCATCTAGCTATGACTGGCAACTGTATTAATTTCTCCTTCCATTGGAAAGTTCTCAACTCAACTCTTGGTCTTGGTTGAAAACTTTTATCAATAGCGACTCCGAAGAGGAACATGGGCTTCTTATGAGTGACAGCGTCAACAGATTGCAAAGGCTGTCTATTTATCAGGCTTAGCAGAGTCTCGTTATATTGTGCTATCAAAATGGCCTGACGAGATGATGGAAGTGCATACTGGGGAAATAGTACATAAGATAGATCTTCTTTGAAATCTGGCTCAGATAAAGTTCCCACAAAAGTTTCATATTCGGGATCTTCTCTGGTGTCAACTGCATCCAACAGAAGAAAGCAGAATTTAGTACAAGTCAAAGTCAGAAAATTCTGTCATCAGATTGCGCAGATATCAAACTGCACAAGCATCAGATTGCGCAGATATCAGACTGCGCAAGCATCAGATTACTCAGATATCAGACTGCGCAAACGTCAGATTGCGCTGACAATCTCGCGCAAATCAGCCGATTGTGCTGACTTTTGCCAGCGCAATTCAACTGATTGCGCAAGAAGATATTCTTCATAAAAATGAAGAATAACCAGTTCGTGCAACCAAAACCCTAAAAAGGGTGGCGCAGTATGATCACATCTATAAAAAGAGATGGATTTTGAAGATCAGTGAAGTCGAAGAACCCTAAAGAGAGTTTTTTCGATTGAGTCATCTACCTAGCAAAGCGGGATGCGCAGTCTTATGTTGAGAAGGACGGGGTACAACCCTAGTCGAAGACTCGGCTGGTGCCTTGCCCTTGGCAGCGGCGGAGGATCGCTTGGGGGCTGTCATGCCCTAGTACCGAAATACGGAGACGGACTAGGCCAGCTACTCCATATGAGGTACGTAACGTCATACGGCGATCGTGGCTGTCGAGAGACGAGGGGGTACAAGCTACAATCAAGTCTACTATGGTCCCACAGAGATCTATGTCTTAATCAATCAAGTCACATCAGCAATCAAATGAACATTAAAGATAAAGCAGTAAGGCGTCCCCGACGCTTCATCAAAATAGTCATGAGAGACTAGCTTTATAATAGCTATCTCAGAAAGTCAGGAGTACAAAATTATACACAGCTGTAGTCTGTTTAATTACAATTATGTACTGACACAAAATATCAAGTAATCCGGCTAACAGGTGCCGGTGGCTGAATGCCGCAAAAGTATAAGCAAGAGTGGTGGAGAAGAAACCCACTCGAGTCCCCGGACCGCCATGCTCCTAGTATGCACCATGGATGTCAGGAAGGAAGATCGTGTCCTCCGGCTCTGCTACGAGATCTGGCCAAACAAAACCAGCGGGGTCAGCCCCAAGTAGCAAGTACCGCCAAAGGGGCACAAGAGTTAAGATTAAAAACCCAGCTAATAGAATAACTGATAATAGTAATACTTATGCTACTATTATAGGGTGGCGCAACATCTTCGAGCCCATATGGCACCCTTACAACCAAACAAGGACAAAAGGTGCCGCATGGAGTCGGGACGTGTCATACTCTATAACTTTCACATAAGTTAAAAGGTATAAACAAGAAAATCTCCTGATCGTGACTTTGGTCGATAGCCTATCGCAGCACAATATCCAACCCAACAATCAAACAAGAACATGGGTTGGATCTTGTACTATGATAGACCATGTTTCTCAGTCATTCACAGAAGTAACACTTCACAACCAGAATAAGTCTTTCGTTCATAACTTCGGTCCACAGCCTGTCATAGTACGATAACCAACCCAACAATCAAACAAGAACATGGGTTGGATCACGTACCACAACAGTCCGCTTCCCTCGATTATTCGTGGAAGGTAATAGGATACAAGCAAGTCGTTTACACGGCCAATCAAGTCTACGAGTTTCTAATGGGATGAGGTTATCCTCGTGTCATATTATTAAAAAATCCTCAGATCGTATCTTTCCAGCAAGGCTAGCCAACCCAGGGGTTCGCGTAGACAGGTGTTATTGAGCACAGGTCCCTCGTAAGGCCACCTTGCCAAAACATGTAATATATAGCGGGAATTAATCGGATACAGTCATCCACTCGTTGCGGATGACACAGTATCTGCGGAGACCAGCCGGCGCGTCAAGACAATATCTCAAGGCGGCTGGTGTAACACGATCTCGGGATTCTGCCCTCCCCATGCATCTAGTATATTTAGTTGCCTAGTTTAACCCTAGGTGAAATCTTGGACTCTCATGCTGTGGCCTGCATGATTATCCCCCTAAAAGGTCGTACTATAGTACGAGTACCCCAAGTGAGGATCCATGTCAATCAGTATGTCAACATATTCTATCCTCCTTAGTGTAATACATCATTACAAATATGCCACGTGGAGTTATGAGTCATTTGTCGAGCATGAACAAGAACTGGGACATTCAGGTACAGGTATCAGGTGGGAACACTTGTTCACCGAGATCTCAATAGTGCTCATATCATGCTCGGGACAAAAGGCGTAAGGATATAAAATGGGCATATAATATCTGATAAAATATCAAAAGCGTACGCACAAAAGCACGCACGCTCAAGGGGAGCTGCGTGCGTGAAAAGTCACGCACGCATGAGAGCAGCGTACGTGAAAAGTCACGTAGGCTCGCTCAAGGCAGCGTACGTGAAAAAGTCACGCAGGCTCACTCAAGGCAGCCTACGTGAAAAAGTCACGCAGGCTCACTCAAGGTAGCGTACGTGAAAAAGTCACGCAGGCTCACTCAAGGCAGCGTACGTGAAAACGTCACGCAGGCTCACTCAAGGCAGCGTACGTAAAAAAGTTACGCAGGCTCACTCAAGGCAGCATACGTGAAAAGTCACGCAGGCTTACTCAAGGCAGCGTACGTGAAAAGTCACGCAGGCTTGCTCAAGGTAGCGTACGTGAAAAGTCACGCAGGCTTGCTCAAGGTAGCGTACGTAAAAAGTCACGCACGCAAGAGACAGCGTACGTGAAAAGTCACACACGCAAGGGACACGCTTCCAACAGGAAGCGTACCCAAGCCTGCGTACGCAGCGCTAAGGAGCGCGCGCAGCTCAGTGGCGTGAGCTAAGAAGCTCTGCACACTGCTCGCTGTCTTCTCCTAACAGCAAGAACACCATGGATGAACCCAAAGCTTCAAAGCATCATAACTTGGCCATCCGAACTCCAAATCCGGATTTCTAAAGTTCCATCTTGGGTGAAATGGAATTCTCTTCCACATGGAAACATCAAAACCCACAAAACCCCAACAAAAATAGATCAAGACCAAGAAAATCCAAAAATGATTAAAACTTAGATCTACAAAAATCAAAGCTTCAAAATGGAAATTTCCAAGTTCTAAATTAGTATAGATTGGGGAGAAGAACATGTTTTGGCAAATAGTTTTGTAAGAAATCATTGACAAAATTATGGATCCATCTCTTGAGCAAGTTGGTACTTGCCTTGGTTGATGGAGGAAATATTTGGTTGGTGGAGGAAAATAAATGAGAGGAGAGAGAATAAGATGAGTTGTATTTATAATCTTGAACCCAAGGGTTCATGATGAACCAAAGGGTTCATGATGAACCATGGGTGAACCAAAAATAGGTTTCCCAAATGAGCCAAAACTGTAGGCCCAAATACAGAAAATAAATTACGAAATAATATTTTGGAAGATGCATGGAGAAATACAACATAATAAATATTGTATAAATACAAGGTAAATACAATTTATCAGTTTATGTATTAAAATACGTATTCTAGGATCGGGGAGTGACATCTCTACCCTTCTTAGAAAAATTCCGTCCTCGGAATTCCCGCCAAGACAGGATAGTGAAATCAGGACAAGCAAGGCACAATCATATACAAGTTAACTATCATAGCAGTTATTATCATACATCACAAAGTGTAAAACAAGCAGGTACAGAAAAGTATGGAATCGTGTCAATAAGGCGTAAAAGTATACCTCATTAGTCAAACAAATACGGATACCGAGATCTGATCTCGTCCTCGCGCTCCCAGGTTGACTCTTCCGAAGAGTGATAGTTCCAAGAAAGACGAACAAGGCTTATCGTCCGATTCTTGAGTACCTTCTCTCGCCGATCTAAAATAGATACGAGTTGTTCCTCGTAAGTTAGGTCAGTACCAACGACTAACTCAGAATGATCGAGGACATGACTCGTATTTGGGACATATCCACGTAATTGGGACACATGAAACACATCATATATGCCAGTTAACGAAGGCGGAAGGGCAAGTCGATAAGCCACATCACCTACCCGAGCGAGAATCTTAAAAGGACCAACGTATCTTGGACTAAGCTTTCCTCGGGTTCCAAATCTGATGATACCCCGAGTAGGCGAAATCCGCAGAAACACTTGGTCGCCAACTCTGAACTCTAGAGGCCTACGATGCTGATCTGCCCAATGACGATGTCTGTAACGCCCCAGTCCCAAAATACGTAGGACTAGGAACGTAGACATGCCAGCTGTATTCATACGAAGTATACTCCAATATATGGAAGCCTCGTATAAATACATAAGCTGTAAAATGCAGTAGAGCCATAACTAATCTCATCCACAAGAATAAAAGATATTATATAATCACTATGAATTTGTCTTGATACAATATGTTGGGCGGAGACAAATCCACTACCAACAAAATAAAGAAAAGTACATAGAAAATGAAATGAGTGGCGAGCGAAGCGAAGATGATCCAAATGCAATCATCCTCGAAGAAGTAGCAAAGACCACGACTAGAGCTAGAACACCTGTGAAAGACAATAGCACACACCTGACAAGACAACCAGGTCCTCAGAGGGACATAACAAGACACATAATAGCATGCCATATAAACTGAATAAATATTGCTCAATAAATAAGTCAATCGAATTTATAACATGGTCCAATACGCACCTACTGAACGAGCGTACCATCCCCCCAACCAAACAAGGACAGGAGATGGCAAACTAATTCACGGCGACGTATCTTTCCATGCTAAGAATTCGATATGGTATCCGGACCCCAACAAGGTTCAATACCTTCTCATCGAAGTAGTAAGTCACACCTACAACCAAACAAGGACAAGATGTGACGAACTAATCCGCGACAAGTTATTGTTCCAAGCCACGGTCAGATACAAGTACCCAAACCAAAAGTACTCGTACCTAACGGATAGGATAGCCTACCATTCTAGTGAAATGTAGTTAAGAACAATCCTTCCTGCGCATGGGCCCTGACTGAATAGGATCGGCGTAGTCCCCCTTTGGGCACCAGAGGCCCCAGCAGGAAGAGCATGACGTTCCGCAGAATCGTCAGTGGCCGTCAGTAATCTTGGATCATCAACCCCGTATCTCCAGCGGAGAGTCCGGGTCACAAGGGAAGTGCATCGAAGCCCATACGCTAAGGAATTGTCCTTCCCGCCCAATGCCTATTATGTTGTATCCACAACATTAACCTCTATAACCGCTAAGTCAAACTAGCATGCAACCTCTATTAGCGGTTATTCCTATCGTACGGCTTGTACGTACTGGTGGCCAGCCAATCACGCACTTTCGTGTTCTACATGCGACACACAACTTCGTGTTACAACGTGTCAAGGCCAATGAATGCAACACACATGGTGGTCCCTTAAATCTAGGTTTAATTTGTAAAAAAAATAATACACAACGGGAAATATAAATAAACAGTTATGCCATGTATCACAGTTTATTTTGCATAAAGAAAATAAGTAATGCATGTAATATTAGCTAAAATAATTAAACAGCTAATGGCAAGGTGTCTTTCCTGGTAGGGCGCCTGGTGTTCTGCGATGATCAAGGTGGCACGATTTGCAACTTCGGTGTAACAACTGTACATGGTGACCTCGGGTGATGGTACGGACAGTTCCATTAGGTTCAGAAGGGTCAATTTGGCTAGGGACGATATAAATAAGCTCGAGATTTGGAAGAAGATAAGAAACGAACGATTGATCATGGTTAAGATTATATAATCGAGGAAAATTTATAGAAATAAATATATATAACTATTTTTGAAAAATATATCTATTATATTAAAATAACTATATTTCTATTAGTAAAACAGCTTTAGATAAATACTTTTGAAAACAATAAATCACCTTAGGCTAGGACTTTAAGTTTTTGTCAAAATAATAGTTGAAAACATAGGAATTATTTTGATATCAAACTATAATAAAATTAGAATAGAAAATTTAAAAAGAATATTTTTAGAGTCCCAAATCTGTTGTTAAAATACCATAAATAATATAAAATTTAATAAGATATTCAGGAACTTTTAGAATCATATATATATATATATATTTTATATATATATATATATATTTTATATATATATATATATATATATATATATTTTTATATATATATATATATATATATATATATATATATATATATATATATATATATATATATATATATATATATTGTCAAAGTAATATAAGAGCCCTAATGAGTTCAAAGCCCAATATTATACTTTGTAACCAATAATTTAGAAATACTACTATATATATTTTAATAAGACAAAATAATAATAACAATAATAATAATAAAGATAATCATAGTAATAACTAATTGCTGTAATATTAACACTAAAACATATTATTAACTATATTAATAGCTATTTAAAATAAGTTAACAAAACAAACAAAACAAAAAAAATAAATAAATTAAAATAAAACTATTACTCTCCTCGGGATCGAGTGAGGGGTTAGAAGGGTCAAAGGTGATCAAATGTAAAAAGAAAAAGGAAAAACAAAAGGGAGGAGAGAGATGATGAGAACTGAGAGAGAGCGAGGGAACGAGAAAGTGAGGAGCGGAGAGGAGTGAGAAGAGAGGGAGGATCGAGGAGAGGGGTCGGCCCGGTGGTCGGAAAGGGAGAAAGGGGCGCTGATGGGGCGGCTCGCGAGAAGCCACGGTCTCCCTGCTCGACCCGGTGGCATCGACGAAAGGAGGTGGGTCGACCGGTGGGAAGAAGAGGGCTGGCGGCGCGACTGAGGACGCGGTGGCGGCGGAAGAAGGCGGCGGAGGCTAGGGTTTTTGGCCACGGCGGCGTGGCGCGCCGCTCGCGGAGGCACGGAGAGAAGTTTGGGGTCGGCGGACGCGGCGGCCGGAGATGAAACGGGGGCGCACACCAGATCTGGGAGATGGCAGTGGGAAGATCGTCGATGGGTGGCCTGGAGCACCACGACGACGCTGGACGGGGGCTAGGGCAGCTGGGGCGGTCGTGGGCGGACGGCAGTTCGCCGCGGGTGGCTGGACGCGACTCCGTCGAGGTAAGTGCCGGTGGTGGTTTTTAATCTTTTATTCTGGGTTTTCTTTGGTCATTGGGTTTGGAGTCGCCGATGGTGGCGGATGGTGGTGGCCGGACGGCTGGGCGTGTTGGCAGCCGCGGGTGGCGGGGCTGCGGAGGTGGTTGTGGTGGCAGGACATGGCTGGTGGTTGTATCGTTCTGGTGTGGGGTTTTGATGGTGGTGGTGGTATCACCGGGGCGTGGTCGGGACTGGCCAGGAGGGGGTCAGGAGGAGAATGGCGCTGGTGGCTATGGTTATGAATGGTGGTGGTACGGTTGCGGGTTTTGGCGAGGGGTTGCTGGGTTAGGGGTTGGTTGTGGCAGTGATTGCGGGAGGAGCGTCGAGGGAGGTCGTGGAGGAGACAGACTGGGTTAGGTTAGGGTTTTCATTTACGTCGGGGTGTGTCCGACACGAGAAAATTGTAGGTGTAAAAGAACTGGAATAAGAATCTGGGCACGGACACGAGGCACTGCACTTGTGGTGGAATATTTGTGGAAAAAATTTGTGGATGAATAATGTGGAGGAGTACCTGCCTATTTATAGGATGTGGGAATTCCCACTTTGGATATGATTAGGAGAATTTAAAACCCAAGTAAATAAATGAATCTATTAATTAAAATCAATCAAATCAAATCCAATCCAATACAAATCCAAATCTAATTTAAATCAAATCAAATTCCCTTGTTTATAATCAATAAATAATTCAACTTCCAATACTAACTATTTAAATAAATACATAAATTCAAATCAATATTTAAATCTCCACACTAAATTCAAAATAGATTTTCCAAAAATACTAATAATAATTAATTTCAAAAATTACATTATTTACAATAAACAAATAAATAATTATGAAAATATATGTTTGTACAATTAATATTTATATAGATATACTTTTCCAATTTACCATTTTATAGGAATAAAAAATTATTTATTATATAAATGAAAGGCTTTTCATAAAAGTCATAAACTTGAAAATATTAGCTAGATATAATTTTTATCTACATTAAAAATAATAAAAATAATATTTTTCAAAAATATGTACGCTCGTCCATATTCGCACTCGACGAGCAAGAAAAATAATTTCGTGCGCGACGTACAATACGAAAATTTAAATCCGTACAAATATTAATAAATAGATAAAAAAATAATTAGTAGAAATTTAGGGGTTTTACATCCTACCCAACTTAAAAGAATTTCGTCCTCGAAATTGAGGATTCGTAGGGGGGTGAGAAGGCACAAACGGTAGATAGAAGGGTTCGAAGCTTATATGGTCGTAGTCTAGGTTGAGGATACGATTAAGAGACGATTGTAATCACTCTTAAATTCAAGTGATTAGAAAGTCAAAATGGTAGGATTAGGGTCGAGGGAAAGGTCGAGCGGTTCAAGACAAAGATATGGCAACATCGAGTGATAATGGTCACTAGGTGATAGGATAGCTAGAGGAATTTCTAGCACAACGCTTTCGTCCTCCTAAAATAGGTGAAGACGAAAGCAATCTAGAGTTCGAAGGAGGCGTTATCGAATACGAAATACGTGATTCAATGACAATCGAATAATTTCAAAGGAATTGTCAAGGCAGTCGTGGATGGGACTCTAAAGGACAAGTTTAGTTATGCCCCCATCCACTTAGAATAATAAAGAAAAGCGAACCAAAGTGCACTTGGTTGATCAGACCATCATGCACCGGTTCTGATTTAGACAATATGTTAGTGAGCGGCCGCTCAATAGCATAAGTCATGAACAAACTCGATAAATGGATGAGTTTGCAAAACTAGATTATAGTTGCAACATTAGTCAACGTGATAAAAATGTAGGCACGAGAATTTTAGATTAAAAGAGGGTAGAATGATTCTAAGTCATACAGTTGTCCTATAGTCTTCTTGTCCAAGTCCTTGGTTGGCTAGATGGGTTAGGTCCTCTAGATTCTAGGATCTAAATAAGCTTGGTAATATAGGTCACTAGGTCAAAGGGGTTGCTAAGTCATAAGGTATTCTACCCAACTTAAAGAATTAAACTAATGGTGTTTTGGGACAACTAACTAGTAGGGTCAATCTCTAGTAAGCACGAAGGGAAGATAAGAATAGGGATGGAAGGAAGCAAGCAAAATGCAATTGATGAGTCAAACGGTAGATAAAATCAAGGGAAGAGGTCAAGTATGTGGATGAGATCCTAGACTTCTAATCCTATACGCAGGCTTGCTTGGTACGGTAAAGTAACCAAATAATTTATCTAGACCTGCATAGGCCACCACAAAAACATGTAACGCCCCAGTCCCAAAATACGTAGGACTAGGAACGTAGACATGCCAGCTGTATTCATACGAAGTATACTCCAATATATGGAAGCCTCGTATAAATACATAAGCTGTAAAATGCAGTAGAACCATAACTAATCTCATCCACAAGAATAAAAGATATTATATAATCACTATGAATTTGTCTTGATACAATATGTTGGGCGGAGACAAATCCACTACCAACAAAACAAAGAAAAGTACATAGAAAATGAAATGAGTGGCGAGCGAAGCGAAGACGATCCAAATGCAATCATCTTCGAAGAAGTAGCAAAGACCACGGCTAGAGCTACAACACCTGCGAAAGACAATAGCACACACCTGGCAAGACAACCAGGTCCTCAGAGGGACGTAACAAGACACATAATAGAATGCCATATAAACTGAATAAATATTGCTCAATAAATAAGTCAATCGAATTTATAACATGGTCCAATACGCACCTACTGAACGAGCGTACCATCCCCCCAACCAAACAAGGACAGGAGATGGTAAACTAATTCACGGCGACGTATCTTTTCATGCTAAGAATCCGATATGGTATCCGGACCCCAACAAGGTTCAATACCTTCTCATCGAAGTAGTAAGTCACACCTACAACCAAACAAGGACAAGATGTGACGAACTAATCCGCGACAAGTTATTGTTCCAAGCTACGGTCAGATACAAGTACCCAAACCAAAAGTACTCGTACCTAATGGATAGGGTAGCCTACCATTCTAGTGAAATATAGTTAAGAATAATCCTTCCTGCGCATGGTCCCTGGCTGAATAGGATCGACGTAGTCCCCCTTTGGGCACCAGAGGCCCCAGCAGGAAGAACATGACGTTCCGCAGAATCGTCAGTGGCCGTCAGTAATCTTGGATCATTAACCCCGTATCTCCCGCGGAGAGTCCGGGTCACAAGGGAAGTGCATCGAAGCCCATACGCTAAGGAATTGTCCTCCCCGCCCAATGCCTATTATGTTGTATCCACAATATTAACCTCTATAACCGCTAAGTTAAACTAGCATGCAACCTCTATTAGCGGTTATTTCTATCGCACGGCTTATACGTACTGGTGGCCAGCCAATCACGCACTTCCATATTCTACATGCGACACACAACTTCGTGTTACAACGTGTCAAGGCCAATGAATGCAACATACATGGTGGTCCCTTAAATCTAGGTTTAATTTGTAAGAAAAATAATACACAGCGGGAAATATAAATGAATAGTTATGCCATGTATCACAGTTTATTTTGCATAAAGAAAATATGTAATGCATGTAATATGAGCTAAAATAATTAAACAGCTAATGGCAAGGTGTCTTGCCTGGTAGGGCGCCTGGTGTGCTGCGATGATCAATGTGGCACAATTTGCAACTTCGGTGTAACAACTGTACATGGTGACCTCGGGTGATGGTACGGACAGTTCCATTAGGTTCAGAAGGGTCAATTTGGCTAGGGACGATATAAATAAGCTCGAGATTTGGAAGAAGATAAGAAACGAACGATTGATCATGGTTAAGATTATAAAATCGAGGAAAATTTATAGAAATAAATATATATATAACTATTTTTTAAAAATATATCTATTATATTAAAATAACTATATTTCTATTAGTAAAACAGCTTTAGATAAATACTTTTGAAAACAATAATCACCTTAGGCTAGGACTTTAAGTTTTTGTCAAAATAATATTTGAAAACATAGGAATTATTTTGATATCAAACTATAATAAAATTAGGTTAGAAAATTTAAAAAGAATATTTTTAGAGTCCCATATCCGTTGTTAAAATACCATAAATAATATAAAATTTAATAAGATATTCAGGAACTTTTAGAATCATTTATATATATATATATATTTTGTCAAAGTAATATAAGAGCCCTAATGAGTTCAAAGCCCAATATTATACTTTGTAACCAATAATTTAGAAATACTACTATATATATTTTAATAAGACAAAATAATAATAACAATAATAATAATAAAGATAATCATAGTAATAACTAATTGCTGTAATATTAACACTAAAACATATTATTAACTATATTAATAGCTATTTAAATAAGTTAACAAAACAAACAAAGCAAAAAAATAAATAAATTAAAATAAAACTATTACTCTCCTCGGGATCGAGTGAGGGGTTAGAAGTGTCAAAGGTGATCAAATGTAAAAAGAAAAAGGAAAAACAAAAGGGAGGAGAGAGATGATGAGAACTGAGAGAGAGCGAGGGAACGAGAAAGTGAGGAGCGGAGAGGAGTGAGAAGAGAGGGAGGATCGAGGAGAGGGGTCGGCCCGGTGGTCGAAAAGGGAGAAAGCGGCACTGATGGGGCGGCTCGCGGGAAGCCACGGTCTCCCTGCTCGACCCGGTGGCATCGACGAAAGGAGGTGGGTCGACCGGTAGGAAGAAGAGGGCTGGCGGCGCGACTGAGGACGCGGTGGCGGAGGAAGAAGGCGGTGGAGGCTAGGGTTTTTGGCCACGGCGGCGTGACGCGCTGCTCGCGGAGGCGCGGAGAGAAGTTTGGGGTCGGCGGACGCGGCGGCCGGAGATAAAACGGGGGCGCACACCGGATCTGGGAGATGGCAGTGGGAAGATCGTCGATGGGTGGCCGGGAGCACCATGACGACGCTGGACGGGGGCTAGGGCAGCTGGGGCGGTCGTGGACGGACGGCAGTTCGCCGCGGGTGGCTGGACACGACTCCGTCGAGGTAAGCACCGGTGGTGGTTTTTAATCTTTTATTCTGGGTTTTCTTTGGTCATTAGGTTTGGAGTCGCCGATGGTGGCGGATGGTGGTGGCCGGACGGCTGGACGTGTTGGCAGCCGCGGGTGGCGGGGCTGCGGAGGTGGTTGTGGTGGCAGGACATGTCTGGTGGTTGTGTCGCTCTGGTGTGGGGTTTTGATGGTGGTGGTGGTATCACCGGGGCGTGGTCGGGACTGGCCAGGAGGGGGTCAGGAGGAGAATGGCGCTGGTGGCTATGGTTATGAATGGTGGTGGTGCGGTTGCGGGTTTTGGCGAGGGGTCGCTGGGTTAGGGGTTGGTTGTGGCAGTGATTACGGGAGGAGCGTCGAGGGAGGTCATGGAGGAGACGGGCTGGGTTAGGTTAGGGTTTTCATTTACGTCGGGGTGTGTCCGACACGAGAAAATTGTAGGTGTAAAAGAACTGGAATAAGAATCTGGGCACGGACACGAGGCACTGCACTTGTGGTAGAATATTTGTGGGAAAAATTTGTGGATGAATAATGTGGAGGAGTACCTGCATATTTATAGGATGCGGGAATTCCCACTTTGGATAGGATTAGGAGAATTTAAAACCCAAGTAGATAAATCAATCTATTAATCAAAATCAATCAAATCAAATCCAATCCAATACAAATCCAAATCTAATTTAAATCAAATCAAATTCCCTTGTTTATAATCAATAAATAATTCAACTTCCAATACTAACTATTTAAATAAATACATAAATTCAAATCAATATTTAAATCTCCACACTAAATTCAAAATAGATTTTCCAAAAATACTAATAATAACTAATTTCAAAAATTACATTATTTACAATAAACAAATAAATAATTATGAAAATATATGTTTGTACAATTAATATTTATATAGATATACTTTTCCAATTTACCATTTTATAGGAATAAAAAATTATTTATTATATAAATGAAAGGCTTTTCATAAAAGTCATAAACTTGAAAATATTAGCTAGATATAATTTTTATCTACATTAAAAATAATAAAAATAATGTTTTTCAAAAATATGTACGCTCGTCCATATTCGCACTCGACGAGCAAGAAAAATAATTTTGTGCGCGACGTACAATACGAGTACGCGACGTACAATACGAAAATTTAAATCCGTACAAATATTAATAAATAAATAAAAAAATAATTAGTAGAAATTTAGGGGTTTTACAATGTCGGTCCTGCGCAACTCGAAGGCGTTCTCTGACCAACTTAACCATCTCCACAGTCTGCGTGATCATCTCTGGCCCCAACATCTTCCGTTCTCCGACGTCGTCCCATGCCAAAGGGGACCTGCACTTCCTTCCGTACAATGCTTCGAACGGGGCCATCTGAATGCTAGCCTGATAGCTGTTGTTATAGGAGAACTCCACTAGATGAAGGTGATCCTCCCAAGATCCGCCAAAATCCAAGGTACACGCCCGTAGCATATCTTCTAACGTCTGGATGGTTCTTTCTGATTGTCCGTCGGTTTGTGGATGATAAGCAGTACTGAATCTTAACTTGGTTCCCAAACTTTGGTGCAAGCTCCGCCAAAAATGGGAAGTAAACCGCGTATCTCGATCTGATACTATACTAACTGGAACACCATGCTGTCTCACTATCTGCTTCATGTACATTTCTGCTAACTGCTCAGTAGTTTGTCCAACTCGAAAGGGAAGGAACTGAGCGACCTTCGTGAGTCGATCTACTATTACCCAGACTGCATTCTTACCAGTCGAGGATCTAGGTAAACCGGTCACAAAATCTATCCTGATGTGCTCCCATTTCCATTCTGGAATAGGAAGCGGCTGTAGCAATCCTGCTGGTCTCTACTGTTCGGCCTTCACCTGCTGACATACCAGACACTTGGATACAAATCTCGCTATCTCTCTTTTCATGCCATTCCACCAAAAGTACTGCCTGATATCTCGATACATCTTCGTTCCTCCTGGATGAATGGAGTAAATAGAACTATGAGTTTCGGACATGACTTCTTGCCGAAGGTCTCCACTCGGTACACAAAGTCTATTTCTAAACCTGAGCGTACCATCTTCATGAATCACTAACTCCTTCCTACGGCCTGATTCACACTCCGACCGCAACTTCTAAATCCGTGGATCTCCTGCTTATGCTGCCCTTATCCTCTCTACTAAAGTTGATTGAACTTGTATACTGGTCATTCTCCCTATATCCCTTAGCAAAACTACTTCGATTCCCATCCTCTGAAGGTCTTCTAAAATATGCTTCTGCGAGGTCAAGATATAGGCACTGCCTCTCCTACTCAGTGCATCTGCAACTATATTCGCCTTGCCTGGATGATACTGAAGATCTTAGTCAAAATTCTTCAGTAGTTCTAACCATCTTCTTTGTCTCATGTTCAAATCTCGCTGCGTGAATACGTATTTCAAACTCTTATGATCAGTATAGATCTCTACCCGATCTCCGTATAAATAATGCCTCCACAACTTGAGTGAAAATACCACAGCTGCTAACTCCAAATCGTGAGTCGAGTAATTCTTCTCATGGTCTAGAAGCTGCCGAGACGCATATGCTATCACTTTTCCATGCTGCATCAATACACATCCAAGACCCTTCCCTGATGCGTCACAATATACTGTAAAGCCTCCCGCTCCTACTGGAAGCGTCAAGATCAGGGCTGAGATCAATCTCTTCTTTAATTCTTCAAATGATGCCTGACAGCTAGCTGACCAAACAAACTCTACGTCCTTGTTCGTCAAACACGTTAAGGGCGCTGAGATCCTGGCAAAGTCCGCCACGAACCTTCTGTAGTAACCAGCTAATCCTAAGAAACTTTGCACTTCTGTTACCGTTCTCGGGACTGGCCAATGCTCTACGGCCTTAAGTCTTCGGATCCACTAACACTCCTGCCCCAGAAATTACATGCCCCAGGAACGAAATATGATCTAACCAGAATTCACACTTGTCACGCTTCGCATAAAGTTGATGCTCCCTTAATGTCTGTAAGACAGTCCTAAGATATTTCTCATGCTCCTCTTCACTGCTGGAATAGACAAGGATGTCATCTAGGAACACCACCACAAATTTATCCAAAAACGGCAGAAAGATGCGGTTCATTAAATCCATGAATACCGCGGGGGCGTTGGTTAGTCCAAAGGGCATTACTAAAAACTCATAATGCCCATATCTAGGTCTGAATGCTGTCTTCGGTATGTCTTACTCCCGGACTCTTACTTGATAGTATCCCGATCGAAGATCGATCTTGGAAAAAATGCTGGCCTCACTCAACTGGTCAAACAGGTCATCGATCCTTGGTAGTGGGTACTTATTCTTCATTGTTACTGCATTCAGCTTGCGGTAGTCGATGCACGTCCTTGTCGACCCATCCTTCTTGGGAACTAGAATCACTGGCGTGGCCCAGGGCGATTTGCTGTCTCAGATGAATCCCTTAGACTTCAACTCTTCTTCATGTTGATACAACTTATCCTGTTCTGACGGCGACATCGGTAAACTCTGTCTGCGATAGACCTCGTTCCAGGGTTCAACTCAATGCTAAATTCTACCTCTCTGACTGGGGGTATCCCTGGGAGCTCATCAGGGAAGACGTCGAGAAAATCTTCGACCACTCTTGGAATCTGTCCTGGCTCTGACACTGCTGCTGAGATAACGCCTCCGGCCTGATTCTTCAAGGTTCGAGTAAAGATAAACTGTTCCATCCAAGGAACGCTGAATATGACCCTACCTTCTCTACAATCAATTGTCGCATAACTGCCTCTCAACCAGTCCATGCCAAGAACAACATCAAAATTCCCCATAGGGAATTCAATCAATGATGCGGGCAGTAAATGTCCACACACCTCTACCGGACATGAAAAGCGCACTCTGCTAACTTCTACGAGCCCATTGCCGGTGAGTATATCCATCCTCTCCGGCAATGCCTCAAACTCTAATCCGATTCGTGTAGCATATTGTGCAGAGATGAATGAATGAGTAGCGCCAGAATCAAATAATGCTACAGCGGGAAATGAGGTGACGAGAATTTTACCTGCCACCACGTCACTAGACGCTAGAGCCTCTCCCAAGGATAATATGAGAGCCTGGCCCTGGCCCCGCTGAGCTCCTTGTTGCGGCCTTCCTCGACCATGTTGTTGCTGCCTCTGAGGGCCTTCAGCTTCCTGCGCCTGGCGGAACATCTGAGCCTGCGTTGGCAGACGCTGGGCTAGGGGCATTACTGCTAATACTGGCCCTCCACTCGGGGTTGCCACTGGAGCTGGCAATGTTGGAAACTACTGAGCTGGCCCTCCTGGCCTCTGCATCATAGGACAAGTGGAAATACGGTGGTCTGCACGACCACACCTCAAACATAAGCCATTCGCTAACCGACACACCTCCCTCGTGTACCCTGCCTTCCCACAGAAGGTACAGTCCTGGGGTGCTCCCTGACGCTGCTGCTGGTTTCTGGGCTGCTGATGCTGAGCTGGTGTTGTATTAGTCGACACGGTCGTCCTCCGCGGCGTTCCTGCCTCATGAATACGAACACCGGGTGTTGGTGCCGATGTTCGCTGCATTGCTCCTCCTCTAACCTGGAAATGAGATCTTTTCTGACCTCCTGTCCTCGATGCCAACCTCTGCTGGGTAAGCTCGTGCCTCCGAGCTGCCGTCAAAACAGTATCAAACGTCTGGTAGTCGTGTCCTTCCACAAGCTGTAATAGCTCCAAATGAAGTCCCTACTGGAACCTCATAGCTTTCTCTGGCTCCGTTGCCACCATTATTGGTACGAAACGGCACAATCTGCAGAACTTTGCTGCATACCTATCTACGGTCTTGCCTGCTTGCTTGAGACTGATAAACTTTTGCTGGAGCTCATATCGAGCCACTACGCCAAAATACTTGTCCTTGAATCTGTCACTGAAGGTGGTCCAACGAACAGGGTATCTTGTAACAACTTCTTCTGAGGTCCACCAGTCGCGGGCAAGATCCTGAAGTACCAGTTTGACCTGATCAACCTTCTCATCATCTGGAACCTTGGCTGCCACAAGAATAGCTTCGATGTCTTGAATCCAGGCATCCGCAGTGATGGCATCCTCCGTGCCATCAAAATACCTCGAGTTCAAGCGACGAAACCTTCCTGATGCTCCCGAGTCAGCTCCGACACTCCTCTCAAGAGCTAACTGAATCCCCTGGTTCAGCAACACGTTCTGCTCCTGCTGCCGAGTCTGTTGCTGTTGGTTAGTGACAAGAAACCCCCGGATGATCTCCAGGAGTGCTACGGCGTCTGGTACTACTGTCGCTGCTGGTGCTGCAGGAGCCTCAGTAACCTGCGGCTCCACTGCCTCTGGTCCCACTTCTGCTCGTGCCTGCACTGGAGAAGGTTCTCTCCCCTGTTGCTGCCCGATCGAGCCATGCTCTTGCTGCTCTTCCTCATGGGCCTCACCCGCTACTGAGAATGAAGCACCCCTATAGAGAAAGGTATAAGATTATCAAGTCTGGACGAGGAAGATTTCGAGGATGCAAGTCAGGTTAGAGATCAAGGCAAGGACAGAGAATTTGAAACGGAATTTCAAGGGGAACAAGTTTTTTGATTGAGACTCCTAATAATTTGTAATACCCTACAAGTCTGAAAATCAGACCTGCATGGGACACCACTAAAACCTTGTCACGCCCCAGTACCGAAATACGGATACGGACTAGGCCAGCTACTCCATATGAGGTACGTAACGTCATACGGCAATCGTAGCTGTCGAGAGACGAGGGGGTACAAGCTACAATCAAGTCTCCTATGGTCCCACAGTATTCTATGTCTCAATCAATCAAGTCACATCAGCAATCAAATGAACATTAAAGATAGAGCAGTAAGGCGTCCCCGACGCTTCATCAAAATGGTCATGAGAGACTAGCTTTATAATTTAGCTATCTCAGAAAGTCAGGAGTACAAAATTATACACAGCTGCAGTCTGTTTAATTACAATTATATACTGACACAAAATATCAAGTAATCCGGCTAACAGGTGCCGGTGGCTGAACGTCGCAAAAGTATAAGCAAGAGTGGTGGAGAAGAAACCCACTCGAGTCCCCGGACCGCCATGCTCCTAGTATGCACCATGGATGTCATGAAGGAAGATCGTGTCCTCCGGCTCTGCTACGAGATCTGGCCAAACAAAACCAGCGGGGTCAGCCCCGAATTGCAAGTACCGCCAAAGGGCACAAGAGTTAAGATTAAAAACCCAGCTAATAGAATGACTGATAGTAGTAATACTTATGCTACTATTATAGGGTGGCGCAACATCTTCAAGCCCATATGGCACCCTTACAACCAAACAAGGACAAAAGGTGCCGCATGGAGTCGGAACGTGTCGTACACTATAACTTTCACATAAGTTAAATGGTATAAACAAGAAAATCTCCTGATCGTGACTTTGGTCGATAGCCTATCGCAACACAATATCCAACCCAACAATCAAACAAGAACATGGGTTGGATCTTGTACTATGATAGACCATGTTCCTCAGTCATTCACGGAAGTAACACTTCACAACCAGAATAAGTCTTCCGTTCATAACTTCGGTCCACAGCCTGTCATAGTACGATAACTAACCCAACAATCAAACAAGAACATGGGTTGGATCACGTACCATAACAGGCCGCTTCCTTCGGTTATTCGCGAAAGGTAATAGGATACAAGCAAGTCATTTACACGGCCAATCAAGTCTACGAGTTTCTAGTGGGACGAGGTTATCCTCGTGTCATGTTATTAAAAAATCTTCAGATCATATCTTTCAGCAAGGCTAGCCAACCCAGGGGTTCGCGTAGACAGGTGTTATTGAGCACAGGTCCCTCGTAAGGCCACCTTGCCAAAACATGTAATATATAGCGGGAATTAATCGGATACAGTCATCCACTCGTTGCGGATGACACAGTATCCGTGGAGACCAGCCGGCGCGTCAAGACAATATCTCAAGGCGGCTGGTATAACACGATCTCGGGATTCTGCCCTCCCCATGCATCTAGTATATTTAGTTGCCTAGTTTAACCCTAGGTGAAATCTTGGACTCTCATGCTGTGGCCTGCATGATTATCCCCCTAAAAGGTCGTACTATAGTACGAGTACCCCAAGTGAGGATCCATGTCAATCAGTATGTCAACATGTTCTATCCTCCTTAGTGTAATGCATCATTGCAAATACGCCACGTGGAGTTACGAGTCATTTGTCGAGCATGAACAAAAACTGGGACATTCAGGTACAGGTATCAGGTGGGAACACTTGTTCACCGAGATCTCATTAGTGCTCATATCATGCTCGGGACAAAAGGCGTAAGGATATAAAATGGGCATATAATATCTGATAAAATATCAAAAGCGTACGCACAAAAGCACGCACGCTCAAGGGGAGATGCGTGCGTGAAAAGTCACGCACGCATGAGAGCAGCGTACGTGAAAAGTCACGCAGGCTCACTCAAGGCAGCGTACGTGAAAAAGTCACGCAGGCTCACTCAAGGCAGCGTACGTGAAAAAGTCACGCAGGCTCACTCAAAGCAGCGTACGTGAAAAGTCACGCAGGCTTGCTCAAGGTAGCGTACGTGAAAAGTCACGCAGGCTTACTCAAGGCAGCGTACGTGAAAAGTCACGCAGGCTTGCTCAAGGTAGCGTACGTGAAAAGTCACGCACGCCAGAGACAGCGTACGTGAAAAGTCACGCACGCAAGGGACACGCTTCCAATAGGAAGCGTACCCAAGCCTGCGTACGCAGCGCTAAGGAGCGCGCGCAGCTCAGTGGCGTGAGCTAAGAAGCTCTGCACACTGCTCACTGTCTTCTCCAAACAGCAAGAACACCATGGATGAACCCAAAGCTTCAAGGCATCACAACTTGGCCATCTGAACTCCAAATCCGGATTTCCAAAGTTCCATCTTCGGTGAAATGGAATTCTCTTCCACATGGAAGCATCAAAACCCACAAAACCCCAACGAAAATAGATCAAGACCAAGGAAATCCGAAAATGATTAAAACTTAGATCTACAAAAATCAAAGCTTCAAAATAGAAATTTCCAAGTTCTAAATTAGTATAGATTGAGGAGAAGAACATGTTTTGGCAAATAGTTTTGTAAGAAATCATTGACAAAATTATGGATCCATCTCTTGAGCAAGTTGGTACTTGCCTTGGTTGATGGAGGAAATATTTGGTTGGTGGAGGAAAATAAATGAGAGGAGAGAGAATGAGATGAGTTGTATTTATAATCTTGAACCCAAGGGTTCATGATGAACCAAAGGGTTCATGATGAACCATGGGTGAACCAAAAATAGGTTTCCCAAATGAACCAAAACTGTAGGCCCAAATGCAGAAAATAAATTACGAAATAATATTTTAGAAGATGCATGGAGAAATACAGCATAATAAATATAGTATAAATACAAGGTAAATACAATTTATCGGTTTACGTATTAAAATACGTATTCCAGGATCGGGGAGTGACAGGGGCCATGGAGATTGATGAGGAGAATCGGGAAAGCTCAAGAAGTTTCTCTTTTGAAAATTCGAAAGCAAGTAAAGAATGACAGTGAGAGAATGGGGAACTATTTATGGTTTTTCAAAGGAGAACGGCCGCCTCAGATTGCGCCAAAAAAGTAGGAGTCGATTCATTCGATTGCGCAGACAGTTCATGCGCAACTTGATTTAAAATTCAAAATTCAAAGTATTTCAAAATTTTGAATAAATTCAACTTTTGAAAACTTTGAAGGGGGTCTTGTAGGTCCTTAAAAATCAAGTTGCACCCATTAACAAAGCCATAAAATCAAGAAATACAACTTTCAAATGAACTGCACATACATCAGATTGCGCATCATTTAGATTGTGCACACTAGATTGAGCACACTTTCAACTGCGCAAGCTGACGTGGAAATATCATCATTACCTGACACAATCAAATCTTCTGACAGCTGACTGCACAAAGAACGAGAAGATGGTTCGTTTATCGCGTCGTACAGCGCTCGAGGACAGCTATGCATGCAGCGCAATCCAGTGCCTGCACAATCCAGCCCAGCGTAATCCGTCTCAGTGCAATCCGAAGTCAGCACAATTTATGTAGCGCACTTCATCATGTCAACTAACAAAAGTACACATGGTATTCATGCCATCAATTGCTCGTTACGTGGCAACCGTCTTCACACGATCATGCGCATTTCAATCAAATGATGCCATGTGTCCAAGACAGTTGGCCCACGACCAGACAACTGCCTGTGCAGTCTGACGCTGCACAATCCAGTTCCTGCGCAATTCAACTTGCGCCATCCAGAATAACTAAAATTTAGTTAATTCCAGAACTCTATAAATAGAGTTTTAAGTCTTCATTCAAGGGGGATCAGACATAAAGTTCAGAAAAATCAGAGAGTTCAGGAGTTCTTACCCAAGTGCTGCTGCATTCTTCCGAGGCTTTGGCCTTCAACTTCAGAGGCTACCGTCTTCAAAGTTCACATCGTCCAAGGGATAAAGCAATCGTCTTCTAGATTGGATTCCTACAGTTGTACTTTCCCAAAATTCTTATAATCTTTACAAAGTTTGTATCAATAAAGTTTCATACTTTTGTTTTTGCAAACAACAAGCTTTACTGTAGCGATGACACCTACAAAGATTAAGCAAAATAAGTTAATATACAAAATTATAATACATAATTTTGTGTAAATTATATTTACCTGGAGTAGGTGCAGGACGTGCCAAGAGTGAATCATAATCTTGATCCCAGTCATCATCATCTAACTCAAGGGCTGGTTCATCCGAGGGGATGAGTTCCGGATTATTAACATGAGTTGTGGCGGTGTCTTCAACAGCTTTCGCCTTTTGTGGCAAAGTCAGATGTAGAGAAGAGCTGAGGCGTCTGGGAGACAAGACTCCCACTACTTTTGTTGATGCTGCGGGCTGAGATGCTGAAGACCCTTCTCCAGGTTGAGCTGAAGAAGATGTAATATTTTGAGGCTCCTCGACAGGAGTTTCACTCTCTGGAGTAGGGGCTCTCTGTCTAGAAGGCCCTTTAATAGTGAATTTTTTCTTCTTCTCCTGGAGGATAACAGCTACATTTGATTTTCGCTTCCGGGTTTTGGAAATGATAATTGGTACTGCATCTGGTTCCCCAACTCCCGTAGGGATCACTTCCAAATACTCATCTGGAACAACAACATCATCGGGTATGTCCGAAGGTACCCTAACTGGTTCTTCGATGTGTCCTTCCTTGGCCCATTGAATACTACCCTTCATGTTGTAGTCATTCACGAAGGAACGAATGGATGCTTAAAAATGAGCATTCGTAGCTCAGTTGTACTTGTAGCAGTTGATACCCAAAATCTAGCACTGGTACATGCAGTGCTAAAGTACCTCCATGCTCTTGCACCACCAACTAATTTTCCATAATAATGGAAACTGGTGGAGGGATTACCAACATGAAGTTGGTCATGTCCAAACTGACGAGCGAACCGACTGGGTTGATACGGTTCGAACGCACAGTTGTCTTCATTCCTGTACATCAGAAGTGAGGGTCTGATACACATTAGCCATTTAAAAACTGGCATAGGTATTGAAGTCCTCCTTTCACCTATATCTTCAAATTGTATGTCGAAACAGTCAGCTGGGACTAATGGTCTTGTACAGAAAAAGTTCCACCCGTAGGAATAGTTGAGTGTTGCCCGGGTGTCCGCCACTGAAGTTGCAGTCTACGTGGCTTTATTAAACTTCTGGAGGAATACCTCCGTATCATTCCCAGGGCCTGGTGGCAACAAACTACAGTTGTGATGCAACAACCAGCCCATCAAATATGTGTAGGACATCTCTACCCTATGGAAATCTTTTCGGTGAGGAGCATTGTTGATCAGTTCATCACCAAATGCTCGTAAACCAGCATTTATACGGCATACTATTGCCGATAACAGGTTGATTCTGACTTTGAATACCAAACGTACTGCTGGCCATAGTACGTTTCGGTGAATCCTGTCGGCTATGCCAATCCCTAGTACAACCCATCTTCGCAGCCACAAAGAAAGGAAGCATGCTAGCAAAGCTTATTTTGCGAGCTTTCGACTGCCATGTCTCAGAAAGCTTAATGCTTCGGTCCCAGCAGGGAATTCTCCAGCCTTGGTGGCCAAATATTTATTCAGAGACTTATCGGTGGCCATCCAAGTGTTTATTGAATCATGAGGGATGATTGAACAAGGGTTGATAGATTGAGCCTTGTTATCTTAAAATTTCTCTTTGTCATCCTTGGATATCCTATTCTTATGATAGAATAGATATGTTGTCCATTTATTGATGTGTGCCAGATGCAATCCACTTTCATATATAGTGGTGCAAGTCAGATAATGGCACATCAATTCTTGGTATACCTCAACTAACTGAGGATTTTTATCCCTGATCTCTACTAGTTCCCGGTTGGAGGGAACATATTCTCCATACGGAGCTTCACCCATTGGCAACTTGGAGATGAACTGCATCTCATGCAGTGCAAAACCCATTTCACCTATCGGAGTTGCAAAAGTCCCTATTGAACTGATATACAACTCTATTAAAGCTAAGAACAAGTTATTGTTCATTGGTATGCCCTGACTCGTGGAGGCTACTGCTTCATATAGTCTAATAGATTGCAGTTCTATTTTGAAGTTCTTCATGATCCAGGCACTAAGTTGAATCCAGTTCTGATTATGAGGGATCATCCACCCTGGCAGCCTAGGGTTGGCCTGGGGATATGATACTGAGGCCTTCATAAGATTGTTTACGAACATTGGGATATGCACTGGTTGAATCAAAGCTGAATCTTTGCTTGGTGTGAATCCAGGCAGTAGACCGACGAAAGGAATAATACCACCACTGGGAGTACTAGTATGGTAGCCCATTTGGCTGGCCCCGTCTCTCTTAAAAATAATTCTACCTGGTCTACCATAACTGCTGGGAGTCAGGATCCATAGTATCTGTCTTGGATGGGTGGCGTGAACAAATGAAGA
Source organism: Iris pallida (assembly GCA_029216955.1). NCBI lineage: Eukaryota > Viridiplantae > Streptophyta > Magnoliopsida > Asparagales > Iridaceae > Iris > Iris pallida. The sequence goes on from JANAVB010028395.1 coordinate 1,608,514, forward strand.
TAGGAGATAATCCCTTGCCATGTCTGGGAGATACATCGCCCTCTCTTCAAACTTAAACACCCAAGCCTCCTTTTTGGGGTGTGTTTGTGATTGAAAATCAATAGCATCCCCAAACATGAAGGCAGGCTTCAAAAATTACTGGCCATCTAGCGACACCAGCAATTCTCCATTCATCAATGACAGCCGCATCCTGTCTCCCTTAGCAGCTATTAGCTGTTGTCTGTCTTCAGGGTATTGTGTATCTGATTAAGGGAATTCAACATAAGACAAATTCTCCAAATAGTTTGAGCCCACCATACCAGCTGGTAAGCCGAATACCTCTGCGAGAGGATGAATTTGCAAGTCCACTGCAAAAAGAAAAAAAGAATCAAGTTAGTGAAATTCTAATTTGAATTTTACGCAGATGACTTATTCCGAATTTTACGCATAAAAATTAAAGACTCTGTACTAGAGAGCTTGACTATGCAAACTTTACGCTTACGCGTAGAAGTTAAGTTGATTAAAATTAAAATTAAGTGCAAAAGTTCTCTGTTTTCAGAATGGACTTTTATGCAAAGTCTTATGACTTGCGTATTTTAGACTGGCACATATAGATGTGGGCGTATTTTAACATTTTTATGCGGACACGTACTGACGTGAGTGTATTTTGTTGTTTATATTTTACGCTGGCACGTATAGACGTGAGCGTATGTTGTTTTTACACTGGCACATATAAACGTGGACGTATTTGGTTATTCCTATTCTACGCTGACACGTATAAACGTGGGCATGAAGTTTAGGGTTCGGTTCATCTTCTTCTCCGACAAACCCATGGCCAAATTAAGTAGGGTTCTACCTATCATGGCCGGAGCCACAGTGGGGTTGGTCCTTCGGGTTGCCTCCGATGATGCGACGGCGGTTTCCATACGCTCATTCCTCGACGAAGCAGTGGCGGGCTTCTTGCCCTTGGAGCCAGCGGTGGTCTTGCTCTTAGGGGCCATTGATTGGAACAGAGATTTCGAAGAAGAAGAGAGTAAAGAAGATTGAGATTGCGAGAATGAGTAAAGCTCTATCTCTACCAGCAAAACTCTATTTATAAAAAATTTTGAAATCGGTTCAAATTCCCAAAATTTACGTTGACTGTTGGGTATCCCGAATTCTACGAGGACTGTTGGGTATCCTAAATTTTACGCGGACTGTTGGATATCCCATATTTTACGTTTCTGTTCAAAGTATTTCAAATCTTAGAAAAAATTTGAAAACTTTGAAGGGGGTCTTGTAGAAGCATAAATAAATTTCATAGACCTAGTCAAAGAAGTTGAAAGCTTTACGCAAGTCAAACTGAGTTAGATTCAAGTTCTACGTAGAGATTAAATAGAGTCTAGCTTTACGCGAACTACTTTATGCGAGAGCCATTCTCATCTTTTACGCGAGAGATAGGCTGTCCATATCGCATTTAATGCGTGTGATACTGCTCTGACAGAATGATTTTCTGACAGTACATTACACAGAAGCCAAGAAGATTTTTTACACCAAACCCAACACTTGTCGTTTAGCGTACAAACAGGCTACTTTACACTCGATCGATCATTTCCTTTACGCATGAAAGCTATTTGAGTCTTTACGCTCAAGGCTTTCGTGTTCATAGAGTTTATTTGAGCTAATTATACGCTCAAGGCTACTTTTCAGCCACTTTATTCAGGAATTCTATTTTGGGTTATTTTACGCCCAGTCTGCTAATTTACGCAGGAAGTATATTTTGGGTTATTTTTATGCCCAATCTTTTCTGGCTATGTGAGAACATGGTCTGCATACGTGGCTTTCATGCTACACTTATCGAGGAATGTGTGTACGTGCTCTCCCCATATTGTTGAAGTTGTAGGACACATGTCATTATGCGTAGAGATCACAACTCTACATGAGACACGTGTCATCACACGTAAAGGGTGATTTTTAATCGTGGGTGGCAGTTACTTGCGTAGAGACCCAATTATGTTGCTTTTTACGCACAAAGGGTCTAGTCTATAAATAGACTATTTTTAACACAAGAAGACATCAAGAGATAGACAGAGGAGGAGATTCTGAGAAAACTCATACTTTCTATCACGACCCGGTCCCCAAATACTTGGGTCGAATCGGATCATGTCCAGCCTGCACCGTTGATGAGACGGCGGCAGTAAGCTGTAATCTATATGCAGGTAAATCAACAACAAATACTAAGATTGCCACAACTTTTATTTAATCGATAACTTAAAACTTGTTCTGATACAAAAGATCCATAAACTGAAAATTAACAAAGATCAAACTAAACTCTCAAAGACTAAAGCAGAATCTATGGAGATGCCACTACATCATCATCAGCTGGTAGTACCGCCGGGTACAGATCAGGATCATAATAACTGTTAATCAGCAGCTCCGGGTCGTCAGCAGAACCTACGGTTATCCAGTCAGGAAAGGAGCAAAGTACAATTTATGCTAATCTTGACAATTAATTTAACAAGAAAATCATGCACTTTTAAACAGTTTTGAAGATAAACAGTTTTGCAATAGTTACAGTATTGTGATGTGAATAGGCAATGTATATGACCGGCTTGGGTTGTACAGTTGTATCCTATTGATACGATATGGCTTATCCTCGTGTGTGTGAGGGGTAAGCTAGCACAGTTGTTATACTAGTTTGGATGTGGTCATAAACATTACTCTGCTTCCCCAGTCCCCAACAGTACAGTCAATACTCCCGAAAGAGTTCGTGTTTGAACAGTGGTTTAAAATTGCAGTGAAGTGATTATTAAATAATTGTAATCAACATAAATGTACTTGCCTTAAAATTGATCGAACTGGAGAGTTGGTACTTCGGAGTTGATGGTCAAAAACTTCCTCGAAACCTTACATTCGGAAATCTGTCTCAGAACCAAACTATTCAGAACTGCCACACTAGTTGCAATATCTAGTTGTTTCCTAGTCAAGTTTTAATCTTGTTTTAACTACTACAACAAAAGCGCTTACTAGTGCGTTGACATTAAGAACATTCAATTTATATTTGATTTTCGGGAAAAACTTGTATTTATCAAGTTATTTATAAAACTTGGTATTTATCCATTATGGTAAAATATACTTTTCCTTTTAATGAGAAAATCGTGAATTTATAACTAATAATAATAATTTCTAATTAAAATGTAAAATAGTACGAGTCTCAGAATCTGGTCCAATCGTCATATACAGCTACTCTGCCTCAACGTCCGGACAAACCGGTGCGTTTGCATTTCACTGGGGCCCATTGACCGTTAAGGTCGTCGCCCAAAAATAATATTATTTTCCGAAAATCATATAAAATCATTTTTTTATTTTTTATTTTTTTTTATAAAAATTCCGGCAGCATCTCCTCTGTTTTTGGTCAACCCAAAAACTGGGAATTGCTCCGATTTATCCTGCAAATTAAATTCCAAACCCAATATATATATATATATATAATCATCCACAGAAATAATTTCCGAAACCAATTCGGAATCCCGAAAATGACAACGAAATTCCCGAAAATATCAGAAACCCGAAACTTTATCGGAAAAACCACAAAACTATTTATTTTAAAACTAACAGTATATCCCCAAAACTCTCAAAGCCAAAACCGAAAACCCAATAAAGTCCAGGATACCAAAAATGTGTTAAATTCTAATCTCCACTTATTCCTGAAAATTTCTCGGAAAACCCGAAAATTTTGAAAACACAGAACTAAGTTTGTGCTCAAAACCAAATTATTCAGATCCAAACCAGCAGTAAATAATTTCCGAAGAATCTTCAGAAAACCGAAACGTTACGTAATTGCAACGTAACCGGAAACCCGAATTCCCGAAGGAACCGGTGGACCAGAAAATCATCATAGACTACGAAATTTATAGAAAAACTACAGGATTAGAGATTACCCAGAACCAATGATGGAATTCGAAGGGAAGCTTCGAATTCGAAAACGGAAACGGAACTTCGGAACACGTGGAACGTGTTCAACCGCGGATCGGGACACCCGGAAGCGAATGGACGAGCGGAGGCGTTCGCCGGGGCTGTCGCCGGCGGTCGAACGACCGGGAAAGGGCCGCGGGGTCGGGTTGGTGCCCGGAAGGGAGCGCCGGAGTAGGGGCGGCCCTGGTGGGGTCGGGCTCGGTCGGCCTCGCCGAAATCGGTTAGGGAATTTAGGTATTTGAAGTTTGGAAAAAAAAGTTTTGGTGTGGGGAGAGTGGAGAATACGGGGTTTATATAGAAATAAGGGTTGGGGGTTACCCATGGGGAAGGAGAAGAGCCTTCATGGCCATCAAAGTGCCGGCGGTGGGAATGTGGAAAGCCTACGGGTTGAGGAAGACGAACTCGAAAAGTTCTCTTCGGTTTGCAAAGAACAGCAAACAGAGAACTCAAATGAGCTCCTCCTCTTAAATGTTGACTTAAGAATGGGTGGACTCAAGACATAAGGCTTAAGGAAACTAAAGAGTTCTTCAACTGACAGAGCTACGAAAGCTTTGAGAAAAATAAACCTTTGAAGAAACTTTAAATTCACATTGGATTGATAAATGGGCTAGGCCCATTAGCTTGTACCATGAATTAGACAATTGGTCTTAGGCTTAACCAAAATAGCTTGGACTAAAATAATTTAACTGGATAATATAACCAATGTTTTCAAAAAATTTAATAATTAATTTATAAAATCTATTTTAGACCTCCATTGGAATTCGGGTTCGGGTCTGGGCTAACAAACAAAAATCCATGTAATTATTTCGGGAAAAATAATTTTACAAATATTAACTAACTATTCTCAATTATTATCTAAAATTTATTCTAAAAAAAAATTTATTTTACAATTATGGGTTTCACACTTTCAGAGTGATATTTTCAGAAGCATTTCTCAACTTTTTCTCAATAACAGGGTGAAGCAAAGCAGGAAAGCATTCGACTGTGCCATCAGTGCCGTTGTGTCGATAACTTTCTGGTGACTTAGTTCTTTCGATTGTTCATCTTCTTCAAGCAGTTCTCTTCATCATCATCGTGTGGTCCAAGGAACAAAGTGATCGCTCTCAGATCAGACTTCCATAGCAATACTTCGCAGAAACAATTTGTACTTTTGTATTTTTTTTCTCGTTTTCTTTCAAAAGCTAATTTTAGGCATTTTGTTAAGTAAAACAGGGCATTTGGTCAAAGGATAAGAAGAAAATAACATAAGAAATTTGTCATAAAATGAAACTGTATACGGTATTGATAAAAAATATTTTGTTCATACATGTAATAGTATCATACAGCCACAAATATTTTTGGAAATTTTGTCCAATGACCCCATACTCACAAATTACGTCATAGAGTGATATTAAAATGCTAATGTTGTTTCTCCACTTGCATGATGTGCAGATTCTACCAAATTACCTATAAGTATAGAAGACACATTTATCATATTTTTTGATCTGTTGGAAAAAAGAAATGCACTACATAAGCCTATTAAGTTGGTCCTAGTGCAATATGTGATCTGAACATTTGAGCAACGAATGATATGAATTACACTAAAAATTTATATGTTATTCTACAGGACATGATATTAAATACATACCTAATAGTCATTCACAAGAACCTCCATGTCGGCATTACGTGCTAGCTCCATAAAATTCGTGTAGAGCCATATGTACTTAACTAAGCTTTTACCTCATATATCCTCTGTCAGATCTACACAAGGTACTCTATATGTCGTGCCCCAGTTCCAAAAATACTTAGGAACTTGGACGAGACGATGCTAGCTAATACAATCTAGAATAAGTTCTTCAATTTAATGGACATACCCAGATGTACTACGCTATAAAAATATACTAAACTAAGCTATCTCAACTACGTCTCAATCCATATATAAGTAAATAGAGCAAGAATGGACATTATGTAATATAGTCGTCCTCCCTATAATACGCATGTCCGAGCAAACTCGAATAGAATAAGCTTGTAAAACTAGATTGTAACAGCAAGTAGTACACAATAGAAAGGTAGTAGATGAATATATGAAAGATAAACATCTATCGACAATATACCTATATATCCGTATGCTCATGCCAACCCAAAGAACCCTCACTCATAGTGTCGTACGATGCCTCATGCTAAGTCATAGAATTTATTGAGAATAACCTCAAATAACTGGAATGCCTTTTATACGCTAAGTCCTACACACGCACACACCCATCGATGACAATATCGATCGCACCCAAGTCACACTTGGATACACATTACTAGAGAATAACACTAGAAAGCACAAGTACCATATTATGAATTCAAAGCAGAACAAGTATGTCAAGGTATCTTGTGAGAATCGTCTCACAGTATTCGTATTTGTATACAGATACATTTTTTATATTGTATTCTGTATTTTTTGGGATTCCAGAGAACCAAAAAAACTTTATTTTTGATATTTTACTATGTGATCGACATACCGTGGGTATACCGGTGTGTACCGACAGTATATCGACTGGACATGATATCTACTTTATAGAAATCTTCGATTTAAGATCTTTTCATGAATAGTATTTAGATATTTGATGAATAGTGACGAGGCGTCCTATCGTCCAATGGATTTTTTGTTTTGATACATTCTATTATCCAGTGGTTTCTTGGTTTTCTTTTGGACGGTTGAGATTGATCCTGATCGAGTCATGGATCGCAATCAGACGGTCACGATTAATTCACCTCATCTATATATACGATTACGTTTCTTTTTTATTTTCTTTTTTACTTTCATTCCTTCTCGTTTCCACTCCGTATTCCTTGGAAGCTTGGAGCTTGGTCCCGAGACCTCAAAGTGTGGTTTTTGAATCCCTCTTGGTGGTAGAATTGAAGAGTTAGGCTTGAAGCTTTATTAGGTAAGTACATCTTGCTAAACTACTGGACGTATTATTATTTTATTATGGTTTTTGTTTTTTACTATCTTGATAGTCCAGTACTTTCTAGCACTTGCTTTACTAAATATGTTTCTCTCATGATTATTGTCATTTTGTCCGTCTCAAAATTTTGGTTTGAACTAGGATTTGATTTCCCGTGAAATCCTGATACTTAGTAAAAAAAACTCTGTATCAGGAACAATACCAGAGTAATTGCCATGAGACTTAGCATACAGGCCATGCACGACCTTCCTATAGTATTTTTTTCATGGTTATACTGATTTTAGCAACTTTCGGGACTAGATTTGGTTTCTGAAACTTGTTCAAGCTTTTAGTATTATTTATCGAACATAAATGGCATACCGTCGGTATACTGGTTTATACCGACAGCATACCAGTTTGTGGGTCCTTTTTAGTTCGAAAAACCTGTTGTCACAATTATCGACATACCGTTGGTGTACCGGTATGTACAGCCGGTATAACGATTATGTATAATATTTTTCTAGCAAATTTGTCTCCCCACTGTCCGGTATATCGACGGTGTACTGGTCTGTACCGACTGTACACTGGTGCGATAGGATTTTCCAGATAGAGAATCTTAGTAGCCTAGAATCGGCATATGGCCATCAGTGTACCGAAGTGTACTGCCGGTATACGTATTTTCTACCCAAGTTGTGACATTTTGGATTTTGATTCATTTTTTTGAATTCTTACTGTAGAAGTAGAAAATTATTACAACTGATGGTGCTGGTCAATAGACACTCAGAAGTCAAATGGCGCTCAGAAGTTAAATGGCACTCATCATCAAATGGCGCTCAAAATCAAATGGCGCTGGCGTAAGATCCCACGTGGCAAGCTTCCTCGAGAAACTTAGGCGCTCATCATCATGACTAACAGCACGTCAGTCAAGAAAAATCTTTTCAAATCCCAAGCACGCAGCGCTTGAGAAAATTGTTTCAGATTTGGTCATAATGACTGACTGCTGGCTCACACTATTTGTCATTTGGCGCGAGAAAATTATTGTTTATAGATTTAACGAATGAAGCAGAGGGCGCTAATCATCAAATTGTGCCAGTGCCATTTTCGAGTTAGCGCAAATTGATCAAATCATTTAGAAGCAGTTAGATGACATGGCGCACATGTCACTAATCTCAAAGAACGTGTACGTCACACTACCTACGACCAAGCATATCTCGCTCACATAATTCTTCATGTCTTAAGCAGTTAAACTAATCGCTCGCGCCAGTGGATGATGGCGCGCCAATTGCTAGTATGTGCCAATCTGGATAACTACTTAACAGTTATCTCTTAACTCTATAAATAGAGTTCTAAATCATTTCACAAGAATCACTAATGATCATAATCTCTTAAGCAAATTGCTGTAGCACTCTCCAAAGGCTTTCTACTTCGACATCGCATCGTCCAAGGGATAAAGTGATCGTCTTCTGATCAGATTCCTATAGTTGTACTATCCTAGAAATTAATTGTTCTTTTATTTTTTTTAGTTTGTAATCAAACTTTTGTTTTTGCAAACAAAATAGAAACTCTGCTAGGGACGACTTTCTCCTCTGACGAGAAAGTGACAACTCAATGCGCTGTTGTGTCGGTCGGCACGACGCAGAGGACTTTGGTCGTGAAAGTCGACCAAACTGCCTACGAAGCCATGATTGGTGCTGGGGGTGCCAAGCGCTCATCTACTGCTGCTGTCTCTAAAGATAGAAAGATTCGTGCCATCTGGACTTTAAAGTCCTCCATTGCGCCAATCATAGCTCATGCGCAAAGCAATGAAAAATGCTCTGTAGCCATTCCCTATTCTTCACCAGTTCTGAACTTGGTGGAGGATGTGCCAACCATTACCTTTACGCCAATTAAGGGACAACGCCATATGGCTATCTCTCATTCCTCCCAACGTGTGCCAATCGCTGTCTCGATGCCAAATAAAAAAAAGTGCCCTGTGGCTGCTCTTCACTCCATCTAGTTCAAAATTTGATGAAGAATTTACCTATCACTACCCTTGCACAGAACAAAGGGAAGCACCCTATGGCCTCCCCTTATCCTTCCCCAGTCCTGGACTTGGTAGAAAATGCATCTGGTTGCGCCTCTGTGCCAATTAATACAAGAACACTTCACGGTGGAAACTCTACTTCTCCTGGTAGAAATAATCAAATAGATGTCAAGAAAATAGACTCTACTCGAAGCCTACTTCCTGCTGCGTATCTGCGCCGCGCCAAATGCGTCAAAATAGTATACGTAGAATAATAGGCATCTTGCCCACTCCGTACCAAGCTGGCCAGCGCCAATCAAGCCAAAGCCAGAATCTTCCTACCTTGCGTATATCAAAGTCAAAGCAGGGAAAATAGATGGTGTCTCAGACAGACAACAAATGGCACATAATTCTGACATGTACACTTACCTTAACTAGCGCAGAACATCCCCAATTTCTTTAAATTATATGATGCATCAGGCATAATCTGTGCCACCTACCAAATTGTGCACAGTGAAGACTTCTAAGATCAAAAATTCTCTCACCTACGCTAATGAACTCAGCACTTCTCTGTACACACAAGGGACACAGCATCTCAAGAACAGGAACCATGTTCCTAACATAATCAATGAATATGTGCCTCCGACTTCTCCTTACCCTGTTATTGTAACCGATCTCCATGATTTTCTCGTACAAAAGTGAAAGATTACATGATCATCTCATACACTTATAGCTCTATATCAGGAGCGTCACTGTAATTGGCACCATGAGATAGTAATTAAATGTTGCTGTCAATCAGCAAAATGGTCTATCTTTGACCGCTTGAATTATGTTTGGACTCCTGAAATGATTATGGTGGACGAAGATGAATTACTGTATGCATCAGTCAACAAGTACTGGGGGTGGGAAATGCCTAAGATGTAACGCATCCCGCAATCCTAGTCAGCAGTACCTTGATCGAATTCATGACTCCGGTGAAGGACTTCACCAAAACATAAGATCAAGTGGCCGAGACTTCCTCCATCAAAGGAATCTTCTTACTCCTTATCTTGGAGATGTAATCGGTCAAAGGAATCTTCCTGATTCCAATTAAGACTTTCTTGGTCAAAGGAATCTTTCCACTCCTCATCTTGGGGATAGTTTGTTGTATGACTTTGATGCCGATATCGAGGACTCTGATCGGACTATCTTATCCACTAGTTCATCATCGATAGCTAGAGAAGTGACTGCCTACGTCACTAATGAAGAACAAGATGCTTCTAACTCCACCAGTCAGGAGCAGCGGATCGCTACTTTATAGGCCAACTTGAAAACCATAGATGAAATGGCTACAAGTATGAATGCCGTGATCGTAGCACAACATATTGTTCCACCGGTTGTGAATCAAATTCCAACTCATGAACACATAGATGCATATGTACCTGTCAATACTGGCCTGGGGGTATAATCTCCTCTTAATGCTACCATACCAGCTCAGGCAACTCCTGTTAGGGTTATATACTAAAAGCATCACTTTTGTAGTAACCTTATTTCCTTAAATTTTCAATGAGAATCATGTGTAAATATTTGCATATTGTATTTGTTTCAAGTGTTAATACAAATATCTGATATTCTATATTGTAGATAATATGGTGTGTGGTATCACACAAAAGATCATATTATCAGTTTCCTATGGAATATATTAATAGTTCACAACCTAGATGGACTTGGACAATCTATTGGAAAGGTTGTAGTATAATCTAGTATTAGTCTATCTTGACTACAGGTTTACACTAGTATACTTAGTATGTATTGAACAGGACCACTTGAGGTTGTTCTCTTTGTACTGACTACATAAGAGAACAAACACCTCTGTTATTATGGATGCTTGTGCTCTTAATCCGGATATAATAACAGACACATATATGCAGTGTGTATTACTTTGACTCATGAAAGAGTGAGATTCATTATGGGTCAACAACCTCTATGAATTGGGTAATAACATTGTATGTATGATGGACTATTGATTATAAGTGGAATATATGTCCCGATACATCGGGTTGATGATGTCACCTTAACGAGATCATAAGGATTGTCATGTAAACCCTGCAGGTGGATTATATCCGACATGACAAATAAAGTTGAGCGGTACTACTTAAGGATAAAGATGTCGAATCAATATAGTTGTCAGTAATTTAATTTGATCGACGGACATTTGATATCTTAACTGTAGAAGCATGGAAAAGAATAAAGAAAGGTCCATGCGGCCAAGGATCCCCATGCAGCTCAGAGAGCCCATGCGGCTCAGGGGTCCATGCGGCTCAAGAGTCTATACGACTCGAATAATTCCATGCGGCCCAGAGAGGAGCCACGTGGCCTTCAACAGCTCTTTCCTTCATCTTTTGCTGCATTTAATGCCCCGACGGCTGACAGATCTGACAAATGACAGCTCTGACATAAAGGTGCAATAATGACTGACATAATGCCGTGTTCCTAGGGAAGAGGAGAAAATCTTCTCACAGCTGGCAGAATCCACCGAATCCTGAGGCATGCGGCTGCTGCATTTATGCGGCCGCCCACTTCATGCAACTGCATCCGTTATACGGCCGCCTATCTTTATGCGGCTATTCATTCTCATAAGGCTGCCCATCTTCATGCGGCCGCCCATCCTCGTGCAGCCCGCTCATATGCGGCTCTGCCAAGATAGCCCAGCCGAGACACGTGGCGCTCTTTATGATAATCGAGACACGTGGCAGTCTTACCTCCTGGGAACTATGGCTGATTGCAAATTCTAACAAAATTAGATTTGTTGGAATCACCATAATTGCCCAGATCAGACCAAATCAAGCAAATTGGACACGTGGCAGGCCATTACAAGTCGCAAATATTCATGGCAATCAACATTTATTGCCACAGAGATTTGATGCAATCTACATTAATTACCTAGATTTGCTACAATCAGAATGAAGGGCCCAGATTAATTGGTCCTTAACCGCCGACTTATCAAGAAGGCAATCATTGCAAACCCTAATGATTGTATCCCACTCCTATAAATAGCAAGGAGCCATTCCCTTGTGAGAGAGGACTTTTTGGAAGAGCACCAGAGCACCTGGAGAGACTTGAAGAGAAAGAGGAGAGAGACAAAGGCACGCACAGAGGGCATCCTTAGAGCATTTCTTCCCCGGAGCCAAGGCTGCATCCGATCGTCCAAGGAGTAAGGCAGAGCTGTCGTCGCTTTCTCGAGCCTCTACCGTCACCCCCCAGAATCTAAAATATACAATTGCACTTAGATTGCTGTACCTAGGTTTTCGTCCCTTGGCTTTCTTTCTACAAGCGAGTTTGTATTGTGAAGTAAAAGTCCAGTCCTCTGATATAATTATTCTGTTCTTTTATATTTTATGGCAAATACGATTGCGACTCTGCTGGGGACAAACTTCTCCACGGCTGAGGAGTTGGTGACGCAATCGGATGCAGCCAAACTTGGCTCCACACAACAGAAGATGGTCGTCCGCTTCGACCAACATGCGTTTGAAGAAATGCTCTCCGACGGAAGCGCTGGCCCGGTCCAGAAACAAACCCGCACAAAGAAGGCTCGTAGGGAGTGGAGGCCAAAATCATTCTCCTTCCCAAGCTCTGGACGGAGCACTCTCTGCTGCCCAAGACGACGAAGGCAACTATCATGCGGCCCCACTTCAAGCCATAGAAGACTCTGCTGTCCCCAAGTCCAACAGAGGAAAGTACTACGATACTGGACTTGCAGGGGCAAAGAGTGATTCTATGTGCTCCAGGAAGAAGCCGAACAAAGGCACTAGCCGCAAGACGAAGACTCATGTGGCCAAACTTGCCAGCCGCATGCATGATGACCATGCGGCCGAAACTGCCAGCCGAATGCATAACACTCATGCGTCCAGGATTTCGAGCCGCATGGAGAAGACTTATGCGGCTGAGATTTCCAGCCGTATGAAGAAAGCCCATGCAGCTACGACTGCCAGCCGCATGAAGACTGTTGATTCCAGCCGCATGTCGCCTGCTCCACGCGGCTCAGTCTTCGATCGCCTCTCCTATGCTCCTGATCTCTCATGCTCCCGAGAAAACAAGTCTAACTCTCTCCAGCACCACTTAGACTCTTTCTACTATATGCCCTCACGTACTAGAGTGAAGAAGTCTAGGGCAGCGAGAGCTTGGCGAGCTCAGTCCGTTGGCCCGACCTCTGACCATCCGAGCGTTCCACATACCGTTATGCGGGCCTCTGATGGAAAGTTGTACAGAACCACTCGAGTCCAGCCCCCGACGGCAAACGAACAAAGTGGTTCCCAAAAGTGTCCCAAAATCCAGGGAGCAAACATGGTCGTTTCGAACCCATCTGACTTGCGTGAAGCTATCCTCCACAAGCGCAAGGAAAGAGAAGAGGCCTCGATATGCAAAGAGTCCTTACATGGACGATACTGCACCCAGGTCAATATCAACTGCTGTTGCAACAATACGACAACAAGAGAAGACCGGCAGTCTGTTTTTCAAAGGCTGCAACAACCAAGCTCAGAGGACGAAGCGCCTTCCGTCGTCTCTTGCAACTCTACTCAGAAAATCCCCACCGATGGGAGAGGGAAGAAGAAAAACGTCCCCAACCCGAAGATTTCAACCACTGTGACTAAGAAACTGTCGTCTAAACGGTTGTCCACCACCGGAGTTTTCTAAGGTACCCGTTCGAAGACGAAATCTACTACAGTAGGAGATTCATCATCCACACCATTGGAGGTTACTGAAACTGGGGGTAGCACTCCTCAGAACATCCATGATAATTCGATGTTCCAAGGAGACGAGCCCGGGGAAACAACTCTCTCATCAGATACAGCAGGTGCCGACGTCCCCGAGGATGTCCACGACTCTCAAGATGAAGCAAGCTATGAAACTGGGGGTACTATTCCTTTTGAGTTCGAACCAGAGGAGAACATTCCCATATACCCCGATGACTTCTCTGTACAAGGGTATGATTCGGAGGGCACGTCGTCCACCGTTCCTTCCATCTCGACTCGCGTTAGGACGACGTTCGTGACAAGCGACGATCAAGATGGCCCCAGTGATCGCCAGCGCATCGACACTCTGGAGGCTATACTGCGCACTTTGGTCAAATCTATGGACAAGATTAAAGCAGCTCTTCCAACTCTGCAAGGAGGGACGCCGGACCAAACCAGCGTGGGTCCTGTTGTCAATGCGGACTCGAACTCAGCCGCACCGAACTCGGGCAATAATTCTCCTGAAATGACGGCTCCCACCACTGCGGATGAGGCCAGTGAGGCAAGAAGAGAGGTCCAGGAGCTCCGAGCCATGTTCCACGCCCGAGTAAACTGCCAAGACCTCAGGATACGGCAACCATACCCTGCTGCATGGAGGGATGTCCCCTTTCCACCAAGATATAAGCCGTTCAACATCAATCCTTATGATGGCAAGACCTCCGCAAGTCGGTACATCACTTACTTCAAGGTCACCACCGACCATCTGTCACATGACGATGCCATCCTTACGCGATTATTCATCGGGGCATTGGAAGGGGTCGCCTTCGACTGGTACCGCAACTTGCCAGACAACTGCATCCACTCCTTCGCCAGCTTCAAGCGCATATTCTTGGAGATATTCTACAAAGTAGGATAGGACGTCACAATGTCCACCCTCATGTACGTCGTCCAAGGGGAGAAGGAGCTGACAAGGAACTATATTGAGCGGTTTCGCCAAACCGTAATAAAGTTGCCGTCTGGTAATCTGGATTCCTCCTTAATTGAAATTTGCCAAAAGAGACTGCTCCCAACAATCAGTCTTTGGCTAGGTGAAAGTCAATTCAGGGACTAGAAGTCGTTTATCATCAGTGCCACTAGCGTCGAAGATAGATTGAAGAAGGCTCGCCAACTGGAATTGCACATCTCGGTGGGAGAGGACAAGGGCAAGCGCCCTGATACCAACAACAACAATGGTGGTAAATCCTCCAACAATCGGGACAGCAAGGGCAAGCAGGCTATGCTGGCTGACACAGCCCAACAACCTGAGTCAAAACCGGCAGAAAATAATGGTCGCAAATGACCTACTCCTTCGAAGACGGCCACGTCAAGCCTATCTTGGACATGCTCATACAAGGAGACAGAATTCAGCTCCCTCCACCAAGACGGGAACCTCGGCCGGCAGAAATGGAGAGCCCAAAGTACTGCCATTACCACCGCTACGTCCACCATGCTACATACGACTGCTGCCAATTGAAACGATACATCCAATATCTCATCGACTCGAAGGCTCTGGCCATCGATTTCGAGGAGGTAACCGTGGCGGCCAACATGGTGTCCGTACAATTCGGCAGCTTCCCTCCAACAGAGACTCAAGACGGTGTGGTACCCGTCCCTCTAGCGACAATGGATATTGCTAATCTTCCACCTCCTCGGGATCAGGCTGCTGGTCTAGTGCCCCTCACCACATCACGAGGGAAGGTCATGTGGGTCCATCCGGACCTGGTACTTGAGGTGACTCAGTCCACACCACCTTCCATTCGTAAGAAGAAGAGTGGAAAAATGCATAATCTCGGTAGATGTCGAAGAAGTCACGGCTGTCGTTACCCGGTCTGGGGCACAATCCCAACCTGTGGCTGATAACTCGGATGAAGATCATCAGCCAGCTACTGCTGACGCTCCAGGACCTTCTCAGCCTCCGACAACTGACAAGCCTAGGCCGAAGGAGACTCGCTTTGACAAATCCCTCCGAAAAGAGGCACCTCAGGGGCTGGAGAGGCCCTACAACTTCGACATCTTGGCGTAATTGGCCAACGTAATTGGCCAACATACCGGCCAAATTATCATTATACGAGCTCCTGAGACTCTCAAAGGATGTTCACACGGCTTTGAGCGATGCACTCCAAAATGCCGACGCCTATCTGGCTCAGGTCAACCTCCCAGGAGAGAGCCTGTCTGCAAATCTCCAAGACAGCGCTTGCACAGGAGCGATGCCCAACATTGTCTTCACTCCACAGGATATGCTCATCAAAACCAACCTGCACGATCGACCGTTATATTACACTGGATACATCGGCAACGTAAAGGTCGATCGGATGCACATTGATCCTGGTTCTTCCATAAGCATCATCCCGAAGGGCCTGTTACATCATCTCCGTATTCCTATGCAACGCCTGACGCCAACAAGCACCGCCATCAGCAGTTTCAATTCGGGCAGGAGCTACCCGATTGAAAAGATTCGCTTGAAGTGCCAAATCAGCGATCTTCAGTCAGAAGTAACCTGTTATGTCATAGACGTGGACACTTCCTACAATATCCTCTTGGGGCACCCTTGGATTCATGATTACATGATCGTGCCTTCCACGCTGCACCAATGCTTCAAGTATGTCGACAAACACGGCTTCGTGAGGACAGAATTTGCCGACATCGATCCCATCAAAGGGGTCGAATCCTACTATTCAGATTCCTGCTTATACGAAAAGTCAAAGAGGCACCTTGGTGAATGAGATGTGCAAACTCGAATTGAGACAGCTACAGGATCAGAAGAACCTCTGACGATCCACCTCCAAGCTCGCAAAGCTGGCAAGTCCGCACCCCTTACTGTCGCTCTGCGTAAGGACGCAATCAGCCTCTCGGCACAAGAAGGGCAAATGAGAATCCGGCTGCCAAGGTCTGGCCAAGCGCCAAGACCCATAACGGAGCCACTGACAATCAGACTGCCTAGAGTCAACCAGCCACAAACAGAGAAGCTCAATCCCTCCGACAAGCCAATGACGATACGTCTTTCCAAGAAGAATCGTCACCCCGATGCAAAGTTGGAGGCTTCCAGCGAGCCAACAACTCCTCACCCAGCATCGAGTACCAAACTAGGGGTCGCTAGTTTGCCAACAACTCTACGTTCTGCTCTACCAGCATAACCCCTGATGATCAAGCTGCCCAAGTCATCCTCTCAGTCTTCATTTATACAGGGGGTGGCCAAAGAACAACCGAAACTGGCCAAGTATGTGGCTGCCCACACTGATGTTCCCTCCGCAGATGATGTAATCCCGTTAGAAAAGCTACCTTACTTCATCAATAAAGAGCTATCTTTGAACTACCTCGAACTTAATAAGCTTTGTACAATGTATGCTATAGAACACGGTATAGGCACTCACCTACACACACATGTGACAAATGCTTACACCGCAAACCAACTTACTCCAGTGGAAGACGCTTACCGCATAATCGAGGGAGGGGACCATCCAATCATCTTCGGCCGGAAGGACGACCCGCAGCCCTTCACCATAGAGAATGTCAATCTCAAATCAGATACCGGGAGACTGCCTCTGTATCTTTATAGCCCCCAATCCAAATATCTCATGCAAAAATAGGGGTATGATCTGGAGACTACGCCAGGCTTGAACTACGGCATTGGTCGATGATTACCCTTAAAGCCACCAGTCTCGGCTGGCAAACCACGGGACTACTACAGCAAGACCCGATGTGGATTAGGGTATGTTACGCCCGCAATGACCCATGAAAGTTCAGATGAGGAATGTGACTGACATTCATATTCAACCGGGTCACCAACTTCTGATTCAGATACCAGCATCGGAGACATATTCAGACAAGTCCTGTCAGTCAATATAGCATTCGCCGACGCTTACGAAAAAGATAAAGACTTTCCTGAAATCCTCAAGTTAGAGTCGTGGGCCCAACAGCTGGATGCACAATGGGAAAAGCGGTTCAAACAGAGAGAACCTCCTACTGAAGATGAGGTTATACAGGTCGACCTCGGCAGCGAATCTTCTCTAGAACCAATCTTCGTCAGTAAAAGCCTGACAGACGAAGAGCGAGAATCGCTACTGGAACTTGTCAAAGAATATATTGATGTGTTCGCCTGGAGCTATGAAGACATGCCAGGACTAAACCCCGAGGTTGCCATTCACAAGCTCAACATTCGGCCAGATGCAATGCCGGTGAAACAACAACAGCGACGCTTCCGTCCGGGCATCATGGATATGATCGAAGCCGAAGTCAACAAACTGATAGCCAATGGCTTCATTCGTGAAGAACAACATCCGGACTGGGTCGCTAACATAGTACCGGTCCTCAAGAAGAATGGGAAGATTCGAATCTGCATCGACTTCCGTAATCTGAACGAGGTATGTCCCAAAGATGAATTCCCTCTCCCTATCACAGACATCATGATCGACAACACATGCGGCTTCGAACGTATGTCATTCATAGATGGCTTTTCGGGGTACAACCAAATCAAGATGTCTCCTGACGACGAAAAGCATACATCATTTCGAACACCAATTGGCACATACTGCTACACAGTCATGCCTTTCGGTTTAAAGAATGCTGGCGCCATATATCAAAGAGCCATGAGTATCATCTTCAGAGACCACTTACGCAAGACTATGGAGTGCTATGTTAATGACATCGTCGTCAAAAGTCACTATAAGGAAGACCATCTGCAGGATCTGAGGACGGTATTCGACCTGATGCGAGCGCACAATCTGAAAGTGAACCCCACGAAATCCTTCTTGGGCGTACCCAGCGTGAAGTTCTTGGGTTGCATCATTACCTCCCAAGGTATCCACGTAGACCCCGAGAAGACAAAGGCAATCATGGAGATGGGTCCTCCGAGAAATCTCTGCGAACTCAGAGGCCTTCAAGTGAGGCTAGCTTACATCTGGAGGTTCATTTCTAACCTCTTCGGGCGTTGTCAGCCATTCACCTATCTCATGAAGAAGGGCGTCTCATTCGTATGGGACGAAGAATGTCAGCGTGCCTTCGACAGCATCAAAGAATATTTGTCAAACCCTCCAGTCCTGGTGGCCCGGTTGCTGGAAAATGATTCCTGCTCTATGTACGAGCAATAGAGCATTCCCTCGGTGCTCTGCTAGCACAAAACAACGATACAGGCCATAAACAAGTTATATATTACCTCAGCCGAATGATAATTAGGCCAGAGCACCGATACACCGCCGTGGAGAAGGAATGCCTCGCCCTGGTGTTCGCCATTCAAAAGATGCGGCACTATGTCACAGGACAAACCATACATGTGATCTCACGAGTCAATCCTCTCAGGGTCCTCATGACAAAACCAGGAGCACTCAGCTCTCACCTCGCTACATCGGCAATGTTACTGTCCTCCTACCATATGATCTTCGTCCCGCAAAAGGCTGTTAAAGGTCAAGCCCTGGCAGACTTTTTAGCAGCTCACCCAGGCTCGGAGTCGTCCAGAGTATATGAAGGAATCCCAGATGACGTCGTCGACGCTTATGCAACCTCTCATGATGATATATGGCGAATGTTCTTCGACGGTGCCTCATGGACCGGACCTAAGGGCAACATCGTCGTCGGAGTCGGGGTGGTGATGGTTTCTCCTTCCGGGTTGGTGATCAATCGTGCTTACTGTCTCACAGAACCCTGCTTTAACAATATGGCCAATTATAATTCTTTGGTCATTGGCCTCCAACTTGCAAGAGAGCTGGGGGTAGAATATCTTGAAGCATACGGCGACTCGTAGTTAATCGTCAATCAGATCCGGGGTTCATACGAAGTCCGCCATGAAGACATGATCCCCTATCACCTAATAGCGATCAACATTATTTCGTTATTTGAGGGATTCTTCATCGAACACGTTCCCAGACTTTAAAACATCGAAGCCGATGCCCTAGCAGGCCTTGCCGCTTCCCTAGCAGTGCCAAATCATACTCATTATTCGGTTGACGTGATAGGCCACGAACTGGTCTGTCCCAAGACCAACGTTTAATTTATGGTATGTTATTCCGCTCAGACGATCGACGATATACCAGACTGGAGACAACCATTCATAGACTTCGTAGTCTACGACATCCTGCCCAAGAACCCAAAGGAAGCCACCTCTATCAGAAGGCGTTCTCTCAGATTCTTCTACGATACAGAGACGAAAATGTTGTACCACCGATCCTACGATGGATTGCTGCTTCGATGTCAGTCAAGCGCAGAAGCCAAAGAAGCCGTACGCAAAGCTCATGACGGTGTCTATGGGGCCCATCAGCCAGGCCCTAAATTGCAAGACCGTCTTTACCGAATGGGCTACTACTGTCCACGATGGTAGCAGATACGATAGATTATGCAAGAAAGTGCAAAGCCTGCCAAGTCCACACGGACTTCATCCATCAGCCATCCGAATTTCTACATCCGACAGTGGCATCCTGGCCATTCGAAGCATGAGGGATAGATATCGTCGGTCCGATCGCTCCACCTTCTTCCCGAGGATATCGTTTCATACTTGCTATCACAGATTACTTCTCCAAATGGGCGGAAGTTGTTCTGCTTGCAAAAGCAAAGACTTCAAACGTGATCAGCTTTCTCAAGCATCACGTCGTCTATCGCTTTGGACTGCCCCGAAGGATCATCCACGATAATGGTCCACAGTTCGCAAGCCACGCCTTCTATCGGTTCTGCGACAAGCACCGCATCAAAAATATTGCTTCAACGCCATACAACCCAGCAGCGAATGGGTTGGCAGAAGCATTCAACAAAACAATCATCAAACTTTTCAAGAAGTTCGTATCGTCCAGCAAACGCGACTGGAACGAGAAGCTTGGTGAATGCTTATGGACGTACCGTACCACAGTCCGAACAGCCACTAGGAACACGCCATTTTCCCTGGTGTACGGGAGTGAGGCAGTCCTCCCATTGGAGACTCAAATCCCCTCGCTCTGCGTTGCTCTTACTTACCAATTGACGATGGACGATAACTACCGTCGCCGGCTACAAGAGTTGGAGGCCTTAGAAGAAAAACGCCTACTGGCTCAGCAACGAATCAAGCTATACCAAGCACGCATCTCCGGAGCCTTCAACAAGAAGGTTAAAATCAGAACATTCCAAGTGGGCGATCTCGTTCTGGCAGTTCGAAGGCCGATGATCATGACTCACAAAATCGTCGGCAAATTCCAGCCAAAATGGGAAGGTCCATTTATCATTGAGGCCATATTCTCCAAAGGTGCTTACCGCCTCGCAAAACAAAATGGAGACTTGCTCATGTTGTCCGTCAACGGCAAGTTCCTGAAGAAATATTATATCTAAACGACATTCTCCCAGTTCCAGATTATTGAGTTATGTACCCGCCGATACCGCTGAACTCATATTCCAAATCCAGATTGTTGAGTTATGTACCCGCCGGTACCACTAAACTCATAATCCAAATTCCAGATTATTGAGTTATGTACCCGCCGGTATCGCTGAACTCATATTCCAAATTCTAGATTATTGAGTCATGTACCCGTCGGTACCGCTGAACTCACATTCTCCAAATTCTAGATTGCCGAGTTATGTACCCTCCGGTACCGCTGAACTCACATTCATAATCTCCTAGATTATCGAGTTATGTACCCGCAGGTGCCTCTGAACTCACACTCCGGTCACTCTTTCAGGTAGTAAGTCATGTATGACCATACCTCTGAACTTATTTCTCTGAAAGAGCTCCTCCCTCATGATCCACTACCCGCACTCTCAGTGCACAAAAGGGTAACAGATCCACAAATTTTCAAAACGACCATGTCGATGTTACCTCTGAGTCGTTTCACTTCCGCCAAAAACAAATCGCCCCTCTACATAGAACTTCCATGTCCTCATTACCTCTGAGTTGTCTTATGTACCCCTTCATAGAGCCCACTCCTGCCATGTCCTCATTACCTCTGAGTGGGAAGGCTCCATCGAAGAAACCCTCATATTTGCCATGTCCTCATTACCTCTGAGTAAATATGTTGGTCCTCCCTCGACTTATCATCTGTACCAAAAAAAACCCTATGGTACGCCAAGGATAATAGGTCCACAAATGTCCTCTGTTGACCACAAATATCCTCCGTCGAGTCCACTCCTACCATATCCTCATTACCTCTGAGTAGGAAGACTCCGCGGTAAAACCCCCATACTTGCCATGTCCTCATTACCTCTGAGTAAGTATGTTGGTTCTCTCTCGTCTTATTATCCGTATCCTGAACCAGGGTACGCCAAGGATAATAGGCCCACAAATGTCCTCTGCTCACTATAAAATGTTGTACTAAGTTTCCTAGTACATGCACATCATTCCTCATCATGCCCCGGGAGACCAGCTGCTCCATGGCATTCTTTCTTCCGATACCCGGAACATCCATGACCACCTTACTATGGAATTGTTCTAGATACCCCCATCAAACTTGTTATCCACACCTAAAACCCAAGTATGCCAGGGGTAACAAGTCCACAAATAAGTTCCCCAAGCGGGGCGAACACCACCATAACACCACAGGCACAATAAGCAGTAAAAATAAAGGGTAGAATAAAGCATACTCTTTTATTTGGAAGGCAAAAGTACTACATGTTCTAGGGACAACGTCCCACTAAAAGAAAGGAAAAGAACAGAAACAAAAGAAGAAGAAAAAGTTCGACTATGGTTCGGCATTACATAATTTCAGGAGGCGATTCTTCACCAAGGTGGTCCTCCGTTCAAGCCGCTGTTTAGCTCGGTGCTCCACTTCCTGGGACAACCGCTCCTCATTATCTAAGTCCATGCGTGCCCGCCAGTCGGCCTCCAACTTCTTCAGGGCAATTTCCAGATCAGCCGAAGCTCGATTAACTGTCAGCTTCCTGGATAATTAACCCCATTTCGGTACGGGCAGCCTCAAGCTTAGACTCCAGGAATGTTAACTTCCTCTGAAGCTCAAGGATCTGCTCCCGCGTGTCAATGATCCCACGGGAGGCAGTCGCTTCCCGAGCCATAACATCTTCACTCTCGCAGCTAAACTGATCATATCGATCAGACAGATCGCGGAGGTCCTTCAGTATGGCCGGCCTGGTCTTATCCTGAGCAGCCCTTATCTTCTCTACAACAGCTGTGAGGAAACTGTGCTCCTAATCTATAGCAGCAGACAGATCAGCCTGCCGCAGCACCTGAAGCTGGGCCACCAGCTGATCAGCCTCCAGTAATTTTGCCTCCAGAAGCGCAGCTACCCCTGCCCCACCGGAAAGAGTCTTAAGGATATCAATATGACCCTGGGCGCATTGTCGGGCCAAGACAAAAGAGGTCCCTCTTTCCACAGCAGCCGCTACCTCCCTCTTCATGTGACGATAAAAGCTGGCAACCACGTCCTGTAATGCTTCGTCCAGAACCTCTGTAGAGGACGGTGTCAAAGAAAGCGTGGCCGGCAACATCGAAGGAGGTGCGCTAGAACTTGCCACCAAGGAGACAAATTTTGAGCAGAGCGATGCGCGGATAGCGGCTACCTCTTCCTCTGCCACCCGAAGAGCCTGGACACTTGGCAGGACAGAGAGGTCGACTCTCGGAGCCGACTGAGCAGAAGAGGACACAAGGACCATTGTCCCCTGCCCCGGCTGTCCCACCACCTGACTTTCCGAACTCGAGCCCGCGGGAGGTCCCTCAAGACGAGCCGAAAGAAAAGGGGGTATGCTCCTCTCCGCCAGTGCCCCTTCGGCAGAGCCTGTCTCAACTATGTCCATTATCGGTACTGGAGAGGCAGCACCTGTATGTCCAGAACAACAATCAATCGACGTAACCCGAAGGATGTGATGATAGAGCAGATAGGCCTCCTCGCAAGTTAAGATTCGGCTTATCTTACCAGGGGAGGAGCATGGAGGCTACAGCTCGCTCGCAGCTGACGTGGTCTTCTCACCCGCGACCTCCAAGTTGAATTCAGCTAGTTCTTCTGCCCTAGCCATACCGAGAAGGGAGCCGGCCAATTCAGCGCCACCTCATGGAAATTCAACTGTTTCAGGGACAGGTGCAGTAGAGCTCTTGTCCCCATGGGTTGAGTCCTCAGCAAGGTGGGACTTCTCGACCGCCTCCGGAAGAACTCCAGCAGAAATGATAGTGGTGCACATGCCATCAACCAAGGTGGTCAGGGCCGGATCGACCTCAGCGGCAGATTCTCGAGAAACCGACTCCTCCGACGCCTACAAAAATAAAAGAAAATGATTAGATCATAGTACAGGAAAATAAAGGAGAAGACGACTATAATTCGAGTCACCTCAGAAGCAGCGTCAACATCCTCGATAAGTAGCCGACGGGATCTGACAGCAGTACATTTCATGGAATAAGTCATGTCGATATCAGCAGACTCACTCATGCTCCGGTTAAGTGAAAGGCTGGATGCATCAGGTGGCTGATCCGCCACCACTCCATCGAATGCAACGGGCGGTTGTTCCGCTGCCACCTCGTCTAGAGGGAGAGAATCATCAGCACCCCGCTTGCCACCTTCTTTATTCGCAGTAGTGGACTCCGAATCCGATACAGGAACCGTGTTCGCCCTCTGCTTTCTCTTCTTCGACCCCTGGGGCTTCTCCGCCAAGCCGGTACCAATAATGAAACTGGTACGAGGGTCAAAATTAACCGGAAACCTGCTCGCAGTAACGTGGTAGAGAGCCGCTAAATACAAAATCTCCCCTTGCGTCTCAGCATCAGGGACCGAGAAACTATTACGGGTATGAGAGATATTATAATAAAGCCAGGCTCTGATGCCATCCAGAACACTGCCTTCAAAGCCCAGGCAAGGGCTGGGATTCTCTAGGAACAGCAGGCTGTACCCCAAACTGGCGAGAGAACCGGCTGGGTAAGTAAGGTTACAGGTAGATGGTATTACGGTTGCGATATACAAAGTGCGAGGGACGAATGTTACACAACCAAAGAAGTATCCTCTCGGGTAAGAGAAAAGGAGGCCTGATACCATCAATATGTACACTCTCCACCTCCTCAACAGAAAAATGGGGAACAGACACGAAGAAGTTATATCCGTCCACCCTCGCCAGTACCCTCCGATAGGCGGGCATAGTGTTATACTCCCAGGACATTCGGCGATACTGGAAGATAAAAGCATCATCGTCAGTTACACCGTCTTTTGGGCCAGGTCTCATCAAAGACCGGCAGTGCATTAATAGCCACCCCATCAGGTATTGGTAAGGCAACTCGACTCGCTCAAAGTTCGTCGCTGTGTCGCAGGCAATGACCTTGGACGTAAAAGTACGGAGGCCACGGTGTATACTACACATCATGGCCGGAAGAAGAGCCAGCCTGACCCCGAAGGCCAATTTTACGCAGGAAGGATAAAATTTTGACTGATCCTCTCGATAGAACCAGCTCCTCCTGAGACCACGCAATTTCATAGCCATACCATCAAAAACCCTGCCAGGATTGCCTTCTCTGACAGCAGCTGGACATCCTGATAAAAATAATCAAAGGAATCAGTTTGACTCCCAAACGTGTCACTCAAGGCCTTCGACTTCTTGGCAGTTAACACCAGACCCTGTACTTGTTCTCGGGTCAGAGGATTCCGGGGAGTAACTCGACCTGAGGCACCTTGCTAAAAAAGGTAGAAGAGCTAAGCCCTAGTTTGCGGAAGGTTCTCTTCTGAGTGACTATCCTTCTTGGTCATCTGCTGACAGTAACTGTGATGACAAAGTAACTCCTGATAGACAGCAACGAAACCCGGATGTCGTTGCTCCAAATCTTCAAACTCTTCGTTCGTCGGAGTATATGCTTAAAACACTTCATTGACCCAAGGCAGTGCATCTCATGAAGAGCGAGACCCATCTCCCCTCCGGGCATGAAGAAGGTCCCCGAATGTTGGTTGTACATCGCTAAGAGAGCCATGAACAACCCCTTACTGATAGGCAGTCCGTGACATATACCTCGTATGGCGTGGTAGAGACCAACATCACGCAGGAAAGTCCCATATTCTCGTAAAATCTACCCGGTCAAATTGGCCAACGAAGGGATGGGGCGTATCCAGTTCAAAAGGGAGAGCCGGCCAATGGGATAAGACCCTTTCCGAGCAAGTCGATTCAGGAAAATGTCGGCTTAAGAGAATGAGAAATTGGGACCTTGCGCATTTAAAAAGGTACCCGGGGCTAACCCCATCACGGAGCAGCTGATCGGTTCCCTGCCCGCGTACGCTGACCTAACATGCTTATTGTAGTGGATGTTACCCACAATCATCCCCGACCGGCTCGGCGTCAAGGATTCATGCATTCTCCAGTCCACCGACAACATATTGAACCACACCAATGGGAAATGACGCTCTATATGGGGGATGTGGATCGCCCTCCCGGCGGAAATAAAATTCCAATTCTCGGATATATCCAATACTCGAGAGTTTTTCACAGTCAGGGCATCCCCGAAGAAGAATGCCGGCTTCAGGTACTTTCCCTCCAATCGCCCTGAGTTCAGCATGGCACAGAGGAAGCGAAGGGGCTGGTACTTGATAAGAGTTAACCTCTTCTCAAGCTCGTTCTTGGGCAGTTGTTCTACCACCTGCCGAACTAGTTGGTCAAGTCGGACTCCTATAGCAAATTGGGCCCGACCCACCAGCGGTTCCCCCGCAGCATTAACTGGGAAATTCACTAAAAAAGAAGACCAAAGAAAATAAGTTAAAAACATGGACAAAGAGAATTGATGGGTGTTTGCGAGCTTATGCGGCTCCAACTTAATGGAGCCTCATGCGGCCTAACTCAGAAAAACACTTATGCGGCTCCGTCCAACGAAGGTTCATGCGGCAATACTCTCACATGGCTCTCAGAGTTCAGATAAGTTCATGCGGTTCACACGATATACAAATTTGTGCGAGCCTATGCGGCTTAACGCAGCTTATGTGGCCCCGATGGCGCAGTGCTTATGCGGCCACAGTAACGATTCTCATACGGCTCACGGCTCGAACATGAGACGTACATATGGCACATATGAAGATGAAGGCTTGTAACTCCCCTTCCCGAAATTTTTTAAAATATTTTATTATTTATTTTATTGGTATGATTATGCTGTATCCCGTATTGGTGATCTACTTATATTTTTCTAAGTATTCTTAATTTAATATCATAAATATTATTT
Organism: Iris pallida; assembly: GCA_029216955.1. Classification (NCBI taxonomy): domain Eukaryota; kingdom Viridiplantae; phylum Streptophyta; class Magnoliopsida; order Asparagales; family Iridaceae; genus Iris; species Iris pallida. Next base: position 1,635,190 of record JANAVB010028395.1, read on the forward strand.
TTAGTGAGAATCAATGACGTTTGTATAAACCATTATGGATTTATTGAATTTCGTTATCAATATTATCATTTTATTTTATTATAATATTAAGGGGCTATTTGTGTACATATAAATACACATAATACTTTGTATACATATATGCGTATAAATAAATATATACTAAATATGTGTACGTATATAGATATAATATAATGATTTTACGTATGTATAAATATAAATATTTATGTGTGTATGTATATATATTTATGTGTGTATAAATATATGTATAAATGTACCTATATATATATATATATATATATATATATATATATATATATATATAGACATGTATCATTTGCTAATATAAGATATAAAATATAAAATAGAAAATAGAAATAGAAAAGGAAATAGAGAAATGGAATAAGAAAGAGGAACAGTAGCCCACCAGGGCTGAGCCCACCCCAAACACTCCCAGCAGAGCTCGGGCTCGGCCCAATGACAAGCAAACCGAGCCACCCTAACTTTCCAACAGAAACCTTTTCCCGACTGATCCTAAGCCAGTGCATATATACGCATGTATATACGATCGGGAGAGGGAAACGATGAGAAAAACCTAAAACCCTAACAACTCTCCACCAGCGCCGCCACCCCTAGGCCACCTGCGTGCGCTCCGCCACCGTGCGCGTCGCCGCAACACGCCGGAGAGTCGCTGGAACTCAGCCGCGCGCGCACAAGGGAACTCCGCAACAGCAGCTGTTGCAACAATGAAGGCGTCTCCGCAACGAGATTTCTCCCTCCACACTCGTCGGTTTCGCGAACGGATTGCTCGGGTATGCTCCCAACCCAACCGACTCTACATCCCATTAATTAGAATTGAATAGATTGTAATAAAGACCTAAGAGAAATCGACTTGAAGTCGAGAGAATTCTGTTAAAAACAGAACTAATGGACGGCCCCAAAGACCCAATTGGAAGGCAATTTTTTGTCGATCCTTCGAAAGTTTTAAGTTTGTGTCTGAACAATGTTTTAGACAACCTGTAGATGATGGAAACCCCATCAGTAGTTCAATTTTTAATGATTTATATAGTAAGATAAATTGAATTGAAAATCAGGAAAATCCATGAAAAACAGTTTTCGAAAATAGGAAGATTGTTCCACACGACGTGCGTCACGCCATTCCGGGCGACGTGGTCACGAACCGAAAGCATCAAAAGCTGCGTAACGGCTTCGTGGTCGTGTGGGCTTTGACGGAATTCAAATTGGTCGCGTGTGCGCGACGAATTTGATGCGTATCCGTCGAAATTCCCCATATCGTGCACTTTGCAAATTCTCCAATTACTTTGTGCACGTTCATCAGATCGAGACGAAACTTGTGCCAACAGGACCGTATCATTTTTCTGGTCTTGTATGCCAAGTTTGGTCCAATTCTGAGATAGTCGAATCCGACGTCGTTTTGCAGGCCCCACGGTCCCACTCAACGGGTGATTTTGTGCACGGCCCGTCGGAATCCAACTCTGGACATACGGTCGGGTTCGTATCGAAAAACTAGATCCGTAGACATGTAGTTTGATGACTTTAGAGACTGTTGACTCTGGCACGCTTTTCGGTGCAAAGCGGGTCCAACGGCAGACATCGTTTTTGCCCGAAATTACCGTTTTGCCCCTGTGTCTAGAATTGGACTTAAGGACAGGCAATCCTAGCTAATTTGACTATTCTGAGATCATTGGTATTGTCTATTTCAGCTTTCGGGGACTGTTGTGCGGGTTTTGATTATTGTGGCATGTTGAGTGGTTTGGATCATCGGTTTCACCAGCACAGGACCACAGGCGAGTACAGTTTATTGTCTGCATTTCGATATTGATTTTCACTATATTTCATTAGTTGGCCATTGGTTGTGTGATTATTTTCTATTATAAATTGTTGAGTCGGGAATGAGAAGTACCAAGGATGTGTGATCTGACCTTAGACCGTGTAGACCGTGTAGACCGTGTTGCATTTATTTCTTGTAGACCGTGTAGACCGTGTTGCATTTATTTCAAGTAGACCGTGTAGACAGTGATTTATTTACTGCAAAGTAGACAGTGTAGACCGTGATTATTATTGCATTTAAACTGTGTAGTTCGTGATTATTATTCTGTAGACAGTATTTCTTTATTGCAATATTTTCTGTAGACCGTGTAACTGTAGACCGTGTAACTATAGACCGTGTAACTGTAGACCGTGTAACTGTAGACCGTGTAACTTTAGACCGTGTAGACCGTGTCCAATAATTGTCCCGAGACCGATCACATATCAAAGGTACTTCTAACAGTGGGGAAAGTCTTTTGTGTCTATTTATTTACTATTAGTTTCTGTATTTCCTGTTTATTTTTAAAACTCATAATTGATGTCTAACCTTTGTTTTATAGTCATTTTCTTTATTTGAAATTGCATTCAGTGAATTGTGCTCGTTCCATTCCTGACTGGAAACCATATTTTTCAGGTTAGCCGTTGATTCATTTAGCATGGGGAGTTCGGGTGTACTTGCATACGAGCCTAAAAGAATAGTTAGATAGTCAAGTTATAGTCATTCAATATTTGTACAAGTCTATATTTTCCTGCAAATGTAAAACTTGTGATCTTTGTAAATTAAATTAATTTTATGAATGGACATTATTTGTGATTTTGATCTTCATGGCCGTGACAGCGTTCTACCGCCGACACTGCGGCGTAGGCTGGCTTGGACACGTCTTGTATCCGTTTTTTAAAAAAAAAAATGGGTGCGGGTCGTGACAAGTTTTTGTGGTGGCCCATACAGGTCTGTTTTCGCAAATCATGCGAACTTGTGATAGTACTTAGGTTAGTTGTACTATTGCGAGCCTGCGACTAGAACATGCTCATTCACGAACAAGGATTAATTTAATTTAAAGGAATGACTAGGACTAGGAGTCCCTTATACAAATTTACCGATGGGTAGTCTAGGCCATGGAATTTAGATAAGGAGTTATTAATTTTGATAGTTGTCAGATCTCCATAGGTACACTACTACCTCTTGATTGGAAGATATGGTCCAATGTGGATAGATTATTCACTTGGAGCGGCAGAGCTTCCTGGAATTGATGATCTCACCTAGATAAATTATTCAATTCCTTCTCGTTGTCATCCTCATATCTTAGTCCAAATTGCCTAATTAGTTCCTATTTTGCCCTAAGAATTATTATTTTATATAATGTTGATTATGTTACCCATATACGAACCTCGAGTTAGTTTCGATTCAAAGTTTTCCTCCATAGTTTGAATACACATGAGATAGATATTAGAATATTGTAATTCTTTTATCTTCAGTTATTTTCTCCGGGATTAAATCTTTTATTTTAAGAATTGTGACTGGTAGGACAAATACTTACACTTTATTTCATAGTCAACTGTTTGAATCTCTAGGAGCTCATGAATTCTACAGATATAGTTAAAGGAATGTTAGTTAACTCATGATGGCAGGACAGTAGCGCACTGTCACCATTATTTCAATTATAGAAACCATAGATTCACTGCAGCCAGCAGCGCACTGGCGAGACACGACTCCTAGAATTGAAATTAGTCTAAGAAAATATAGGTTATAGAATATTTCTAAAACTTTGGCTAGTGGTCCTCTTTGATCGTAGTTATCCTTGTGACAGGTAGAGTATCAGATAGGATATTACCTCTGAGTCACGGAACCAAGGGTTTACCATCGTACGAGTATACGGGCGAGGAGTAACTCTCGGTAAAATGACTTCAAACATGATTACAAAATTAGGGATACTGTAGAGGATAGGACGGTGCCCTGTATGTTCTATAAAAGCCGAAGCCAATAGTAGTAGAAGTTCTGTGAGATTGGGTAGCGTGTCTCCCGATCTAGCATTCCGTGGTCCTTGTGACCTATTGACGAGGATATTGTTTGACGCCGATAGATTTACCTAGAATATAGAGTTTAAAGGTTCATAACCCATTAGGCGCCAAGGCATTATGGATAAGAAGATAGTAGAATAACTGTATAAACAAGAACGCCAGGTGAAGTTTGATTCCCTCAAAACTCTTACTATTTGTGTCTTCTTTCAAAATCTTGTATACTTGTAATTTGACTATTTGACCAATGTTGCTATCACAGCCTAGTTTTGCAAGCTCACTCTTTTATCGAGCTTGATGCAAGACATATGTTTATTGGGGACGCCCATGTAGAAGCATGGAAAATATCAGAGTAATGGTCCATGCGGCTCTGGGAAGAAGCCCATGCGGCTCATACAGGAGCTGCCTTATGCGATACAAAGAAGACTCTCAGTCTCATGCGGCTCAGGAGTGTATACGGTTCAGCAGGAATATGCAGCCCGATCGATGCCACATCCCCCCATGGGATCCCTCCCTACAGCTGGCCATTTGAGTTGTGGCCTTATTTAATGCCCTGACACGACTCGACGACCGTGACGGCTCTGACATAAAGCGTCATAATGGTTCGACCATAATGACAGACTCTTCGGGAAAAGAAAAAAATCTCTGACCCGATCCGACAGAGGTCCTAGATTGCCACGTGGCACGTCTCATGCGGCTTAAATGAGAACAGCTTTATGCGGCTCACTAAGAAGTCACCCTATATGGCCAACAGAAATCAGCCATATGCGGCCCACCGAGAGTCCAATCCCTGCGGCTCAATACAACGTTAGCCTATGCGGCTCGTAGAGATTATGCATATGCGGCTCATTGAGAGATCATCCCCTGCGGCTCAATAAGGCGTTGTCCTATGCGGCTCATGAAGATTACCTCCCTGAGGTTCAAGTCTTGTCTATCCTATGCGGCTCTGGCAGGCCCCACAATTAAAACATGTGGCATCGGATCAATCAAGGATTTAATCGAATCTCAACAAATATATTTGACGTCATCCTCATAATTATCGAGATCAAGGCATATCATTTATCATAAAGCCAATAGGACACGTGGCGAGCAATCGGACATTGGTATAATCCATCATGAAGATTTAAAGCAGTTAACATTGATTGCTCACAAGATTCGGTGCTATCCGTATTAATGGCCTAGATTCATTGTAATCAAGATCAAGGGTTCAGATAGATTGAGGGAGCGCCGACATTCCAAAAAAATGATCATTAGCAAACCCTAATGATCATACCCCACTCTTATAAATAGCCAGCATCATTTCTCTGCAGAGGACCGGCAACAAAAGAATAAAAAAAGTACAGAGCCAGAGAGAAAATACAGAGAGAGAGAGAGAGAAGCCAGGAGAGCAACAGAGGAGCAAAAAGAGCCCTACTTCGTCAACGCCAACCATCTTCACACGAGGAGCCAAGGCTGCATACCGATCGTCCAAGGAGTAAGGCAGGGCTGCCGTCGCCTTCCCGAGCCTCTATCGTCACCTCCCAGAATCTAAAATAAACAATTGTACTTAGATTGCTGTACCTAGGTTTTTGTCCCTAGGCTTTTTTTGTACAAGCGAGTTTGTATTGTGAGTCTAAGTTCAGTCCTCCGATAATTGATCTGTACTTTTACAATCAATGGCAAACACGATGGCAACTTTGCTGGGGACTAACTTCTCCACGGCTGAGGAGTTGGTGACGCAATCGGATGCAGCCAAGCTTGGCTCCACGCAACAAAAGATGGTCGTCCGCTTCGACCAACAAGCGTTTGAAGAGATGCTCTCCAAAGGAAGCGCTGGCCCGGTCCAGAAGCGCACCCGCGCGACAAAGGCTCGTAGAGAATGGAGGCCAAAATCATTTGCTCCTCCCCTAGCCCCCGACGGTATACCCTCTGTTGCTCAAGACGGCGAGAAGGACTCTCCTGCGGCCCCACTTCAGACCATAGACAACTCTGCTGTCCCCAAGTCCGGCAGAAGAAAACACTATGATGCTGGACTTACAGGGGCAAAGAGGAACTCTACGCGAACTGAGCCGCATAGGGGTGCTGGCCGAGTGAAAAAGGCTCATACGACCACATCCGCTAGCCGCATGGACAAAGCCCATGCGGCCACAGTCGCTAGCCGCATGAAGAAAAATCATACGGTCACATCTGGCAGCCGCATAGTTTATGCAGCTACAGTCGCCAATCACATGGATGAAACACATGAGGCTACAGGAGTCAGTCGCTTGCAGAAAACCCATGCGGCCACAATTGCCAACCGTATGCGGCCAGCCTGTACGGTCGTGACTCCTAGCCGCCCAAAGATAACTCATCCGACAGCAGAAGACGACCGCATGCAGACAGCCTGCACGGTACCCAACTCTAGCAGCATAGCGTCCGTTCCACGCTTCTCTCGATCGGTCTTCGACCGTCTCTCATACGGTCCCGACCCTGAGGATTCTCTGTATGATAAGCCAGACTCTGTGGCATTCAACTTGGACTCCTCCTATTACGCACCCACAAGTGCTAAAGGGAGGAAGTCTAGGGCAGCACGGGCTCATCGAGCCCAGTCAGCTGTCCCAACCTCTGACTATCGGAGCGTCCCGTTGACTATCACACGGGCCTCGGATAGAAAGTTGTATACAACTGCTCAATTCCAGTCCCCCGCGGCAAACAGATAGAGTGGTTCCTCTGACCTGCGGGAGACGATCCTCTACAAACGCAAGGGAAGAGAAGGAGTGTCGGTGTGCAAAGAGTCCTCGCTTGGACATCGCTGCACCCAAATCATCGTCAATTGCTGCTGCAACAACGCGGCAATGACGGAAGCTCGGCCATCCGTCTTCCAAAGGCTACAACACCCGAACTCAGAAGATGAGGCACCTCCTGTTGTCTCCTGCAATTCTGCTCAAAAAGTCCCCACCGAAGAGAGAAGGAAGAAAACGAGCATCTCCAGTCCGAAGATATCAACCACTACAACTAAGAAACTGTCGTCTAAATGGTTGTCCTCCACTGGTGTATTCTAACACACCCGTTCAAAGACGAAATTTACCGCGATGGGAAATTCATCATCCACATCGCTGGGGGTTGAAGGAGCTGGGGGTAGCACTCCTCCGAACATCCACAACAATCCGATGTTCCAAGGAGCCGAGTCCGCATAAACAACTCTTCCATCAGGAGCAATAGACGCTGATGCCCCCAAGGACATCCGTAACTCTCAAGACAAGGCAAGCTCTGAAGCTGAGGATACCATTCCCTCCGAGTCCGAGCCCAAAGAAAATATTCCCACCTATCCCGATGACTTCTCGGTGCAGAGGTACGACTCAGAGGGCACATCCTCTACCGTTCCTTCCATCACTCCTCACGTAAGAACGGTGTTCATGACGGACAGCGATCAAGGTGGTTCCAGTGAGCGCCAGCGCATTAACAGTCTCGAAGCAATATTACTTGCTTTGGTCAAGTCTGTAGACGAGATTAAAGCGGCCCTGCCCACTCTACAAGGAGGAGCACCTGGTCAAACAAACACGGGCCCCACGGTCAATGTAGATTCGAACTCAGTGGCACCAAACCCGGGCAATAATCCTTCCGAAATAATAGCCCCTGCCGCGACAGATGAGACCCGAGAAGTAAGAAGAGAGGTCCAGGAGCTCCGTGCCATGTTTCATGCCCGAGAAAACGCTCAAGATCTCAGAATACGGCAACCATACCCTGTTGAGTGGAGGGATGCTCCATTCCCACCAAGATATAAGCCGTTCAACATCAACCCGTATGATGGCAAAACCTCAGCAAGTCGGTACATCACTTACTTTGAGGTCACTACCGACTATCTGCCCCATGAGGATGCGATCCTCACACGGTTATTCATTGGAGCGTTGGAAGGAGTCGCCTTTGATTGTTACCGCTATCTACCGGACAATTGCATCCATTCCTTCGCCGGCTTCAAGCGCATGTTCTTGGAACGATTCTATAAAGTAGGACAAGACGTCACTATGTCCACTCTCATGGACGTCATCCAAGGGGAGAAGGAGTTAACAAGGAACTACATCGAGCGGTTCCGCCAGACCGCCATGAAACTGTCTTCCGGAAATCCGGATTCTTCTTTGATTGAAATCTGCCAAAAGAGACTGCTTCCAACGATCAGTCTCTGGGTGGGCGAGAGTCAATTCAAAGATTGGAAGGCGTTCATCATCAGCGCCACAAGCACTGAAGAATGACTGAAGAAGGCCCGCCAACTGGGGTTGCACATCTCAGAAGGAGAAAACAAGGGCAAGCGTCTCAACAACGATAATGGGGGTAACCCCTCCAACAATCAGGACAGCAAGGGAAAACAGGCTATGGTGGCCGACACGGCCCAGAAGCCCGAGCCACAGCCAGCAGACAAGCAATGGCCTCAGATCACTTACTCTTTCGAAGACGACCACGTCAAGCCTATCTTAGACATGCTCATACAAGGAAGTAGAATTCAACTTCCTCCACCAAGACGGGAGCCTCGACCGGCTGATTTGGAGAACCCGATGTTCTGCCATTACCACCGTTATGTACACCACGCTACACATGACTGCTACCAATTAAAACGGTACATCCAAAGCCTCATTGATTCGAACGCTCTGGCTATCGATTTCGAAGAGGTAACCGTAGCAGCCAATATGGTGTCCGTACAATTCGGCAACTTTCCTCCGACGGAGACTCAAGACGGGGTAATCCCCGTTCCTCTCGCGACAATGGAGATTACCAATCTTCCTGCGCCCTGAGAATAAGCTGCTGGTCTAGTACCTCTCACCACCTCACGAGGAGAGGTCATGTGGGTCCATCCAGACTTGGTGTCAGAAGTGACTCGGCCCACACCATCTCCCACCAATAAAAAGAGTAGAAAAATCAAGACCTGTCGCACAATTTCAGCAGACAACGAGGAAGCTACAGCCGTCGTCACGCGGTCCGGAGCGCAATCCTAACCTGTGGTTGACAGTCCAGCTGAAAATCATCAACCCACTACAACTGATGCTCTGGGACCGGCTCAGCCTTCGACGACCGACAAGCCTAGGCCGAAGGAGACTCGCTTCGACAAATCTCTCCGAAAGGACGCAGCCCAAGGGCTAGAGAGGCCCTACAACTTTGACATCTTAGCACAATTGGCTAACACTCCGGCCAAATTGTCATTATACGAACTCCTGAGGCTCTCTAAGGACGTTCGTATTGTATTGAGCGAAGCACTCCAAAATGCTGATGCCTATCTCGCTCAATCCAACCTCACTGGGGAGGACTCACCCATGGATCTCCAAGATAGTGCCTGCACGGGAGCAATGCCCAACATCGTCTTCGCTCCGCAGGACATGCTCATCAAAACCAACCTACATGATCGCCCGTTATATTACACGGGATACATCGGCGATGTGAAAGTAGATCGAATGCACATTGATCCTGGCTCTTCCATAAGCATTATCCCGAAAGGTCTGCTAAATCATCTCCGCATCCTAATGCACCGCCTGACACCTACAAGCACCGCCATCAGCGGTTTCAATTCGGGCAGGAGCTACCCTATCAGGAAGATTCGTCTGAAGTGTCAGATTGGCGATGTCCAATCCGAAGTCACCTGCTACGTCATAGATGCAGACACTTCTTACAACATCCTCTTGGGGTGCCCATGGATACACGATTATATGATCGTGCCTTCCACGTTACACCAGTGCTTCAAATATGTCGACAAACACGGCTTCGTAAAGACAAAATTTGCTGATATCGATCCCTTCAAAGGGGTCGAATCCTACTACTCAGACTCCTGTTTATACGAAAAGTCGAAGAGGCACCTGGATGAAGGAGACGCACAAACTCATACCGAGACAGCCACGGGATCAGAAGGACCCCTGACGATCCACCTCTAAGCTCGCAAACCGGGCAAGTCCGCACCCCTCACCGCCACTCTGCGGAAGGACGCAATCAGCCTCTCGGCGCAAGAGGAACAGATGATGATCCGGCTGCCAAGGTCCGGCCAAGCGCCGAGACCCGCAACGGGGCCACTAACGATCCGACTGCCGAGAGTCAGTCAACCACAAACAGGAAAGCTCAACCCCTCGGACAGGCCACTAACAATACGCCTTCCCAAGAAAGGTTGTCACTTCGATGTAAGGTCTGACACTTCCAGAGAACCAGCCACTCCTCGCTCCACATCGAATGCCAAACTAGGGGTCGCCAGTCTGCTAACGACTCCACGCTCTGCTCCATCAACTGGACCACTGACGATCAAGCTTCCTAGGTCGTCCTCTCAGTCTTCGTTCACACAGGGGGTAGCCGAAGAGGAACCGGAGCCAGCCAAGTATGTGGCTGCCCACACTAATGTCCCCTCCGCTGATGATGTAATCCCCCTAGAAAAGATACCTTACTTCATCAATAAAGGGTTATCTTTGAACTACACCGAGCTCAATAAGCTATGTACGATGTATGCTATGGAACACGGTATAGTCGCTCACCTACACACACAGGTGACAAATGTGTACACCGCAATCCAGCTTACTCCAGTAGAAGATGCTTACCGAATATTCGAGGGAGGAGATCATCCAATCATCTTCGGCCGGACGAACAACCCTCATCCCCGTACCATAGAAGAAGTCAACCTCGGGTCAGATGCCGGGAGACTGTCTCTGTATCTCTATAGCCCTCAATCCAAATATCTCATGCAGAAACAAGGGTATGATCTAGAGACTACGCCAGGATTGAACTATGGCACTGGGCGACGATTACCTTTGAAGCCGCCAGTCCCGACGGGCAAACCACGGAACTACTATAACAAAACTCGATGCGGGTTAGGGTATGTAACGCCTACTACGACCCCGAAAAGTTCAGATGAAGAATGCGACTGGCAGTCACATTCAACCGGATCACCAACTTCCGACTCAGATACCAGCATCGGGGATGTATTCAGACAAGTCATGTCAGTCAACATGGCGTTCGCCGACGCTTACGAAGAAGATAAAGACATCCCTGAAATCCTTGAGCTGGAGCCATGGGCCCAACAATTGGACACACAATAGGAAAAGCGGTTTGAACTGAGAGAACCCCCTACTGAAGATAAGGTCATACAAGTGGATCTCGGCAGCGAATCTTCTCCAAAACCGATCTTCATCAGTAAAAACCTAACCGACGAAGAACGGGAGTCGCTGTTAGAACTTGTCAGAGAGTACATTAATGTGTTCGCCTGGAGCTATGAAGACATGCCAGGGTTAAATCCTGACATCGCTCTTCATAAACTCAATATTCGACCAGATGCGAAGCCAGTTAAGCAACAATAGTGACGCTTCCGCCCAGGCATCATAGACGCGATCGAAGCTGAAGTCAACAAACTGATAGCCAACGACTTCATCCGCGAGGAGCAGCATCCCGATTGGGTCGCCAATATAGTACCCGTTCTCAAGAAGAACGGGAAGATTCGAATCTGCATCGACTTCCGCAACCTGAACGAGGCATGTCCCAAAGATGAATTCCCCCTTCCTATTACAGACATCATGATCGACAATACCTGCGGCTTCGAACGCATGTCATTCATGGATGGCTTCTCGGGATACAACCAAATCAAAATGTCTCCTGACGACGAAAAGCATACATCATTTCGAACACCGATTGGCACGTACTGCTACACAGTCATGCCTTTCGGTCTAAAGAATGCTGGCGCCACATATCAGAGAGCCATGAGCATCATCTTCAGAGACCACTTACGCAAGACGGTAGAGTGCTATGTTGACGATATAGCCGTCAAGAGCCGTAGCAAGGAAGACCATCTGCAAGATCTAAGGACGGTATTCGACCTAATACGGACACACAATTTGAAGATGAACCCTACGAAGTCCTTCCTGGGCGTATCCAGCGGGAAGTTTTTAGGCTTCATCATCACTGCAAAGGGTATCCATGTAGACCCTGAAAAGACAAAAGCAATCATGGAGATGGGTCTCCCGAGAAATCTCCGTGAACTCAGAGGCCTTCAAGGAAGGCTAGCTTACATCAGAAGGTTCATTTCCAACCTCTCCGGGCGATTCCGACCATTCACGCACCTCATGAAGAAAGGAGTCTCATTCGTATGGGACGAAGAATGCCAGCATGCTTTCGACAGCATCAAAGAATATTTGTCGAATCCTCCGGTCTTGGTAGCCCTAGTCCCTGGAAAATCATTCCTGCTCTATGTACGAGCGATAGAACACTCCCTCGGTGCCCTGTTGGAACAAAACAACGATGCAGGACACGAACAAGCCATATACTATCTCAGCCGAATGATGGTGGGACCCGAGCACCGATACACCGCGGTTGAGAAAGAATGCCTCGTCCTGGTGTTCGCCTTTCAGAAAACGCGACACTATGTCGCCGGACAAACGATACATGTGGTCTCACGAGTCAACCCTCTAAGGGTCCTCATGACTAAACCAGGGGCACTCAGCTCTCGACTCGCTACATGGGCAATATTGCTGTCCCCTTATCATATGATCTTCGTCCCCTAAAAGACAGTCAAAGGTCAAGCCCTGGCAGATTTCTTGGCAGCCCACCCAGGCTCGGAGTCCTCCAGGATATACGAAGAGATCCCAGATGAGGTCGCTGACTCGCATACAACCTCTCGTAAAAATATATGGCGAATGTTCTTCGACGGCGCTTCAAGGACCAGACCTAAAGGCAATATAGTCGTCGGAGTCGGGGTAGTGCTAATCTCTCCTTCCGGATTGGTGATTAACCGCGCTTATTCCCTCACTGAACCCTGTTCTAACAATGTGGCCGAGTACAACACTCTGGTCATTGGCCTCCAACTTGCAAGAGAGCTGGGGGTAGAATACCTTGAAGCGTACGGCAATTCCCAACTAATCGTCAATCAGATCTGGAGTTCGTACGAGGTTCGCCATGAAGACATGATCCCTTATCATCAAATAGCGATCAATATCATCTCGGCATTCGAGGAGTATTTCATCGAGCACGTCCCCAGACTCTGAAATATTGAAGCCGATGCCCTAGCTGGTCTCGCCACTTCCCTAGCAGTTCCAAATTATGATCGACAATCAGTGGAAGTGATAGGCCATGAACTAGTTTGTCCCAAAAACAATGTGTAATTCGTCGCAAGCTATTCTGCCCAGACGATCGATGATGCCCCAGATTGGAGACAACCATTCATCGACTTCGTCGTCTACGACATCCTGCCTGAGAACCCAAAGGAAGCCACTTCCATCAGAAGGCGTTCTCTCAGATTCTTCTACGATACAGAGACGAAAATGCTGTATCGCCGCTCCTACGACGGATTACTGCTTCGGTGTCTGTCAAACGCAGAAGCCAAAGAAGCCGTACGAGAAGCCCATGACGGTGTCTGCGGGGCCCACCAGCCCGGCCCGAAACTGTAAGACCGCCTTCGCCGAATGGGCTACTATTGGCCCACAATGGTGGCAGACGCGATAGATTATGCTAAAAAGTACAAAGCTTGCCAAGTCCACGCGGACTTCATCCACCAACCATCCGAATTTTTACACCCGACAGTGGCATCCTGGCCATTCGAAGCATGGGGAATGGATATCATTGGTCCAATCACCCCACCTTCCTCCCGAGGACATCGTTTCATACTTGCGATCACTGATTACTTTTCCAAATGGGCGGAAGCTGTCCCACTCGCAGAAGTTAAGACTTCAAACTTGATCAGCTTCCTTAAACACCACGTCATCTACCGCTTTGGACTGCCCCGAAGGATCATCCATGATAATGGTCCGCAGTTTGCAAGCCACGCATTCTATCAGTTTTGAGATAAGCACCGTATTCAGAATATCGCCTCGACGCCGTACAACCCGGTAGCAAATGGGTTAGCAGAGGCGTTCAACAAAACAATCATCAAACTGCTCAAGAAGTTCGTCTTCTCCAACAAGCGTGACTGGAACGAGAAGCTCGATGAGTGCTTATGGGCTTATCGTACCACGGTCCGAACAGCCACCGAAAATACACCATTCTCCCTGGTATATGGGAGTGAGGTAGTCCTCCCCTTGGAGACACAGATCCCCTCACTACGTGTCGCCCTCACACATCAATTGACAACCGATGATAACTACCGACGTCGACTGCAAGAGTTAAAGGCCTTAGATGAAAAGTGCCTCCTAGCTCAGCAAAGGATCGAGCTATACCAAGCACGCATCTCAGGAGCCTTCAATAAGAAGGTCAAAATCAGAACATTCTAGGTAGGCGATCTCGTCTTGGCAGTCCGGAGGCCAATGGTCATAACTCACAAGACCGCGGGCAAATTCCAGCCAAAGTGGGAGGGCCCATTTATCATTGAGACGGTATTCTCCAACGGTGCTTACCGCCTTGCAAAGCAAAATGGAGACTTGCTTATGCTGCCCGTCAACGGCAAGTTCCTGAAGAAATATTATGTCTAAATGACATTCGCTACAAGGTCTCCGAGTCATGTACCCGCTGGTACCACTGAACTCACATCCTCAGCATTTCAGATTATCGAGTCATGTACCAGCTGGTGCCACTGAACTCACACCCACAATATTTCAAGATTATCGAGTCATGTACCTGCTGGTGCCCCTGAACTCACCCCCACATCCCCTTCAGATTATTGAGTCATGTACCCGCTGGTGCCGCTGAACTCCCGCTTTCTCAATATGTTAATTTACCAAGTTATGTACCCGCTGGTGCCTCTGAACTCACATTCCGGTCACTCTTTCAGATGGTAAGTCATATATGATTATACCTCTGAACTTTTTTCCCGGAAGAGATCTTCCATCATGATCCAATACCCGTACTCCCAGTGCACAAAAAGGGTAATCGATCCACAAATTTCCGAAAACAGACATGTCCTCATTACCTCTGAGTCGTTTTTACTTCCACCAAAAACAAACTGCCCCTCACATAGAACTTCCACGTTCTCCTACCTCTGAGTCATTCTATGTACCCCCTCTTCATTGAGCCCACTCCTGCCATGTCATCATTACCTCTGAATGGGAAGGCTCCGTCGAAGAAATCTTCATGCTTACCATGTCCACATTACCTCTGAGCAAGTATGTCGGTCTCCTTTCGACCTATTATCTGTACCCACAACCAGAGTACGACAAGGATAATAGGTCCACAAATGTCCGCTGTTGACCATGAATATCTTCCGTGAAACCTCCCCTGCCATGTCCTCACTACCTCTGAGCAGGAAGATTCTACGGTAAAACCCTCATGCTTGCCATGTCCTCATGACCTCTGAGCAAATATGTTGGTTTTCCTTTCACCCTATTATCTGTATCCCGAACCAGGGTACGCCAAGGATAATAGGTCCACAAATATTCCTTTGCTAAGCTTCTTAGCATAAATCCACTACCCCACCATGCCCCGGGAGCCCAGCTGCTCTACGGCATTCCTTTTTTTTAAGCACCGAGAACATCCATGACCACTTTGCCACGGCTGTTCCGGACATCCTGTCCAAACTTGTTATCCGTACCTAAAACCAAGGTAGGCCTAGGGTAACAGGTCCATAAATAATCCCCCAGCAAGTCCAATCCCGCAAACACCACAAGTACAAGAAAGAGAAGATGAGTCGAAACATGCTCATTAATTCGAAATTCTAAATACTACATCATTTGGGGATCACATCCCTTAAAAAAAAAGAAAAAAAAGAGAAGCAAAAGAAAATAGAAAGCTGATCACTGCTCCGGGGCACACAACGTCCTGAGACGGTCCGTCAGCAAAGCAACCGACCGCTCAAACCTCTGGAAGGCTCGACGCTCCGCCTCGTGGGTCAGCACCGCCTCGTCCTCCAGATGAGCGTGAGCTTGCCAGTTGTCCTCAAATTTCTTAAAAGCCCGCTCCACGTTATCAGAAGATCGGGAAACCTTCTCGTCCTCCCGAACGATCGACTCCTGCTCCGTCTGAGCAGCCTCCAGCTCTGACTCTAAGAAGGCCAATTGCCTCTGGAGTCCAAGAATCCGCTCCTTCGTATCAGCAATTCCACGAGAAGCGGACTCTTCCCGAGCACGGCAAGCCTGACTCCTACGACCCAGCTGGTCATACGAAGCGGAGAACTTATCAAGGTCCCCCCGTACAACTGGCCCAGCAGTATCTCGGGCTAGCTTAATCCTATCCTGAGCAGCAATGAGGAAGCCACGCTCCCGCTCAATCGTAGCAGGCAAGCCCGCCTGTCGTATCGCCAGTAGTTGGGTCACAAGCTGATCAGCTTCTGTCAGCTTAGGTTCCAGCAGTGCAGCCAATCCCACCCCGCCAGGAAGGGACTTTAAGGTTGCAATTTGACCCCGAGCGCACCGGAGAGATAGAGAAAATGGGGTCCCCTATCCTATGGCAGCGTCTACGCCCCTTTGCAAATGACGATAGAAGCTGTCGACCACGTCCTGCGTCACCTCGTCCAGAGTCTCCGTGGAGGCCGGTGTCAACGGGAGCGTGGCTGGCAGCACCGAAGAAGACGCAACAGAATCCGCCGCTCCTGCTACGAGAGAAGCAAACTCCGTACGAAAGGACGCTTGAACAGCGACCAACTCCTCTTCGACAGCCTGCAGAATTTGAATACTCGGTAGGGTCGAGAGGTCAGTCTCCGGAGCCGTATAATCTGCAAAGGATGAGGCGGAGACCATCGCCAATTCCATTTCCATTTGCCTAGAGCTGGCGGGAGGCCCCTCGACATAAGACGACAAGGAGAGGGAACGCTCCTTCCTCCCATATCACGGCAGGTCGAGCCTCCCCCAAGAACATCCACGGCGGAAAGTAAAGGGTCAGGACCTGCAGGGCCAAGGCAACCATGAATCGATTTGACCCGGAGGATATGTTGATAGAGCAAATAAGCCCCCTCACTAGTCAATATCTGGCTTATCTTACCAATTGAGGAGTGTGGAGGCCGAGGTTCGCCTGCAGCCACTGTAGCCTCTTCACCAGCAGCTTTCGAGTCAGGTATAACAGACTCCTCCCCCCTTGCGTCCTCGGAAGGGGATGCACCGAGATCGACGGCGCCTTGCTGAAGATCAGCGGTCTCGGAGACGGGTCCGAGGAAACCTTCGTCACCCCGGGCCGAGACCTCAGCAACCTGGGAGCTTCCAGCCGCCGCTGAGAGAGCCCCCGCAGAAAGGACCGCAGCACACATGTCGTTAATCAAAGCAGCAAGGGCCGGATCAACTTCAGGGGTGGTAGACGATTCAGGAGAGGCCGGTTCATCGGACACCTACAAAGAAAAGTAATTAAGTCATATCTCCAAGAGAAAAGAAAACTACAATAAAGAGATGGCTACAACTTGGTCTTACCTCCGAAATAGCGTCTGTATCTTCACCCCTCTCGGTAATAAGTAATCCGCGAGACCTAACGGCAGCTCTCTCCACAGAAAAGGTTGCTCTACCGTCAGAAGACTCGTGTCTGACTCGTTTATGCGAGGAACCAGGTACAGCCGAAGGCTGTTCTTCTCTCACTACTTCCTCTTGTGCAGTAAGCAACGGATCTTCCGCCAGTTCATCGGGTGTGGGAAGCGGTTGATCCGTTACTTCTTCACCCCCACCAGAAAGGGAGTCTTCGCTATCATGATCATCCTCCTCCTCAGCCAACTCGGAAGGTTCTGATTCAGGGAGGGGAATCTGGAGCGCCAGTTGCTTTCTAGCCTTAGCCCCCTTAGGCTTCTCCTCTAAACCGGTACCCACGATGAAACTGGTACTCGGATCGAATTTGACAGGAGGCTTGTTCGCCATAACGTGAAACAAAGCAGCCACGTACAAAATTTCCCTCGACGCCTTAGCATCGGGAACCGAGAAGCTGGCCCGAGTATTATAAGCGTCATAATAATTCCACGCTCGGACGCCATCAAGAACGCTGCCTTCAAAACCCAAACAAGGGTTGGGACAATCAAAGAATAACTGGCTGTAACCAAATTGGCGGGAAAACCTACTAGGTAGGTAAGGCTCCAAGTACACACTATCTCGGTTGCGATAAACCAGATGCGCGGGACTGATATTGCGCAACCAAGCAAGCATATCCGGAGATAGAAAGTGAGAAGGCCCGGTACCGTCAAGATGTACCTTCCTCACGTCCTCATCAGAAAAGGAAGGAACAGATACAAAAAAGTCACACCCATCCACCCTCGTCAGCGTCCTTCGACAAGCTGGCATAGTATTGTATTCCCAAGACCGGCGATGGCATTTGAAGAGGAAAGCGTCTTTATCTGTAGCATCTTCCGCTATCCCGGGACCCATCAAAGACCTGTAGTGCATCGCCAACCACCCCATCAAGTAGTGGAAAGGTAGTTCTACGCGCTCAAAATCCAAAGTCTTCTTGCGAGCAATAACCTTGGACGAGAATGTTCGAAGACCATGGTGTATGCTGCACACCATAGCAGGAAGGAGGGCCAGTCTAACTCCGAATACTAGTTTAACGGCAGGAAGGATGAAATGACGACCAATCCTCTCGATAGAACCCGCTCCTCCCGAGACTACGCAGTTCCGTAGCCATATCATTAAAAATCCAGCCAGAAGCGCCTTCTCCGACATCTGTATGGTCCCGTAGTAAAAATAACTAAGAGAGTCAGCTTGACTCCCGAATATATCGCTCTTGGATCGCGACTTCTTGACACTTGACATCAGATCCCTTATCTCTGCATGCGTTCGAGGGGCTCGAGGAGTAACTTCGCCAGAAGGATCAACTCTAAAAAGATAATTAATCCAGGATGTGGTATGGGGAGCGGTCCCCTCGGAGCTATCCGTCGTTTTTATAGCCATCTGATGACAAGCACTATGGTGGCACAACAACTCCCGATACACCGCAACAGAACCTGGAAGTTGCCTGTCCAAGGCCTCGAACTCCTCATTCGACGGGGTATATACCTCGAAAGGCTTATTCCCCCACGGAAGTTTAGAGACAGTATACATCTCGTGAAGAGCGAGCCCCAGCTCCCCTGCTGGTGCAAAGAACGTCCCCGTTCGCCGGTTATACGTCTCCAAGAGCACTACGAACAGTGGTTTATTAATAGGAAGCCCGTGACAAGTACCCCAAATGGCATGGTAAAGCCCCACCTTCTGCAGGAACGTTCCATAGGTCTGCAGAACCCAAGTGGTCAACTGGACCCATATAGAAGTAGGGTTTATCCAGTTCGGCAATGCTATCCTACCAACGGGATAGGATTTCTTACGAACAAGCCAATTCAAGAAGGTATCAGCTTGAGCAAATGAGAAGTTGGGACCGTATACATTCATGAAGGAGCCCGGGGCCAAACCCATCATGTACCGAAGGACGAAATCCTTACCTGCGTACGCCGACCGCATGTTCGGATTATAATAGATGTTGCCCATCAACATCCCTGACTGAGTAGGAGTCAAATTACACACCATCTTCCTGTCCAACAACACCATATTGAACCACGACAGAGGATAATGACGTTCCATGAGAGGAATATGGATTGCCACCCCATCCAAAGAAAAATTCCAGTTCTCGGAAATCTCTAAAACTCAGGGATTCTTGATGATTAAAGCATCACCAAAAAGGAACAAAGGCTTCAGGTATTTTCCATCCAGCTTTCCAGTATTCATCATGGAATGGAGGTAATGGAGGGTCTGATTCTCAATAGCCTTCAACCTCTCCGAAGGCTCATCAGTAGGGAATTGATTCAACACTTGCTTAATTAAGTCGTCAAGACGCACGCCCAGGGCGAATTGATTTGAACCCACTATAAGCTCCCCAGCAGGATTTACAGGCAGATTCACTGGAGAAAGACAAAAGAAACGAGGTTAGAAGATAGTCAAAAAAATAGAAGCATTGGAAAGATCATTTGAGTCTATGCGGCTCGGGTCGTCACAGCCTCATGCGGCTCAGCATTAGATACGTCCATGCGGTTCTGTGCATCGTAGCCGCATGCGCCTCCGAGTTAGCCGAGTCCATGCAACTCTAATTCAGACGAGCTTATAGACTCATGCGGTTCAGGTTAAGCACGCCTACGAAGCCAGACTCATGCGAGCTGACGTGGATACAAGCAAGCGAGCTTATGCGGTTCAAAAGTAAGCGACGCTTATGCGGCCCAAATCGAAAACACATATGCGGCTCAGATCGAGTATAACAAGCTCATGCGACCCCATGGGGGGAAGTGCTTATGCGGTCATATCGATAAGCCTCGTACATACGGCTTGTGCATAAAGTATGCAGCAGAGCCATGGCAACAGTTAGGGTTTTCAGATGACCCTTACCATCGATAGGCGGGTGGACGTCAGGGTAAAAAGCAGGCACGCCAGTCGGCGGAGGAGCTGCCACGTTCGTCGCCGCAGTCGATGAAGATGCGGCCTTCTTGCCCTTCGCTGCCGCAGAAGATGATGTGGCCTTCTTGCCCGTAGCAGCAACAGCCTTCTTGGGAGCCATTATCGATCGTTGAAGGAAGAAGACGAAGAGCAAAGTCGACAACAGGAAATTTGAGCAAAGAGAGAAGGTAAAGGAACCCCCAAGGGACTAAAAGACTCTTATTTATAGGCGAAAGAGACCCATAAAACGAACAAACGTCTCGGATTACGCCTCGGATTACGCGCTGCTTTAAAAGATAAAGGCAAAAACGCTTCGGTCAAGGCAAAACCGACCCCTGGGATCCTCCCCCAAAAGACGGCGTTAATTCAAAACGAATCAAGAGCATTTAATGAAGATTTGCACACGTAGTCAGGATACGTGGCAATAGCCCATGCGGCCAGATGAGTCTATGCGGCTGAGACACTTATGCGGCATGAACGGGGCCATGCTTCTTATTCAAAGTGTTTCAATTTTGCAAATTGAAAACTTTGAAGGGGGTCCTGTAGAAGCATGGAAAATATCAGAGTAATGGTCCATGCGGCTCTGGGAAGAAGCCCATGCGGCTCATACAGGAGCTGCCTTATGCGATTCAAAGAAGTCTCTCAGTCTCATGCGGCTCGAGAGTGTATGCGGTTCAGCAGGAATATACGGCCCGATCGATGCCACATCCCCCCTTGGGATCCCTCCCTACAGCTGGCCATTTGAGTAGTGGCCTCATTTAATGCCCTAACACGACTCGACGACCGTGACGGCTCTGACATAAAGCGTCATAATGGTTCGGCCATAATGACAGACTCTTCGAGAAAAGAAGAAAATCTCTGACCCGATCCGACAGAGGTCCTAGATTGCCACGTGGCACGTCTCATGCGACTTAAATGAGAACAGCTTTATGCGGCTTACTAAGAAGTCATCCTATATAGCCAACAGAAATCAGCCATATGCGGCCCACCGAGAGCCCAATCCCTGCGGCTCAATACAACGCTAGCCTATTGGCTCGTAGAGATTATGCATATGCAGCTCATTGAGAGATCATCCCCTGCGGCTCAATAAGGTGTTGTCCTCTGCGGCTCATAAAGATTACCTCCTTGCGGTTCAAGTCTTGCCTATCCTATGCGGCTCTGGCAGGCCCCACAATTAAAACACGTGGCATCGGATCAATCAAGGATTTAACCGAATCTCAATAAATATATTTGACGTCATCCTCATAATTACCGAGATCAAGGCATATCATTTATCATAAAGCCAATAGGACACGTGGCGAGCAATCGGACATTGGTATAATCCATTATGAAGATTTAAAGCAGTTAACATTAATTGCTCACAAGATTCGGTGCTATCCGCATTAATGGCCTAGATTCATTGTAATCAAGATCAAGGGTTCAGATAGATTGAGGGAGCACCGACATTCCAAAAAAATGATCATTAGCAAACCCTAATGATCATACCCCACTCTTATAAATAGCCAGCATCATTTCTCTGCAGAGGACCGGCAACAAAAGAATAAAAAAAGTACAGAGCCAGAGAGATACACAGAGAGAGAGAGAGAGAAGCCAGGAGAGCAACAGAGGAGCAAAAAGAGCCCTTCTTCGTCAACGCCAACCATCTTCACACGAGAAGCCAAGGCTGCATACCGATCGTCCAAGGAGTAAGGCAGGGCTGCCGTCGCCTTCTCGAGCCTCTATCGTCACCCCCCAGAATCTAAAATAAACAATTGTACTTAGATTGCTGTACCTAGGTTTTCGTCCCTAGGCTTTCTTTGTACAAGCGAGTTTGTATTGTGAGTCTAAGTTCAGTCCTCCGATAATTGTTCTGTACTTTTACAATCAATGGCAAACAGCCCACTAACATATTGTCTAATCAGAATCAGTGTATTATGGTCTAATCAACCATGATGCATTTGGTTCGCTCTTCGTTAATTACACTACGTGGACGGAGATATATAGGTATCTAGGATCTCATCCGCGACTGCTTTGATAATTTCTCTTGAATTATACGTTCGCCTTTGGATCACGTGATTGTATTCAGTAACATCTTTCTTGAACTCTTTATTGTTTTATCTTTCACTGATTTGGAAAGAGAAGCTCGTAATTGGTAGAGAGATACCGAGTATTCCCATGGCTACGATAATGGTAGGCACAAGTGTAGCTACCATTGGCCAGTCATGTGATTGAATTACTCTTCTCCCATCGACCCTCAAACTACTATTGAGACTTTCGAGCCATCTGAATTTGAGAATGATTAGGGTTTTACCCTTAGTCAAAATTTCCAACCCAGAAGTCTATCTATTTTCAAGAAACCAAACATCGGGAGTCCCTAATCATTTACCATGACTATGGTAGACTCTCATTTCGAGATCGGTTTCCAACAAGTATTGTCCTAGTTGTGTAAATTTTATTATTTAAAGACCTAACTATTGTTGAAACACCATAGTCACTAGCTTAGCCAATACCATAGCTTAAATATCCTGTCACACTACGACCTACCAGTTGTCAACAACAATACCTAATCACTACAACCCTTGTAACCATAGTCTGGCAGGTTGACACAAATAGAATTTTTGACTCAATTGTTAGAAATCTTTTCTTATGTTGTGCCTTGGAGTTGGTTACCCCATCGGAAACTCTCGTATACTGCGAACGAGTAGGTCATTCTAGTATATCGACCATGTGTCATCGTACACACTCGTTCTCCATTTAATGTGGAACGATCCTTGAGTTGACTTATATCTACCATTTTCTGTTATGTCGTGCCTTATTCTCTATTAACAAGAATCGAGGTACGATACCCGGACTTTGGAATTCCTCTAACCTCATTATTCCTAAAACTATATCCTAGCTTCTAAGGTGGGTAGACTGTAAGCCTTCTAAATTTTAAAATATACCAGGATTACCGATTGATTAGAATAATTTCCATTAGGATGATAGTTAGTGCCCCATCGACTCCCACTTTTCAATTAGATCATTTATGTCCCCGACCGTGCCATTAATATTCGGAGCACGAGACCAGCTGTTATCTTCCAACAAACTTCACATGCAAGATCTAGACGAGTCCACCTTCATCTAGGTATATCATATCCCACTCAAACCCGTCCCCTTGTACTCTATTTTTGTAATACGACTTTCAGGTAAAAAGGACTAGCTATAATCCTTACCATAGTACCGGTAAACTTCCCGACTACAATTAGAGACTCAACCGTGACTCAATACCTTCGACCCAATATATGGTTATGACCTACTCGAAGTCCACTATGCACATGCCACTAGTATGCCACTCAATTGAGGCCTCATGTGCTACTTAAAACACAAAAGTCACTGAGGGCGCATTTGGGCTTATGGACCTAGCTAACCAACCCGACTAGCAACTAGCTCAACCACTTGGGTTAAAATCTAGTCTAAATACCCTAATAGAAATAGTTTTATAGTTAGGATCTTGTCCAGTCCATATAGATTGAAGTCCAAGGTTCATCCAACCCACGACTGATGCCCAAATAGAGAACCCATTAAGACCCAGTAGGATCCATCCATGTATACCACCGTATTGGGACTATAAGACCGAACTAATTGAAATAGGTCCCTATACCTATTATGTAGTCCCCACCTCTTAGACTGTGAAGACATTTGTAACCCTTACCTGGAAGTCGCGAGACGATCTTGTAGTGCACCTTTATCCTTTGCTCGTGTGTTTCAATAACCACGGAAAAAGATCACAATCTTGATTTCTCAAATTCCGTTCCATTATGGAACCTTGTTTGAGTTGGAATTTTGAGAACGAGACTTCTGTAATGCTCGGATTGCAGGCCACTCTAAGTAGCGAAGGGCTCTTCGACGTAACAAGTAACTGGACTAGAGTAGCCCAAATCTAGCGGATAAGGCAGTGGTTCGTAAACACCCTTTTTAGCTGCACCGTCGAAAACACTCTACCGTTCTTGAGACTTCATATTTGCCCTCAATTATTTTTCCTTATTTTTCTGCCCATATTATTCCAGAGCGACGAATGGTCATTAGAATTTACCAATATTTTGTAGCTACTTGTGTAAATTTGTTGTTTATTAGATTTTGGGTAAGAGAGGATTATAGAGGCCAAAGGCAATATAGATCCATTTTTAGCAAGTAGCTGGTAGATTATAAAGTTTTAGGGACATACCATCTAGGGAGTAGTGTGACCAAAGGTGGGTAAAAGTCCTCGAATTTTCGTAGTTACAAAATGGCTAGAAGGAGGATACAACTATTTTCGAAGAATTAAAAATTTAAGGAATAGTATGAGATAGAATTTCGAGGACGAAATTATTTTAAGGTGGGTAGATTTGTAACTCCCCTTCCCTAAATTTTTTAAAATATTTTATTATTTATTTTATTGGTATGATTATGCTGTATCCCGTATTGGTGATCTACTTATATTTTTCTAAGTATTCTTAATTTAATATTATAAATATTATTTTTAGTGAGAATCAGTGACGTTTGTATAAACCATTATGGATTTATTGAATTTCGTTATCAATATTATCATTTTATTTTATTATTAATATTAAGGGGCTGTTTGTGTACATATAAATACACATAATACTTTGTATACATATATGCGTATAAATAAATATATACTAAATACGTGTACGTATATATAGATATAATATAATGATTTTACGTATGTATAAATATAAATATTTATGTGTGTATAAATATATGTATAAATGTACCTATATATATAAATATATATATATACATATATCATTTGCTAATATAAGATATAAAATATAAAATAGAAAATAGAAATAGAAAAGGAAATAGGGAAATGGAATAAGAAAGAGGAACAGTAGCCCACTAGGGCTGAGCCCACCCCAAACTCTTCCAGCAGAGCTCGGGCTCGGCCCAATGACAAGCAAACCGAGCCACCCCAACATTCCAACAGAAACCTTTTCCCGACTGATCCTAAGCCAGTGCATATATACGCATGTATATACGATCGGGAGAGGGAAACGATGAGAAAAACCTGAAACCCTAACAACTCTCCACCAGCGCCGCCACCCCTAGGCCACCTGCGTGCGCTCCGCCACCGCGTGCGTCGCCGCGACACGCCGGAGAGTCGCCGAAACTCAGCCGCACGCGCACAAGGGAACTCCGCAACAGCAGCTGTTGCAACAATGAAGGCGACTCCGCGACGAGATTTCTTCCTCCACACTCGTCGGTTTTGCGAACGGATTGCTCGGGTATGCTCCCAACCCAACCGACTCTACATCCCATTAATTAGAATTGAATAGATCGTAATAAAGACCTAAGAGAAATCGACTTGAAGTCGAGAGAATTCTGTTAAAAACAGAACTAATGGACGGCCCCAAAGACCCAATTGGAAGGCGGTTTTCCGTCGATCCTTCGAAAGTTTTAAGTTTGTGTCTGAACAATGTTTTAGACAACCTGTAGATGATGGAAACCCCATCAGTAGTTCAATTTTTAATGATTTATATAGTAAGATAAATTGAATTGAAAATCAGGAAAATCCATGAAAAACAGTTTTCGAAAATAGGAAGACTGTTCCACACGACGTGCGTCACGCCATTTCGGGCGATGTGGTCGCGAACCGAAAGCATCGAAAGCTGCGTAACGGCTTCGTGGTCGTGTGGGCTTCGACGGAATTCAAATTGGTCGCGTGTGCGCGACGAATTTGATACGTATCCGTCGAAATTCCCCATATCGTGTACTTTGCAAATTCTCCAATTACTTTGTGCATGTTCATCAGATCGAGACGAAACTTGCGCCAACAGGACCGTATCATTTTTCTGGTCTTGTATACCATGTTTGGTCCAATTCTGAGATAGTCGAATCCGACGTCGTTTTACGGGCCCCACTGTCCCACTCAACGGGTGATTTTGTGCACGGCCCGTCGGAATCCAACTCTGGACATACGGTCGGGTTCATATCGAAAAACTGGATCCGTAGACATGAAGTTTGACGACTTTAGAGACTGTTGACTCTGGCACGCTTTTCGGTACAAATCGGGTCCAACGGCGGACATCGTTTTTGCCCGAAATTACCGTTTTGCCCCTGTGTCCAGAATTGGACTTAAGGACAGGCAATCCTAGCTAATTTGACTATTTTGAGATCATTGGTATTGTCTATTTCAGCTTTCGGGGACTGTTGTGCGGGTTTTGATTATTGTGGCATATTGAGTGGTTTGGATCATCGGTTTCACCAGTACAGGACCACAGGCGAGTACAGTTTATTGTCTGCATTTCGGTATTGATTTTTACTATATTTCATTGGTTGGCCATTGGTTGTGTGATTATTTTCTATTATAAATTGTTGAGTCGAGAATGAGAAGTACCAAGGATATGTGATCTGACCTTAGACCGTGTAGACCGTGTTGCATTTATTTCTTGTCGACCGTGTAGACAGTGTTGCATTTATTTCAAGTAGACCGTGTAGACAGTGATTTATTTATTGCAAAGTAGACAGTGTAGACCGTGATTATTATTGCATTTAAACTGTGTAGTCCGTGATTATTATTCTTTAGACAGTATTTCTTTATTGCAATATTTTCTGTAGACCGTGTAACTGTAGACCGTGTAACTTTAGACCGTGTAGACCGTGTCGCATAATTGTCCTGAAACCGATCACATATCAAAGGTACTTCTAACAGTGGGGAAAGTCTTTTGTGTCTATTTATTTACTATTAGTTTCTGTATTTCCTGTTTATTTTTAAAACTCATAATTGATGTCTAACCTTTGTTTTATAGTCATTTTCTTTATTTGAAATTGCATTCAGTAAATTGTGCTCGTTCCATTCCTGACTGGAAACCATATTTTTCAGGTTAGCCGTTGATTCATTTAGCATGGGGAGTTCGGGTGTACTTGCAGACGAGCCTAGAAGAATAGTTAGATAGTCAAGTTATAGTCATTCAATATTTGTACAAGTTTATATTTTCCTGCAAATGTAAAACTTGTGATCTTTGTAAATTAAATTAATTTTATGAATGAGCATTATTTGTGATTTTGATCTTGATGGCCGTGACAGCGTTCTACCGCCGACACTACGGCGTAGGCTGGCTTGGACACGTCTTGTATCCGTTTTTTTAAAAAAAAACGGTTGCGGGTCGTGACAAGGCTCGCACATAAAGCATGCGACGTTGCCATAGCAGTTAGGGTTTTAAGCTCACATAGACGTCCTTACTAGCAATAGGGGGTAAACGTCAGGGTGAACTGCGGGCACGTCGGCTGGCAGAGGAGCGGCCACAGTCAAAGTAGAAGCAGCTTTCTTGCCCTTCGTCATCGCAGCCGACGGAGACGCCGCCTTCTTACCCTTAACCGCAACAGTCTTCTTGGGAGCCATCGGTAATCGGAGAAGAGAATAATAATCCGAACAGGGAAGGTTTGAATTGAAGGAGAGAGTAAAGAAGTTTCTTTTCTTAATTCATCTTATTTATAGGAGGACAAAAGAGGGGGGACATGTAGACCAATAACCGCTTCGGGTCGTGTGCTGCAGGCAAAACAAAACCGACTCCTCGGATTTTGCCCCCTCTCTCATAAAAGAGATTCATCCAGGGCATAAAATCCAAAGATTTAATGAACCGACCCTTGGGTTCCCCCAAAAGACGGCTCTAAAATGAATTAAAGGCAATTAATGACACACACACGTGGTAGGGAGCCCATGCGGCTAGAAAATGTATGCGGCTAGACAGGCCATACGACAAGGAGGCCTATGCGGCCAGAAGGTCCATGCGGCTGGTTGGCCAATGCGGCTCAGATGGCCATGCGGCTGAGGAGGCCATGCGGCTGGGACATCCATGCGGCCAGAACATCCTGTCCGGCCAGAGGAATTTATACATAGCCATGCTTCTTGTTCAAAGTATTTCAATTTTACAAATTGAAAACTTTGAAGGGAGTCTTATAGAAGCATGAAAAAGAATAAAGAAAGGTCCATGCGGCCAAGGATCCCCATGCGGCTCAGAGAGCCCATGCGGCTCAGAGAGCCCATGCGGCTCAGAGAGCCATGCGGCTCAAGAGTCTATGCGGCTCGAATAATTCCATACGGTCTAGAGAGGAGCCACGTGGCCTTCAACAGCTCTTTTCTTCGTCTTTTGCTGCATTTAATTCCCTGACGGCTGACAGCTCTGACAAATGACAACTCTGACATAAAGGCGCAATAATGACTGACATAATGGCGTGTTCCTAGGAAAGAGGAAAAAATCTTCTCACAGCTGGCAGAATCCACCGAATCCCGAGGCATGCGGCTGCTACTTTTATGCGGCCGCCTATCTTCATGCGGCTGCATCCGTTATGCGGTCGCCTATCTTTATGCGGCTGTTCATTCTCATGCGGCTGCCCATCTCCATACGGCCGCCCATCCTCATGCGGCCCGCTCATATGCGGCTCTGCCAAGATAGCCCAGCCGAGACACGTGGCACTCTTCCTGATAATCGAGACACGTGGCAGTCTTACCCCCTGGGAACTATGGCTGATTGCGAATCCTCACAAAATCAGATTTGTTGCAATTACCATAATTGCCCAGATCAGACCAAATCAAGCAAATTGGACACGTGGCAGGCCATTACAAGTCACGAATATTCATGACAATCAATATTTATTGCCCACAGAGATTTGATGCATTCTACATTAATTACCTAGATTTGCTACAATCAGAATGAAGGGCCCAGATTAATTGGTCCTTAACCGCCGACTTATCAAGGAGGCAATCATTGCAAACCCTAATGATTGCATCCCACTCCTATAAATAGCAAGCTGCCATTCCCTTACGAGGGAGGACTTTTTGGAAGAGCACCAGAGCACCTGGAGAGGCTTGAAGAGAAAGAGCAGAGAGACAAAGGCACGCACATAGGGCATCCTGAGAGCATTTTTTTCCCGTAGCCAAGGATGCATCCGATCGTCCAAGGAGTAAGGCAGAGCTGCCGTCGCTTTCCCGAGCCTCTACCGTCACCCTCCAGAATCTAAAATAAACAATTGTACTTAGATTGCTGTACCAAGGTTTTTGTTCCTAGGCTTTCTTTGTACAAGCGAGTTTGTATTGTGAAGTAAAAGTCCAGTCCTCCGATATAATTGTTATGTTCTTTTATATTTCATGGAAAATATTAACATGGGGAGCTAAACGAGCATATAATAAAAAAAGCCTACAAATATAATTTAGGATTAGGGAGGTAGTGCTACAATAGCTCATTAGGGGATCGAGCTATTGTTAACGGGCCTGGATCATGTGTGTTTGGACTGAACACGGGATATCCAGATCCGTTAGGAGGCCTAACCCTAATTTCTCCTCGTAGTCCCTGCCGTAGCCTATATATATCCTCTATTCTTTGGCCGCCAAATTTCTGATCAGAAATCTGAAGCTTTATCTAAATCCGTGATTTACGTAAGGAGGGAAAAAGATGGCTGCCAAGAAGAAGAAAAGGTTGGGAGATCGTCGCCCACACGACGTCCAACTCGAGGAATGAATACGTACAGAAGATCTTAGGGTTGTCTGCTCGAGATTGCCAGAAACTACTTATCTTCTTCCCGTCGCAAGTATAATTCGTGAACCCTAGTTTTCGCCTATGAAGGGTTAGAACACGTATTAAATCTGTTTAACTTTCTATCGATCAATATGCACACTAAAGTAAGGGTCCTGGGAATCCCCAGTTCCATCAGCTCTAAGTCAGTATGGTGCTAGGGGTGGTACTTATCATGCAGTTCCACCTCCCAATACGTCAAACCAGTCTACGGCTCCTCAAGCATCAGGGGATCCTCTCGAGGCAGTCAAACTTCTGCAAAATCAGTTCGAAGCTTTTAAGCAGAAGGATGGTCTACAAAAGCTAGGGATCAAACAACCCTATCCTATAGAATGGAATGAAGTTCCATTTCCACCCAAGTATAAGCCACCAACCATAATGCTATTTGACGGCAGCACATCTCCTAGTCAATATCTCAACCATTTCAAGGTGATGACTGACCAGCCCCAACAAAATGATGCTTTACTCACTAGAGTATTCGTTAGGTGCTTGGCAGGGATAGCCTACGACTGGTATCGTAGCTTGCCAGATGGTTGCATAACATCTTTTGCGTCACTAAAATAATTTTTTCTGGAAGGGTTCTATGAGCGAACAAATGACATGAGCATGTAGGCCCTTATCAAGATCAAACAAAGGCCTAATAAAATTGTTGAACATTTCATAGAGCGCTTCCATCGCGAGGCACTCAAGATGCCTCTGGGTACTCCAAATGCATTGACTATAGATACATTCAAATTAAATTTATTACCTATAGTCAGCATGTAGATCGGGCCCAAACAATTCCAAGATTAGGCCTCCTTCATAGTAAGTGCCAGGACAGCTGAAGACAGTGCTGATAAATTCAAGTAGCTGGGCATTCAGATGCCTGACTTAGACAAGGATGAGCATTCTACTACCGACAGCGGTGGTCGTCAGAACAACTGCAAAGGCAAAGAAGCCATAGCCATTAACATAGGTCAACCAACACCTACAGCGACGACACCTCCACAGAGAGCACCACGTCCCGAAGAGGAATATTCCTTTGACGAGGATGATATTCTAAGCATATTTGATTGCCTAATCAAAAGCAACAAACTCCAACTTCCTGAAGCTAAACGTCCAGATGAAGTAGGTAAAACTGACAATCCTAAATATTATATGTATCACAGTTTCTTGGGGCATCCAACCAGGGCATGCTACGTACTTAAAGGAAAGATCCAAAAGCTAATCAATGCTAAGGATATCACTCTTCAGCAAGACGGGAAGATTGTGACTGCCAATGTCGTCTCACTGCAATTCGACGACTTTTTTTCTCAACTAGTTTAGGATGGAGTCGTCCCCATTCCAAAGACTACCTTAGAGATCGTCAACCTTCCGCCAGTACGAAGTGATGGTCTTGTACCTCTGTCAACCCACAAGGGTAAAATCATGCGGATTCACCCCGACTTGGCCGCTAACTTTGAATCAAAGACACCTACTTCTTCTAATAAGACAAAAAAGGTAGCCAAATACAAGTCATGCCACATGACATTATTAGGTGATCATCTTCCTCCTTTCGATGCTACATTCGTTTCAGCAGCAGCTTCACCTTCTTCTTCCAAGATAAAGGTACCAAAATCGAAAATCAAGTACCAATAAGAATTCTATCGGTACAGTCAGCAGTTCCACGAATTGATGACAAAGATGGGATACGATCTACAGAAAGCTCATAGCTTGAATGACGAAAAAGTGTCTCCTATACCTCTTTTTTTGCGTATTTAATATAATCAATCCCGTGTTGGCCTAGGATTCTGGACAGATCATTTATCTCTCCAAAAGAAGTCTTCCAAAAGTAAGACTCGGATGAAGAACTATAACATGATTTCTTTTGCACCAGCTCCAGAAGAAGAAGCTATGACTATTACCAGATTTGGAAGACTCTATCTCATAGACTATCCAGAAGGTCAAGAGAATGATGTTACTCTTTCTCCTGTCTTCAATGCCCCTCCGACATCTTCTCCCCCTGTTTCCAATGTTCCTTCGACATTATCACCCCAAACGGAACCTGTTCCTCCTGAACGGACAGTAGCTGACAAAGGCAAGCAGTCGACTGGTTTTGATAAAAACTTGAAGAAAACTTTACTTCAAGGACTCGAAAATCTGTATAATTTTGATATATTAACTCAACTGTTCAATACTCCAGCAAGATTATCAATTTTTGAACTCCTGCGTCTCTCGAAGGAAACTCAAAAAACTTTAAGTGAAGCTTTGAAGCAAGCTGACGCTTGTCTGGCACATCTCAAAGAACCAGACAAGGAACCAGTGGCATACTCTTACTGTCATAGTGTGATGAACTGAGTCCTAATATCACCTTCACTAAATATAATATGCTTCTAGAGGACAATCGACATGACCGACCTCTCTATTATATGGGGTATATCGATACCATGAAGGTACATCGCATTCTAGTCGACCTAGGATCGGCACTCAGCATTATGCCAAAGACTCTATTGGATTGCAGATCCCAGTCCATAACCTCTCAACAACGATCACGACTATTCTGGGGTTCAATTCTAGAAGAAGTAAACCACTGGAGAAAATTTGCCTAAAAGTCCAAATTGGTAATCTTCGTACGAAGGTCACCATCTATGTGATTGACAATAACGTCTCCTACAACGTATTATTAGGAAGACCGTGGTTGCCTAAACATAACATCGTACCATCTACTCTGCATCAATGTTTCAAATATGTTGATGACAGCGGAGAAGTACGGAAGGAAGTGGCTAACCTTAATTCCTTCCGAGGCATCGAGGCATATTATACAGACTCCAGGAAGTACAAAGAAGAGTTCATGAAAGTCGTACTGGCAATGGACACCGAAAAAGACCAGAAAGAGAGTCCGGACGATATTTTGGTAATTCCAGTCAAGGGACGCACTTCTCGTCTCTCGTCTTCTCAGATGCTGACCATCAATCTCTCTCTTTCTACCAAGCATCCTCCTGCTAAAAAGATGGTGCCAAGGGAGCTCACATCTTCTGAGCCTCCTGTTATCGACCTTCATCATAACAAATCTCCTTCTTCTCCTCCTCTTGTTATTAATCTTAGCAAGCCATCGGCTAAGGTTAAAAATACTATTGTAAATGATGATGTAAATATCAATAAAGTAGCTTCTCTTTTGCAATATATTGATGTCAATTATTACACACGATGTTATCTAAAAATCCTGGATAACTTTGAACCTCTTACCTTAGGAGCAGTTCAACCTTTCTAAGATGAAGTATCACTCGAATCAGTACAAGACTCATTCTTTCTAGTTTCCTCCTGGAAGAAGGATGAACAACCTATCCTCTTCAGCATAGTATTAAATCAAAAGGCTACAACCGATAGCGACTCTAAAAATGATGATGGTTGGCGACTTCAACTACGTTGTTACAATCAACAATCTAATAACATCATCCAAAAGATAGGCTATAATTTTAAATCTGGCCTCAACGGTGGTAGAGGAAGACGAACTGCTATTTATATACCTGTTCCAAAAGGAAAGTCACTACAATATTATAATAAAACAAAGCGTGGGTTAGGCTACACTTCGCCAATCTCAACCCCGGATGTTTCTGAGTCTGACAGAGAAGAACAATCTAACTCTTCTGACTCTGCATCATGGGATTCAGACACCAGCATAGGCCACGTTCATCGAGTGACTCTATCTTCCAATAAGGTGACCGCTGAGTTCTCGGAGGAAGATGATGACTTTATCGAGACTCCCAAAACTGAGCCTTGGGAGCAAAGGAGGGATACTCAATAGGAACTTTGCTTCGAACAACGTGAACCACCTACTGAGGATCAATTTGTCCAGATCGACATTGGAGATGAAGCCTCTCCAAGACCAATCTTCATCAGCAAAAGTCTTCCGAAAGCAGATAAACAAGAACTGATCCAGTTCATTAGAGAATATATTGACATATTCGCCAGGAGCTATGAAGATATACCGGGATTAGATCCTCAGATTGAGGATTGCTACTCACAAGCTCAACATTCTGCCAAATGCTAAGCCAATCAAACAACAACAACGTCGATTCCAACCTGATATGATGGACGCCATAGAAGTTGAAGTCAAAAAGTTAATTGCTTGTGGCTTTGTCAGAGAGGAACAACATCCGGACTGGTGGCTAATGTTGTCCCAGTTATGAAGAAAATAGGGAAGGTTCGAGTTTGCATCAACTTTTTAATGAAGTTTGTCCCAAAGATGAGTTCTGTAACACCCCAGTCCCAAAATACTTGGGACTAGATACGTATCATGCCAGCTGTATACATACGAGTAAATATAAGGCTCGTATGTATACATAACTGTAAAATATAGAAAGCCATGCTCAAACTAAATCTCATCCACAAATATAAAGTTTTAATGATATAATCAAATAGTCATTCGTACAAATGTTGGGCGGAGACAAATCCACTACCAACAAGTTTAAATAAGAAAGAATTATAAAAATAACTGATTTGGTCGAGCGAAGCAAATGACGAGTCCAAGAGCAATCACTACGGAGGAAGGAAGACATGGCCTTAGCTAGAGCACCTGCAAGAATCACGAAACACACACCTAGAGAGATCACCAGGTCCTCAGAGGGACGTAACAAGATACTGGAAGAACATGCCATTATAACTGCAAATGTAAATACTATAAAACTACAACATAACAGGGTCCCTAACCATCTAAGTGATATGCACTTTGAGGACAACGTTCTAGGCAGGGGCTGTAGGATCAGCAGAGTAAATAAAGAGTGGCAGTTGGTAGCCCTCATCCGAGTCACTATCGGCCATGGGCAGTAAGTAGCGCTCATCTGAGTCTCTATCGGCCCCGGGGCAGAATGTAGCACTCATAAGAGTCACTATCGGCCCACATATGTGTATACAAAGTAAATGTAGCCCCTACGCTAGTAGCTGTCCCTCCCCCCAATGATACTATACATGCATCGTAACCACGACACACCAACGCGTATCGTTTCCACAACACGATTTATATTCAATAACCGTCAAGTCTTCTAACATGCATCTATTGACAGTTATTTCTACGTATGCGCACGGGTGATCAGCCAACACGCAAGTGACTACTACATTATACTCACAACTCACACACAACTCGTGATACAATCGTGACAAAGTCGATGACATGTACTCTATTGACGGAAGTCTCTTAACTCTAAGTCCACATGCGAGAGAAAGTAATAAACAAGAAATATAGATACAATAACTGAAATAAAATGTAACTAAATGTAAGCAGTAAATATGGCAAGGTATCTTGCCTGATGTGTCGCCTGGTGGTGCGATGATCTGACAAGTCCAGTTTTTCCGATAGCCATGGTCGAGGTGTAAGGGTCCGAGTCCGCGAGAAATTAGGAATATGATCAGTCATTGACAAAAAGAAAAATTTGTAGAGAAGTACTTTATACTATTTTAGAAAGCATTTATAATATGGAAAACTAGATTTGATTAGTATAATAAATTTTTAGGAGGATACTTGAAAATATAAAAAAATCGATTAGGCTAAAATATCCTAAGTTTGTCAAATTAATATTTTAGGCCAAAATCTATATTTTTATAACAAAAATATACTTTTAGGTAAAAATACGATATTTCAAGAAGATTATTTAAGACTAAAACCCATATTCCGGAAAACTATAATTTTGTAAAAATAACTTTTATTTTAAATAGATAGAAAATTTTACAGAATAGCCCATAATATTTTGTTACAAAAATAGTTTTTTTAAGGAAATTATCTACTATGTATATTTATATAAAATATAGTATAAATAAGTAATACTAATGCTACAACCATTAAAGATAATAATGGTATTTATAATTTCCTATAGGTATTTAGAAGTAATTATAAATTAATTATTACCCATCGATTAGCCTTCTGGTATTGGTAATATTAATAATTAATAAAATAATTAAACCAACTAACCATTAATCCCTAGAACTAAGTGAAACAGAACTTAAAAGAATGGAGAGAGAAGAAGAAGTTAAAGAAGAAGGAGTGGAGACGATAGGGAGTGAAGAAGGAGAGCGGGAGAAGAGAGAGAAAGGAAGGAGGGAGACGACTTACCAGTCTGAGTGGTGCCGAAGCGGAAGCTCGTCGGCGCGGGAGTCCGAGGCGGAGAGGGAAAGCCACACGGCGGCGCTCCGGTCGCTAGCCAGAAGGGAGCCGAGTGCGGCGGTACGATCAAGGAGGAAGGGGTGCGGCTTCCAACGCGCGGAGGGGCGTGCCAGCGGCTCGAAACTCGGCGGTGGATCCGCGGCGGCGCGGTGAGGTGAGGGTTTTCTATTGTTTTTTGTTTGTATAGGATTTTGTGCGAGCGACGGAGATCAGGGGAGCAGAGGTGGTGGATGTGGGCGATGATGGTGGTTATGGGGGTCGTGGATGTTGGTGGCGGTGGTCGAAATGATGATGGCGGTGACGATGACGATGATGGTGATGGTGGCGTCGGTGACGGAATGCCATCGGTTTGTATCGTCGTGTCGGAGAATGTCCGACACGACCTGGATGGGTGTCCGAGGTTGTCGGACACGGGACGGGGACACGGACACGATGCACGATGTTGTTGTGGAAATTTTTTGGCTTGTGGAGTTAGTGGAAGAGGTGCAAGGAGTCTCTCCTTATATAGGAGGTGGACTCCTAATTTGATAAAGATTAGAATTGTTTAAACCCCCGATGTATAATTACACCTTTTAAATTAAAATAAATCTTAAAATTTAGTCGTTCCAATCCGAATTTAAATTATGGATAAACTCTGCATTAAATTTAAACTCCATTTAGAGTAAAAGCTTTTCCAATATAATTTATCATAATTAAATTTAAACCAAAACAATATTTTAAAATAGTTTTCGGATAATAAAATATTAATATTAAATAAATTTTTAAAAATATAATAAATTTAAAGTCATGTATTTAGTATGTAAAAGAATATTTATGTAGAATATCATTTTTGAAATTTTCAATTATATAAAAGTAAATAGCCCCTTTTTATTAAATCAATACAGAAGATAAATAATTTATTTATCACATGAAAATTGAACCTATACTTTTCCTATATAAATGAAATCCATCAATAAATATTTTTTATAAAATATGTACCTTGCACATATTCGCACTCGACGAGCAAGTACAAAAAATACAAATTCGCACGCGCTGTACAATTACAAGAACTCGAACTTGCACGCGCCGTACAAATACGAAATACTATCTAAATACCTTTCAATAAAAATTTTATTAAAAAAAATTGTAGTAGAAATTAGGGGGTTTACATCCTACCCAACTTACAAGAATTTCGTCCTCGAAATTTAGGAATAACTAGGATAGGTAGAGTTGAGGAAAGAGAAAGAGGTATTTGATAAGAAATCACAATTTAAATCGTTGGCGAGGGAAAGAAACGACTTTCAACAAAAAATGACAATTTAGATAACTAAAAGAATAAATCAATGGTGTTGTTTTGAAATGATAATGTGCATGACATCCTTCTGTGTCTAATTCGATCATGCTACCATCAATGCTAGGATCGATAAAATCACAAAGACTGTTAATAACTTCATCTATCTCATTCCAAGATTACTAATTCAATATTTGAGTCGTGTTAAATATCGTCATGATCTTCGAGTCGTCACTATTGCCTTTATTAATAATAAATCTTCAAAGCTTCAATTTCTTCTCAAGTTTTATATTCCATAAAACTTAAAGGTACTTTTTCTTCCCTTTTCTTTTTTTTCCAAAATTTTGAATCCCCTCAAAGATTTATATTGAATAATTTTTTTCCTTGAAACATATTTTCATTCCTTTATAACTATCCTCAAAATAAATCTCATAAATAATTAGAATTTCTTCAAGGCATACTTACGTATATATCTGACCTTCAAACCAATATTTATTCCCAAAAATCCAATTCGCAAAAAAAAATTGATTCCTTAGAGATATGTTTAAATCCTATATCTCACAATAGAAATTTTGAAAAGTTAAAAACTTTCGATTCAATAATCTCCCATCTTCTTTTAACATATCTATTTATATACCTCTTTTTCCTCAAGCTAAATTTTATCTTTCGTAATCCTCTTGAATTTGAAATTTAATAAACCCTCAATGAATTTAGTCTAAGTAAAAATCAAACTCTTCACATACTCATTTAACAATGTAAAATTTTATTTTTTAGATACCATCATAGAAATCCATCTTCAATATTCTTGATTACTCTTGAACTTGTTTGTCACTCACAAGTATACCATCTACTTAAACATAATATCACATTTTCACAATTCCATCTAAATTTTTTTAACATATGTCAATTCTTATATACCTTGTAATCGCCTACTCATCCTAACCAACTATACCATTAGTCTCCTCTATGGAATTTTCTAATCTAGTCCCACGTGACTGAAAGGGGTAGTGATCCAGTCTCCATCTCTGCACAAAATCATATACGAACCAAGGCTGCATGAATCATGAAGGAGTTTAATGAAATCCTCGCGAAGAAGCTAGCCAAAAGGAAGGGAAAGAAAATTATATGGTTGGGTTCAAGGGATGTGGTGAGGGTTATGAAGATGTTATGGGTCTAAGTAAACCAAGATAAATAAAGGATAAGCAACCAAGAATAAACATAAAGTTAAGCATTTATGAAATTAAGTAGATCATAATCATATATAGGGTCGAAAGAATTGAGTCAAGATTTGGTATCTAACTGAAGACAGAAAGGATAATGGTATTATGGTAGGGTTTATAGCTAACCATTTTGACTTGAAAGTCGTATCATAAAAATAGAGTACAAGGAGCGTATTTTAGTGGTACATGGTATACCTACATGAAGGTGGGCTCGTCTAGGTCTTGCATATAGAATTTGTTGGATGAAAAAAATCTATTATTGTGCTCCAAATATCCAAGTCATGGTAAATGACACAAAAGAATTTAAAATAGAAAATGGGAGTTCATGAGATAATGATCAACGCACAAAATAAATGACCAAGCTAAAGCATGATAATTTATATTCTAGTAAATCAAGGTAAAATAAGTTAGAAATACAGTTTCTAAAGATATGATAGCCACTTAGATGGAGTATGATTAAGGAACAATCTAATCATTTTTCAAGTTTCAAATGGTTAGAAAGTCAGGATAAAATCTAGATTTGAGGGAATGTCGAGTATGTCAAGATTGAGATATCTTCACATAGTTTGGCAGATGACTTAAATACACTCGAGTATATACAATTATCATG
The DNA here is from genome assembly GCA_029216955.1 of Iris pallida. NCBI lineage: Eukaryota > Viridiplantae > Streptophyta > Magnoliopsida > Asparagales > Iridaceae > Iris > Iris pallida. The sequence continues at coordinate 1,673,974 of JANAVB010028395.1, forward strand.
GAAATTAATGAGTAATACTTGTATCCCATTAGGGTGACTTGCTTGCTTCTTGGTCCTCTACCAATATATGATCTAATTTCAAATTTCAAGTTCCTCAACAGTTTCGAAATAAAATCTCAGGATACTCCATCAAGTATTTAATCATAACTTAAAGTTTAATTTTCTTTAAATAAATTCCAAATAACCTTCATCATATCTAATGCAGCACAACTAAACTTTCATAATAAGCCATCACTTTTAAATTTTCTAATTCTCAAATGTACCACGAGATAAACTTTTAGCCTATTTCATCAATCGCAAATCATGTAACTCAAATTAAATCTTTTTTTTACCAAAATTTAAATATCCATAATCAAGGCTTTAAACTTGAAATCTAATTAACTTTATAAATGATAGATCATATGACATAATTTAAAATTTGAATTTTTCCTTCAAAGTCGCTTTCATATCCTCCAAATATTTAAACAAAATTTTTACCATCATCTCTTCAAACTCAGAATTAAATAAACTTATAAATCGTATGACTCAATTTAAAACCTCAAGCTCTCTCAAACTAAACTTTCGTCTTCTCTAGTTGTCTAAAAATCATAATTAAAACTCCTTAAATAATATCGAGATAAACTTTATTACAATTCAAACTTTTAAAGTTAACCGTAAATCATGCGTCACAATATAAAAACTTACGTTATTTCTTAATCGATTTTATATCCCTAACAAATCATAACTATTTCACCATTTCAAAAAAATTCGTAAATCAAAATTTTGTTTTCTCGATCTAGCTATCCTCTTGTGTATACCACCTTGTAATAACAAAATAAAATTCTAACTATCCCTTGAAGGCGGTAATATGCTACTACCCAATTTGGAATTAACTATTTCTTAAGATCATATCTCTAGGAAAAATAAATGCCTTTATACTCAAATATAACCTCAATGGATATTAATTGTCAACATAATCCTTCTAGCCATATGTTTACCCCATAAGCATATACTAGTGTAGTCATCTTCCTAGTTGTCACTAAGCACGAAACTAAGAATATACGGTAGAAGGAGTCAAGCAAGATGCAAATCAAGGAGGTCGAACGAGAGTTCGGAATTGGAAGTCAAGAAAGGACGTCAAGTAGGTGGATGAGATTCTAGACTCTAATCCTATATTGCAGGCCCATTCTGTACAGTCATGTAACCGAAACGGCAAACTAGACCTGCATGGGCCACCATAAAAATATGTAACGCCCCAGTCCTAAAATAGTCGTATCTATACATAAGCTGTAAATATATAGAAAGCCATGCTCAAACTAAATCTCATCCACAAATATGAAGTTTTAATGATATAATCAAATAGTCATTCGTACAAACGTTGGGCGGAGACAAATCCACTACCAACAAGTTTAAATAAAAAAAATACAAATAACTGATTTGGTCGAGCAAAGCAAATGATCGAGTCCAAGAGAAATCATCACGGAGGAAGGAAGACATGGCCTTAGCTAGAGCACCTACGAGAATCACGAAACACACACCTGGAGAGATCACCAGGTCCTCAGAGGGACGTAACAAAATACAGAAAGAATATGCCATTATAACTGCAAATGTAAATACTATAAAACTACAACATAACAAGGTCCCTAACCATATAAGTGATATGTACTTTGAGGACAACGTTCTATGTAGGAGATATAGGATCAGCAGAGTAAATAAATAGTGACAGTAGGTAGCGCTATCCGAGTCACTATCGGCCATGGGCAGTATGTAGCGCTCATCTGAGTCGCTATCGGCCCCGGGGGCAGAAAGTATCACTCATAAGAGTCACTATCGGCTCACATATGTGTGTAAAAAGTAAATGTAGCTGTTTGCCATTGATTATCTAAGAACAGAACAGTTTTATGGGAGAACTGAACTTTGATTAACAATTACAAACTCGCTTGTACAAAGAGAGCCTAGGAACAAAACCTTGGAAAAGTAATCTAAGTACAATTGTTTAATTTGGATTCTGGGGGATGACGGTAGAGGCTCGGGAAAGTGCTATCAACTCTGCCTTACTCCTTGGACAATCGAAAGCAACCTCGACTTCGGCAAAGAAATGCTCTTTATATGTCTCTGTGTGTGTGCAAAGGAATAATCCCATGCTATTTATAGGAGTTTGTGATGAGTGGGGTGTACAGCCACGTGGCCACATCCTTGTAACTGCACCTTGAGAAGTGGGCAGTCTGGGATTGGTTAAGATTAATCTTGATCTGTTTGTTACAATAAATCTGGACTGTTATGTTAGTTGAAATAAATCTGAACTGTTATGATCTGTTGGTTGCAATAAATATGAGTTGTTAAGACTTAGTCAACTTCTGCCACGTGTCCCAACCGTCACCAAGTTGCGAGGCACATTAAGGACTGTCCCCTTGATTGAGCCACATGAGAGTGGCCTCACAACCGAGCCGCATGAGGGTGGTCCCACTACTGAGCCGCATGAAGGTTGCCTCACAACCGAGCCGCATGAGGGTGGCCTCACAACCGAGCCGTATGAGGGTAGCCTCACATCCGAGCCGCATGAGGGTGGCCTCACAACTGAGCCGCATGAGGGTGGCCTCAAAACCGAGCCGCATGAGGGTCACTCAGGCGATCTGCGTACTGGACTTTCTTGGAATTTGTGAACTGTGCCAGCTATCACAAAGATTTTTTTGTCTTTTTATGAGCATGTCGCGTATCTTCTTTATGTCAGAGCCATCATTGCTGTCACTTTGTGTCAGAGCATTTAATATCCGGCTGCACGGAGTAATCATGGCCAGCTGTATAGGCCTATTTTGAACCGCATAAGGCCACGTGGCTCCTTCTGAGCCGCATAAAGCTTTCTGAGCCGTATGCAGCTCTGAGGGACTTTTGAGCCGCATGAGACTCCCCCAAGTTCTGAGTCGCATGGAGTTTCTGGGCCACATAAGAATTTATTATTCTTTTCCATGCTTCTACAAGACCCCCTTTAAAGTTTTTAATTTATAAAATTAGAATACTTTGAATAAGAAGCATGGGTATGTCCGCATAAACTTCTCTGGCCGCATAGGCTTCCTTGGCCGCATAGGCTTCTTTGGCCACATAGGCTTCTCTGACCGCATAGGCTTCTCTGACCGCATAGGCTTCTCTGGCCGCGTGCTGGTCTTTGTGCCACGTAGGCGTCTTATTAATTTTTCTTGATTTATTTTTAATTTAAAGCCGTCTTTTGGATAGGATCCCAAGAGTCGGCATTAAATATTTAGATTTATCTTGATGATTCTGAGCATTCTTTTTTGCATGAAAGGGGATAGAATCCCAAGGGTCGGCTTTATCTTCTATGCAGTACTAAACTCGAAGCATCTATCGGTTAATACGCCCTTGCTAGTCTATGAGTAATTTTTGAAGAGAAAAGTTCTTTACTCTCTTCTTTCTTCAAACTTTCGTGCCCTAGTCACCGTCTCTTCTTCTCCTTCAACCATCAATGGCTCCCAAGACTTCCTCCAGTACTCCAATGAAGGGCAAAGGAGTTGCCTCTTCGTTAGCGATCCCAGTTCACCCCGACGTTCATTCTGCCATTAACGGTAAGAATGTTGGAAGAAAACTGCATAGATTCAAACCCTAACCATAATGGCTATGTCGCATGTTTTATGCACTGGCCTTTGGCACATAATGCTCTCTTCGTCTTTATTGAGCTGTATGGGCCGCATGAACGTCTTATGACCGAGCCGCATGGGGTATGCCTTATATCCGAGCCGTATGAGAGTCATCATGTTGCTGCATAAGCACTTTATGAACCGGGTCGCATGAAGTCTCACTAAACCGAGCCGCATGAGCTCTTATGAACTGGCCCCCACCAAACAGAGCCGCCTGAGCTCTTATGAACTGGGCCGTATGAAGTCACACTAAATAGAGCCGCCTGAGCTCTAATGAACTGGGCCGCATGAACCCCCACCAAACAGAGTCGCATAAGCTTTAATGAACTGGACAACATGAACCCCCACCAAATAGTGCCACATACGCTCTAATGAACTGGGCCGCATGAACCCCCACCAAACAGAGCCGCATGAACTCCTTTAAACTGTGTCGCATAAAGACCCACCTAATCAGAGCCGCATAAGCTCCTATAAACTGGGCCGTATAAAGACCCATTTAATCAGAGCCGCATAAGCTCAGAACACACTAAGTGGTTTTCCATAGCCATCTTCTGACTTCTTTCTTTTATCTTTTTTCAGGGAAGTTGCCAGTCAATCCTGCGGGAGAACTCTTGGTAGGTCGCGCCCAATCTACTGTGGGTATGAGGTTCGACCACATAGTTGATTATGTGTCAAACCAGTTTTCCAAGGATGAACCCGAGGAGAGGCTGAGAGATATCAAGAACAAGTCCTTCTACTTTCTCTCGGGTATGATGAACTCGAAGAAATTGGGTGGCCAACACCTGAAACCTGTGTTCCCCTTTGGGGATGCCCTGACTGTGAAGAAACCCAATGTTTTGGACATATCTGAAAGTTGGAGTTTTCCTTCTGATGGGATGGCGTTCCATATTCCTCAGATGGAACGTCACTTCCCACTGTCGTGGTTCAACATGCTGCCAATGGAGAGGAAGATGGTGGATTCCTTGACTCCGAGCCGGCAGGGAATGTTTGTAGGTGATATCTATTATAACAGAAACTTGGGGTCGATAGTCGCAAACAGGACATCGATCAGCTGCTACGTTATGGGGTTGGCCCCGGCTAGTTTCTTAAATGTTCAGGGTCCCATCTTTTGGTTCTCTCAAGCTGATACTTTTATGAACCATCTTGCTCAGAAGGGGTCCTACCCCATTGGTCGGTTGGCGCTGCTGAATTGGATGAACCCCATCCCTTCGTGGACCAACTTGACCATGTAGATTTTACGGACATAAGAGAATCTCCTGTACGAGATCAGCTTGTATCATGCCATTCGAGGCACCTGTTATGGTTTGCCCATTAATAAGAAGCTCTTCATGGATCTTCTTGAAATGTACAACTGCAGAACGGGGACCTTCTTCACACCGGAAGGGGAGATGGGACTCGTTCTTCACGAGATGCATGAAGTCTCCAAGCTGCCCTAGGGAGATGAAGTCTTCGAATTGTACACCCCCAAGAACAAAAAGTTCGAGGAGTTGGAGCAGAGGTTCCCGGGCTTTGTTGCTGTCTACCGGGAATTGCTGCGTCACTACAGCACATGCCAGCAAATGTCGAAGAAAAAGAACGACAGCTCGGAAGGGAACCTTCCTCATACGAAGGCCTGGCTCAGTTACCTTTTTCAGCTCGGTACCTCAGGCCGGGTTTCTCTCCAAAGTCCTCGAACTCGGGAGGAGGTACAGGACCAGGTGTCGACCGCTAAGAGGGTAAAAACCACTGACGACAGATTTAGGAGTCAATCTGACTCTTTTACTTATTTTTATCAAAACACTTAGCAGTTGTCCGAGAAGGCTCTTCTGGCAAGATTTCTGATGGTATGGCTGCAAAACTTCATAGTTTCGGGAGGGGCTGGCTCTATTGAGATAATCAGCCGTAACTTTATCCTTCCTGCGGTAAAGCTAGTCTTTGGGGCCAGACTAGCTCTCCTCCCGTCCATGGTGTGAAGCATACATCGCGACCTCCGTGCTTTCTCGTCCAAGGTCATTGTCCGTGATACGACAAAAGACTTTGAGCGGATCGAGTTTCCCTGTCATTGTCTAATGGGGTGGCTGTTGATGCACTGCCAGTATTTGATGGGGCCTGGCCCAGAAGATGGCGTAACTGCGGATGTTGCCTTCATCTTCCAGTATCACCGTATGCCTTGGGAGTGCAGTGCTATGCCAGCCTGTCGGATGGCATTGTCGAGAGTGGATAGATACACCTTTTTTGTATCTTTCCCTCCTTTTACTGATGAAGAAGCTAACGGCGTACATCTTGATGGTACCGGGCCTCCTCACCTCTTATCTGATAAGATGCTCCTCTTGTTGCAGAACATCCGTCCTACACACCTGGTATATCACAACCGCAACTCTGTCTTCCTGGAGCCTTACTTGCCCAGTCGGTTCGCCCGACAGTTTGGGTACAGTCAGCTGTTTTTGGACAATCCCAGCCCCTGCCTGGGTTTTGAGGTAGTGTCCTTGTCGGTGTCAGGGCTTGGCACTACTATAACATGGTTCACACCCGTACCAGCTTCTCTATGCCTGATACTAGGGAGTCAGGGTAGATTTTGTACATGGCGGCTCTGTACCATGTTATGGTGAACAAGCCTCCTACCGATTTTGACTCAAGTACCAGTTTTATTGTCGGTACTGGTTTGGAGGAGAAACCAAAAGAGTCCAAGACGAGGACAAAGAAGGGGAATGCAGTTGAGGTATCAGACTCGGAGTCCACCAATACGGACGAAGAGGATAACCCCAATAACTTGCCTTTTCCTTCCATAGATGATGTGGTGGCAGATCAGCCCCCTATTGTGCCTGGTCCTTCGTGCAATCAAAGCAGACGTGAATCTGCTGTTGGCGGCATAACTTACTCCCAGAAATGGGCTGCTGCCAAGCCCCACGGGCCAATCATTCGGGAGAGAAGCGAGGATGTTGATGCCGTTTCGGAGGTGAATCGAATTTACAACCACCTTTTCTTAGCTCTTTTTTTTGTATTATGATCTAATCCTTCTCCTTTTCTTTGTAGGCGTCAGGAGAAGTGGATTATCGAGAGCTGGCTACTGTCTCTGAAGTTGACCCGGCTCTAGCCACTTTAATTAGAGATATGAGTGCTGAAATTATCTCCGCCAGGGTTCTTTCGGCCACGGTTGAGATTTCTTCCGTTGCTGATATCTCAACCCAGGGCGATGTAGGCTCTACTGAGCCAATCCCCGAGGTTGTTGAATTCCAGTCGGGTGACGCTGACCCAATTGCGTCTACCTCTGGGGCGGCTGGGGCAGAGGAACCAGCTGTATTCGGCTCAGATGTCGCTGGCGAGGAGGATACAGTGGCTGTGAGCGAGCCTCAGCCTCAGCAACTCTCTCCTGGTAAGCTAAGTCAAGTCTTGACTAATGAGGAGGTTCATTTTCTCTATCATCACATCCTTCGGGTTAAGCTGATCGATGGTTGCTCCGGACATGCAGGTCCTGCTTCTTCACCGCTGACGACGGACATCATCGAGGAAGAAGTCACCGGAGGGGATCTGGTAGAAGAAAGTATGCCTCCTCCTCCTTCAACTCATATCGAAGGGCCTCCTGCCGGTTCGAGTTCGGGAGAACAGGTAGTGGAACGGTCGGGACGGAAAGAAATAGTCCCCGTACCCTTCTTGATTTATATGGCTCCGGAGGTCGACCTTTCCGCCCTACCCAGTCTCCAAATCCTTCGGGCGACGGAGGAGGAGATGGCTGCTATTCAAGCATCCTATCGCTCAGAACTTATTTTCCTAGTGGCAGGGGCGTCAAGTTTTGGTGCATCTTCTTCAACTATACCAACTACGCTTCCTTTGACGCCGTCTTCTTCGGAAGTTCTCGATGAATCGTCGAAGGACATAGTTGACAGTTTCTACCGCCACTTGAAGCGAAGGATTGAGGCTGCCGTGGAGAGGGGAACATCTTTTATACTGGCCCGTCTATATGCTTGTGGCCAGATTGAACTTCTCAGAACCCTCCCCGATGGGGCAGGGATAGTCGAGCTTTTGGAGCCCAAGTTATTAGAAGCTGATCAGCTGGTGGCTCAGTATTAGGGACTGCGGTAAGTTGATCTGTCTTCAGCAATAGATCAGGAGCGTGCCTTCCTTTTAACTGCCATGGAAAAGGTAAGGACGGTAAGGGAGACGTCCAAGCTTGCTCTAATGAAGGACCTCCGAGATTTGTCACTGAAGTACGATCAATTAAGCCGCAGCGGAGAGGACTGCAGTGCTCGGAAAGAGGCCGCCTCTCGTGGGATAGCCGATACCAAAGAGCAGATTCTCCAGCTTCAGAGAAAGTTGGTTTCTTTGGTGTCTGACCTTTAGTCCTCGCGCGAAGACAAGGAGCTAATTTTTCGAAAGACCGACAAGGTCACTCGAACCTCAGATGCCTTAGAGCGTGCCCTGAAGAAGCTTGAAGACGGTTGGCAGGCACATGCGCATCTGGTGGATACAGATAAGTTGACGTAAGAGGCGGAGCGCCGGGCCATCCTGAGATTTGAGTGGTCGACGTCCAAACTGAAGGACCGACTCCAAGAATTATATGTCGCTGAACCATGATCGACTTTTCTCTTTCTTTCCTTATGTTTCTTTATCTTTTTGACAGGAGCGTGGTCCCAGAAAATGTAGTACTTTTGATTTAAATAAATGACTTTGTTTGCATCATCTTTTATCTGTCGTGCTTGTACTGCATCTTTGGTATTATATGTTTGCCCCACTTGGGGACTTTCTGTGGACCTATTACCCTTGGCATACCTTGGTTTTAGGTACGGATAATAAGTTTGATAGGGATACCTAGAACAACTCTGCGGTAAGGTAGACATGAAAGTTCTTGGTATCGGGCGAAAGAATGCCATGGAACAGCTGGGTTCCAGAGGCATGAGATTGTGAGAAAAGAGGCGCGTGTACTAGAGAACCTAGTACAGCATTTGTGGTTAACTACGGACATTTGTGGTCAACTGTGGGCATTTGTAGGCCTATTGTCCTTGGCGTACCCTGGGGTTTTTTTTCGGGTATGGATAATAAGTTGAGAGAAAACCGACATACTTACTCGGAGGTAATGTGGACGTGGTAAACATGAGGGTTTTTAAAACGAAGTCTTCCTACTCAGAGGTAATGAGGACATGGCATGAGTGGACTCTACGAAGGGTACATAGAACAACTCAGAGGTAATATGGACATAGAAGTTCTACGTAAAGGGTGGTTTTTTTTATGGAGGATAAACAACTCAGAGGTGACATCGACGTGGCTGTTTCGGGAATTATATGGATCTGTTACCCTTTTTTATGCACTAAAAGCGTGGGTAATAGATCATGAGGGAAATGCTCTTTTAGGAAGGAAGTTCAGAGGTATGATCATACATGACTTACTACCCAGAAGATGTGATATAGATTTATTTGGAGTGACCAGAGTGTAAGTTCAGCGGTACCTAAGGGTACATAACTCAACAATCTGGTTGATTCGACGGATGTCGTTTAGACATAGTATTTCTTCAAGAACTTGCCGTTGATGGGCATCATAAGTAGGTCTCCATTTTGCTTTGCGAGACGGTATGCACCATTGGAGAATACTGCCTCGATGATAAATGGGCCTTCCCACTTTGGCTGGAACTTGTCGGCGGTTTTGTGAGTCATAACCATCGTTCTCCGAACTGCCAAGACGAGATCGCCCACTTGGAATGTTTTGAGTTTAACCTTCTTGTTGAAGGCTCCAGAGATACGGGCTTGATAAAGCTCAATTCGCTGTTGAGCTAGCAAGCGCTTTTCATCTAAGGCCTCCAACTCTTGTAGCCGACGACGGTAATTATCATCCGTCATCAATCGGTAAGTGAGGGCGACATGGAGCAAGGGGATTTGAGTCTCTAGCGGGAGAACTACCTCGCTTCTGTACACTAAAGAGAATGGTGTGTTCCTAGTAGCCGTCCGGACTGTAGTACGGTACGCCCATAAGCATTCGCCAAGCTTTTCATTCTAGTCGCGTTTGTTTGAGGACACGAACTTCTTGAAAGCTTGATTATAGTTTTGTTGAATGTTTCTGCCAAACCATTAGCCGCTGGGTTGTAGGGTGTTGATGCAATATTCTGGATCCGATGTTTGTCGTAAAACCGATAAAAGGCATGGCTTGCGAACTGTGGACCATTATCGTGGATGATCCTTCGCGGCAGTCTAAAGCGATAGATGATGTGATGCTTAAGAAAGGTGATCTCGTTTGACGTCTTTACCTCTGCAAGCGGAACGACTTTCGCCCATTTGGAGAAGTAATCCGTAATTGCCAGTATAAAACGGTGTCCTCTGGATGAATGTGGAGTGATTGGACCAATGATATCCATTCTCCACGCTTCAAATGGCCAGGATGCCACCGGCGGATGTAGGAATTCAGATGGTTGGTGTATGAAATCTGCATGGACCTGACAAGCTTTGCACTTTCTTGTATAGTCTATCGCATCTGCCACCATCGTAGGCCAGTAATAGCCCATCCGACGATGGCGGTCTTGTAATTTTGGGCCAGGTTAATTGGCCCCACAAATGCCGTCGTGAGCTCCGTATACCGCTTCTTTGGCTTCTATATTTGACAAACTCCAAAGCAGTAGTCCATCGTAAGATCGTCGATACAGCATTTTTGTCTCTGTATCGTAGAAGAATCTGAGCAAATGTCTTCTGATAGAGGTAGCTTCTTTCGGGTTCTCCGGTAAGATGCCATAAACTGCGAAGTCAATAAATGGAAGCCTCCAGTCCAGTGTCTCGTCGACCATCAGAGCAGAATAACTCTCGGCAAATTGGACATTGTTCTTCGGACAGACCAATTCATGTACTATTACATCCACCAAGTGGTGAGTATGATTTGGAACCGCCAGAGAAGCGGCCAGTCCTGCTAAGGCGTCGGCTTCAATGTTTCGGAGTCTAGGAACATGTTCTATGAAGAATCCTTTCAGGGACGTGATGATGGCGATTGCGATTTGATGATAGGGGATCATGTCTTCATGGCGAACTTTATATGAAACCCGGATCTGATTGACAATTAACTGTGAATCACCATATGCTTCCAGGTATTCTACCCCCAGCTCCTTTGCAAGTCGGAGGCCGATAACCAAGGCGTTGTACTCGGCCACGTTGTTTGAGCAAGATTCTGTAAGGGAATATGCCCGGTTGATCACCAAGCTAGAGGAAGAAATCAGTACCACTCCGACCCCAGCGACGATGTTGCCCTTGGGCCTGTTCTTAAAGAACCGTCGAAGAACATTCGCCAGACGGTATCATGGGAAGCCATGTTTGAGTTGGCGACTTCATCCGGATCTTTTCATATATTCTAGTTAACTTCGGACCTGGATGAGCTGCTAAAAAGTCTGCCAGAGCTTGACCTTTGACAGCCTTTTGCGGGACGAAGATCATGTGGTAGGGAGACAATAATATCGCCCATGTAGCAAGGCGAGAGCTGAGTGCGTCTGGCTTGGTCATGAGAACCCCGAGGGGGTTAACTCGAGATATGATATGGATGGTTTGTCCCGTAACATAGTGTCACATCTTCTAAATAGCAAACACCAAAGCGAGACATTCTTTCTCTACAACGGTGTATCTATGCTAAGGCTATATCATCATTCGGCTGAGATAATAAATAGCTTGTTCATGCCCTGCATCATTGTTCTGTGCTAGTAGAGCACCGAGGGAATGCTCCATCGCTCGCACGTAAAGCAAGAACGGCTTTCCAGCAACCGCAGCCACCAGGACTAGAGGGTTTGACAGGTATTCTTTAATGTTATCGAAGGCGCGTTGGCACTCTTCATCCCATACGAAGGAGACGCCATTCTTCACGAGGTGGGTGACTGGTTGACATCGCCCGGAGAGGTTAGAGATAAACCTCCGGATGTAAGCTAGCCTTCCTTGAAGGCCTCTGAGTTCTCAGAGATTTCTTGGGGGACCCATCTCCATGATTGCCTTCGTCTTCTCAGGGTCTACATGGATTCCCTGGGCCGTGATGATAAAACCTAAGAATTTCCTGCTAGATACACCCAAGAAGGATTTGGTGGGATTCATCTTCAAGTTGTGCGCTCACATCAAATCGTAGACTGTCCTCAGATCGTGCAGATGATCTTCCTTAGAGCGGCTTTTGACGGCGATGTCATCGACATAACATTCCATCATCTTACGCAAGTGATCCCTGAAGATGAACTCATAGCCCATTGATATGTGGCACCGGCTTTCTTTAAACCAAAGGGCATGACTGTGTAACAGTACACGCCAATCGGTGTTCGGAACGATGTTTGCTTTTCATCATCAGAAAATATCTTGATTTGATTGTATCCTGAGAAGCCATCCATGAACGACATGCATCAAAGCCACATGTGTTGTCGATCATTATATCCGTAATAGGAAGAGGGAACTCATCCTTAGGACATGCTTCGTTCAGATTTCGGAAGTCGATACAAATTCGGATCTTCTTATTTTTCTTGAGGACCGGTACTATATTGGCAACCCAGTCTGGATGTTGTTCCTCCCGGATGAATCCGCTGGCTATCAGTTTGTTGACCTCAGTTTTGATAGAATTCATGATATCTGGACGAAACTATCGTTGCTGATGCTTGACAGGCTTTGGGTTCGGATGAATGTTGAGCTTATGGACTGCAACCTCGAGGTTTAGCCCTGGCATGTCTTCATAGCTCCAGGCGAACACATCAATGTATTCTCTGACGAGTTGCAAAAGTGCCTCCCGCTCTTCGTCTGTCAGGCTTTTGCTGACGAAGATTGGCTTTGGAGAGGATTCATCGCCGAGGTCAACTTGCATGACCTCATCTTCGGTAGGAGGATCTCTCTGTTCAAAATTCTTCTCCCACTGCGCATCTAGCTGTTGAACCCAAGGCTCTAACTCGAGGAGCTCGGGTACATCTTCGTCTTCTTTATAGGCGTCAACAAATGCCTTATTGACAGATAAAACTTGCCTGAATACGTCCCCGATGCTGACATCCGAATCAGAAGTGGGTAATCCGGTCGAATGTGAATGCCAGTCATATTCCTTATCTGAGCTTTCAAGAGTTATTGTAGGTGTAACATAGCCTAGACCACGTATGGTCTTGTTGTAGTAATCTCGTAGTTTTTCAGCCGGGACTGGCAACTGCAAAGGTAATCGTCGGCCAGTGCCGTAGTTCAAGCCTGGCGTAGCTTCCATATCATACTCCTATTTTTGCATGAGGTACTTGGATCGGGGGCTATACAGATAAAGGGGTAGTCTCCCGGTTTTGGGTTCGAGATCAACTTCTTCGATCCTGAAGGGTTGTGGATCATTCTTTCGACCGAAGATGATTGAATGATCATCTCCCTCGACTATGAAGCAAGCGCCTTCCATAGGAGTGAGTTGGTTCGCGGTGTAGATATTTGTGACTTGGGTGTGTAGACAGGTGCCTATATCGTGTTCCATAGCATACATTATACAAAGCTTATTAAGCTCGAGGTAGTTCAAAGATAGTCCTTTATTGATAAAGTAAGGTATCTTTTCAGGTGGGATTACATCGTCAGCAGAAGGAACATCAGTGTGGGCATCCACATACTTGGCCAGCTCTAATTCCTTTTCAACTACCCTCTGTATCAATGAAGACTGGAAGGACGACCTGGGCAACTTGATCATCAGGGGATCTAGTGGTGGTGCTGAACGTGGAGTCATAAGCACACTAGCGACCCCCGGCTTAGTGCTTAGTGCTAGACGGGGAGTTGTTGGCTCACTAGCAGTTCCCGGCTTAGCGCTCAGCTGTCGACTTGTCCTGGGAAGACGAATCGTCATTTGCTTAACAGAAGGATTGGACTCTTCTGTTTGTTGTTGACCGGCTCTAGGCAGCCTGATTGTCAGCGGCTCCGTAGTGGGTCTCGGCCCTTGGCCAGACCTTGGCAGTCGGATTGTCATCTGCTCTTTTTGTGCAGTGAGCACCGGGAGACTAGTCTCTTCTCTACGCAGAGTGGCTGTAAGAGGTGCAGTCCTGCCTGGCTTGCGGGGCTGGAGATGGATTCTCAAGGACTCCTCAGGCCCTATAATGGCCTCCGTCTGTTCTTGAGCATCCTCCTTGATCAGATGCCTCTTTGATTTCTCATACAAGCAAGAATCCGAATAATAGGATTCGACCCCTTTAAAGGGATCGATATCGGCAAATTCCGTCTTTACGAAGCCGTACTTGTCGACGTACTTGAAGCACTGGTACAACATGGAGGGCACGATCATGTAATCATGTTTCCATGGACGCCCCAGGAGAATATTGTAGGAGTTGTCTGTGTCTATGACATAGCAGGTTACTTCCGACTAAAGGTCGCCAATTTGGCACTTCAGACGAATCTTCCCGATGGGATAGCTTCTCCCAGAATTGAAACCGCTGATGGCGTTGCTGGTAGGAGTCAGCTACATAGGGATGTGCAGATGGTGAAGCAAGCTCTTCGAAATAAAGCTTATCGAAGAGCCGAGATCAATATGCATCTGATCTACCTTGATGTCGCCGACGTATCTAGTATAATACAGAGGGTGATCATAAGGTTGGTCTTGATAAGCATATCCTGCGGAGTGAAGACAATGTTGGACATTGTACCTGTGCAAGCGATGTCCTGGAAATCCGCTAGCGAGCTCTCTCCTGTAAGACTGGCCTGAGCCAGATATGCGTCGGCATTCTGGAGTGCTTCGCTCAGTACGATGGAAACAACTTTAGAGAGTCTCAAGAGCTCATATAATGACAATTTGGCTGGTGTGTTGGCCAATTGTGCCAAAATGTCAAAATTGTAGGGCTTCTCCACCCCGTGAGGCGTGTCTTTCAGGAGCGGCTTATCAAAGCGGTCCTCCATTGGCTTGGGCTTATCGGCCGGCGGAGGCTGAAAAGATCCTAGGGTATCAGCAGTGGCCGGCTGACGTTCTTCAGCCGAGTTACCTGGCACGGGTTGAGTTCGCACACCAGACCGGGTAACGACAGTTGTCGCTTCTTCGATGTCGGTCGAGATTGTGTGGCAGGACTTGACTTTCCTGCCCTTCTTCCTGCTAGTAGAGGGTGATGCTGGCTGGGTTACTTCAAATACTAAGTCCGGGTGGACCCATATGACCTTCCCTCCCGATGTGGTAAGGGGTACCAGCCCAGCAGCCTGGTCTCGGAGAGGTGCAAGATTAGCGACCTCTATTTTTGCCCGGAAGACGGGTACTATGTCGTCTTGGGTCCTCGCCGGCGAGAAGCTGCCAAATTGGACTGACACCATGTTGGCAGCGACCGTCACCTCCTCGAAATCAATGGCCAGGGCCTTGGAGTCGATGAGGTTCTGGATGTACCGCTTCAATTGGAAGCAGTCTTGTGTAGCATGGTGGACATTGCGATGGTAGTAACATTACTTGGGGCTCTCTATCTCTGCAGGTCGAGGTTCACGTCTTGGTGGAGGGAGCTGAATTCTGTCTTCTTGTAAGAGCATGTCAAAGATGGGCTTGACATGACTATCCTCGAAGGAGTAAGTCATATGTGGCCACTGCTTTTCTGCCTACTTCGGTTCGGACTTCGGGGGCTGTATCGGCCACCATAGCCTGTTTCCCTTGTTGTCTCGATTGTTGGAGAAATTACCACCATTGTTGTTGTTGGCATTAGGGCATTTGCCCTTGTCCTCTCCCTCCGAGATGTACAATTCCAGTTGGCGATCTTTCTTCAACTTGTCTTCTGCGCTAGTGGCGCTGATGATAAAATTTTTCCAGTCCTTAAATTGACTTTCGCCCATCCAGAGGCTGATTGTGGGGAGCAGCCTCTTTTGGCAAATTTTAATTAAGGAAGAGTCCGGGTTATAGGATGGCAGCTTCATCGCGGTTTGGCAAAACCGCTCAATGTAGTTCCTTGTCAGCTCCTTCTCGCCTTGAACAACGTCCATGAGGGCTGACATTGTCACATCCTGTCCCACCTCATAGAATCTCTCCAAGAACATATATTTGAAACCGGCAAAGGAATGGATGTAGTTGTCCGGCAAATTGCGGTACCAGTCGAATGCGACTCCCTCCAGTATCCCAACGAACAATCGTGTAAGGATGGCGTCATCATGTGGCAGATGATCTGTTATGACCTCAAAGTAGGTCATGTACCGGCTTACAGAGGTCTTCCATCATATAGATTAATGTTGAATGGCTTGTATCGTGGAGGGAAGGGAACATCCCTCCATGCAGTGGGATACGGTTGTCGTATCCTGAGGTCTTGAGAGGTTTCTCGGACGTGAAACATTGCTCGAAGCTCCTGGACCTCTCTTCTTGCCTCCCTAGCCCCGTCTGCAGCAGTGGAAGCCGACATCCCAGGTGGATTGTCACCCAGGGTTGGTGCAGTGGTGTTTGAGTCCGCATTGATGGCGAGACCCAAGCTTGTCTGGCCAGGCGTCCTTTCTTAGAGAGTCAGCAGGGCTGCCTTAATCTCGTCTACTGACTTAACCAAGGTATGAAGTATGGCCTCAAGAGTGTCGAGGCGCTGTTGGTCGCTGGGACCGTCCTGGTCATTCTCAGTCATAAATATTGTTCTCACACGAGGAACAGTGGATGAACTGTGGAGGATGTGCTCTCCGAATCATACCCCCGAATAGAGAAGTCGTCGGGGTATGTAGGAATGTTCTCCTCCGGTTCATACTCGGAGGAAGTGCTACCCCCTGCATAGGAGGTTGCTTCATCTTTGCACCCATGGACGTTTTCAGGGACGTCTGGTTCTGTTGTATCTGTGGGGAGAACTGTCTCTCCTGGTTCATCATCTTGGAACACCGGATTGTCGTGGATGTTCCGGGGAGTGCTACCCCCTGCTTCGGCTACCCCCAGGGATATGGATGATGAACCTCCAAGTGTTGTAGATTTCGTCTTCGAGCGAGTGCCTTGATAAACTCCTCCTGTGGTGGTTGTGGACAACCGCTTGGATGAGAGTTTCTTAGCCGCGCTAGTTGAGATCGACGGGCTGGAAACATTTGCTTTCTTCCCTCCCTTGCCGGTAGGGACCTTCCAGGCATAATTGCAGGAGGCGAAAGGAAGCGCCTCGTCTCCCGAGCTTTGTTCTGGCCGCTGCAGTCCTTGGAAGACGGACTGCCGGCCCACTTGTACTTTTGTCTTGTTGCAGCAGCAGTTGACAATGACTTGGGTGCAGTGATGTCTATGGAAGGACTCTCTGTACACCAAGATTTCTTCTCTTTCCTTGCGCTTGTGAAGGATCACATCACGCAAGTCAAGTGCTTCTCGAGCAACCTTTACACTCGTTTTGTGGGCCCGGGAGTCCCGAGCATACGAGTGTGTTGGTATCATGTTTGCTTCCTGGGGCCAGTAAAAGTACTTGCCCTGATCAATGTTGGGAGATTCTTGGGAACCACCCTGTCCGTTGGCCGCCGGGGGCTGGACACGGGTAGTTTTGTACAACTTTCCATCAGGGGTCCACATAACAGTTAGCGGGACTCCCTGATGGTCAGAATTTGGGACAGCTGACTGAGCTCGATGAGCCCGTGCTGTCCTATACTTCTTCGCTCTAGCACCCGAAGGCGCGTAGTAGGAAGAGTCCAAGTTGTGCCGTAAAGAGTCTGGCACATCCGCATGGGAGCTTCTGAGGTCAGGACCTCATGAGAGGCGGTAGAAGACTGAACCCGAGCCGCATAGGATGGATGGTCTGCGGTTGGATGCCGCATAAGCCATCTCCCTGCGGCTGGGCTTGGCGGTCGTATGAGAATGCTGCATGCGGCTGGGATAGGTGGCCGCATGAGCGGTCTGCATGCGGCTGAGATTGGCGGCCGCATGAACTTTCTGTATGCGGCTGGAGCTCATGGCCGCATTAGCCTTCTCCATGCGGTTGGGTTTGGTAGCCGCATGAGTCTTCTTCATGCGGCTGAGATTGGTGGCTGCATGAGCCTTCATGCGGCTCGCGCTCTTATGTGGCTTCTTCTTGGACCGCCCAGAGTATTAGGGTTATATACTAAAAGCATCACTTTTGTAGTAACCTTATTTCCTTAAATTTTGAATGATAATCATATGGGCAAATGTTTGTATATTGTATTTGTTGCAAGCGTTAATACAAACGTCTAATATTCTATATTGTAGATAATATGCTGTGTGGTGTCACACAGAAGATCATATTATCAGTTTCCTATGGAGTATATAAATAGTTCACAACCTAGATGGACTTGGACAATCTATTGGAAAGGTTGTAGTGTAATCTGATATTAGTCTATCTTGACTACAGGTTTACACTAGTACCTTTGTGTGTATTGAACAGGACCACTTGAGGTTGTTCTCTTTGTACTGACTACATAAGAGAACAAACACCTCTGTTATTATGGATGCTTGTACTCTTAATCCGGATATAATAACGGACATGTATATGCAATGTGCATTACTTTGACTCATAAAAGAGTGAGATTCATTATGGATCAACAACCTCTATGAATTGGGTAATAACATTGTATGTACGATGGGCTGTTGATTATATATGGAATCCATGTCCAGATACATCGGGTTGATGATGTCCTCTTAAGGAGCTCATAAGGATTGTCATGTAAATCCTGCAGATGGATTATATCCGACATAACAAATAAAGTTGAGCGGTACTACTTAAGAATAAAAGATGTCGAATCAATATAGTTGTCAGTAACTTAATTGATCGACGGACATACGATATCTTAACATGGGGAGCTGTCACGCCCCAGTTCCAAATAATCGGATTGGGAACACGTGGCATGCCAGCTGTACAATCAAACATATCTAAACCCAATTTAATGGACTATTATCTGATCATAGTACGCTGAAGTAAAACTAATAATGTAACATCACAGGCAGGTAAACTAGTCTCATCCATGAAATAAAGTAAGAGATAACTGATTAGAAATTCATCAGTGCCACAGATTCCAAATGTCAACAATGACAAGTGAAGAATAAATCACTAAATAAGTAAATGAGTACAACTGGAATGAAATGAAGTAGTAAATAGAAATAAACGGAATACTGGAAATGAAACCCACGTCTGAAGATGTAGCTAGCCTCCAGAGGATCAAGGCTGCGGCTCCACCTCAAAGTCGTCGTCAACAAGTCCCTCTACTCCGTAATCAGCCGGAAATAAGTGCTCGTCAAGCTCTGGAAAAGGTACCAGGTCCTCAGAGGGACATAACAAATACATAGGAAATCGACATGCATGATAATACTGAGCAGTAATGTAAAAGTAACTATAAAGTATGCAACCAAATATTTCCCTCACCAAACAAGGACAGGAAATACAAGGTAAGCAATAGAGGTGTTCTAAACCATCTATGTGTAAATGCTCTCGAGACATCTCTAGTGGCACATGAGATGGGGAGAAGAAGAAGAAACTGCCACCAAGCGTTCTACAGTTTAAGAAACGAGGGGCTACGAGCATCCAGCGTACATTGGAAACAGAAATTCTCATACACCACTAGTAGACTCTCCCCACCCAATGTACTCGTACCGTATACGCGGTACGAACAATATACAAGACGTCATAGTAAATATAATGTAACTAAACCAAACTGCTAACAGACTCAAGTTCATATGTTAAGGGCCAGTCCACACATAACCTCTGTACTCAGCTCACTCATATGTGTTACGTGTCTGAGACTGTGTCAAGTTATACTAACACTATACTGGGTAGTCATCAATGGAGACGAGTGCACACAAATAGCAATAAACTGGGAATTTGAAACTACTGCATAGTAATGTCAAGCAAGGTGTACTTGCCTGTGTCTAGCAACTGAGTATCCGGGTCCGATGTATAGTCCGAGTCCCGAGAAGCAAATAATCCTAAAAAAGCATGATTTATAATTAATCACTATTTAACAATTTACTAAATTGATTAATTGCTAATTACTCAACAATCATAGTATTTTATTAAAACTAACTAGTACCAAGAATTATGAAAATAATTATACAATAATAAGTATGTAAATATACTTATTATCATACATTTATATTCTGTAATTAATAATACAACATAATATTAATTAATTAATTAATTAATTATAATTAATTAACTAATCAATTTAATACACACATGTATACACAATTCCTAATAATACTAAAAAAAATAGTAAAAATCCTTAAAAATCATTTTTAGTCTATTTTAATAATAAACTAAATAATATCAGAATAATAAATATATATTATATATATATTTTCACAGAAATGAATTTATTACTATTAAAACTAGTTATTAAATAAATAATTAAATAATAACAATGAATACATAATAATTCGAAATAAATCCTGAAAATTCACTATAACCCTAAATTTAATCTTTAAATCTAAATTCACTATTCCACACAATAATAACACATAATTAATAATTATTTAAATTAATAAATAATTATTAAATGACTTAATAAATAATTCTAAAACAATTCTAGAAATTACTTTTAATTCCTAAAAATTAGTAAATAATTATAAAATACCTAAATAATTACCAAAATAATTTAATTAGCTATTTACAACAGAAACCCTAACATTTACCAATTTACAAATAATTATATAATTAATATCAATTAATTAAATAATATACCTAGTAAATCAAAATTACCTTACTAAAATCTAAGTAAATATAAATAAATATAATTAAATACTGGAAATATTTTTATACAGTAAAGTATATTTTACAAACATTTTCTATATAATATATATTATTTAATTAATAACCAATTAAATAATATAAATTAAAAATAGTAATTGGAATTAATTTAAAAAAAATCTAAAGTTCTAGGTTTTAATATAAAATAATTACAAATAAAATTCTATAATTTCTGGAAAAATTATTATAAAATACTACATTAATTTTACGAACTTTTACATCTACAAAGTTTTATTTAATTAATATTAAAATTATTAATTACTGATTAAAACAGTAAATACCATTAATTAATTAACGGCACATAAAATTCATAAATAAATAATAATAAATACTAATAAATAATAATAATTCACACAAAATTTAATGTAGATCCTATACATAATTAATATTGATCCCCTTCAATTAGATCTAATTAATTACCAATAATTAGACAATAATTAATCATAAAAACTGAATTAAATTGGATTAAAAACCCTAAAACTAGGTTTTACGCATGCAAAGGGGTTTTCCACGTGGCAGCGCCACGTGGGGGGGTCGGGGGCTACCTGGCCACACCGCAGGGGGGTGGCTCCGCCGTCTGGGTGCAGTGGCTGCGCCTGGAACGGCCGGTGGTCGCCGGGATCGCCAGTTCTGCTGCTCGCAGCAGCCGCAGTCCCGTCCGGCCTCGTGCTCCTCCGTACGTCGGCGAGGAGTCTCGGGTTGAGGGAGGAGGTAGGCGAGGGGAAGGCGAGGTCAGGGGGGGCGGCTTGGAGATAAAACTCTAGGGTTAGGGTTATGAGGAACTTGGTTAAAGAAGGCTATATATATATATATATATATATATATATATATATATATATATATATATATATATATATATATATATATATATATATATATATATATATATATATATATATATAAAATATATATATATATATATATATATATATATATAGGATTCTAGGGTTCTAAGTTAGTATATATAGATAATCATATCTATTAATAATAACTAAAATAAATTATCTATTAATAAACAACAATAACTAATTAATTAGAATATGGAATTTCCATATTCTAGGGTTTCTAGACTAGGATTAAGGTTTAGGGAGTTCCTAATACAATGCACACACAAACACTTGCATATATATATTTTATATATATATATATATATATATATATATAATATATATATATATATATATATATATATATATATATATATACACATATATATATCTAACTATATAAATAATTAATAATGAATTAAATAACATCTATTAATAATTAAATAAATAAAATAAAAAAATAATAACATAAAATGTAAAAATTTGAGGGGTTTTACATTCTATCCAACTTATTAGAATTTTATCCTCGAAATTAAAAACAAGTTAGGATTAAAAGAAAACACACAATTATATTTCTAAATATAGGAAATTTTACAGACTAAATTAAACATAATCTAGAGAGTGAATAATTGAAGAATTAAATCATACCGGACGCCTCACGAAGTTATGGATAACGCTCCAGAATAGAATCTTCCCGCTCCTACGTCGATTCGCCCGGTGAATGGTGCTTCCACGCAACTCGGACTAGTCGAATGGTCTTCCCCTTCAATACTTTTTCTCTGCGGTCTAGGATCTCCACAGGCTGCTCCTCGTAGGACAAAGTCGGTCCCACGGTGATCTCTGAATGATCAAGTACGTGGTTAGGGTCTGCCACATACTTTCTCAACTGGGAGACATGAAAGACGTCATGAACGCCTTCCAATGACTGCGGCAGTGCCAATCTGTATGCAACCTCGCCAACTTTCTCCAACACATCGAATGGTCCGATGTACCTTGGGCTGAGCTTTCCTCTGACTCCAAATCTGATTGTACCTCTAGTCGGGGAGATTCTCAAGAACATATGATCTCCTTCCTTGAACTCAAGAGGTCGCCTATGAATGTCTGCCCACTGTTTCTGCCGGTCCTGAGCTGCTCATAGATTCCCCTGAATCTTCTTGACTATATCCACTGTACGAGTCACTAACTCTGGTCCCAATATCTGTCTCTCGCCTACATCACCCCAACATGCTGGCGATCGACACTTCCTTCCGTACAATGCCTCGAAAGGGGCCATTTGGATACTTGCCTGGTAGCTGTTGTTGTAAGAGAACTCTACCAAATGCAAGTGATCCTCCGAGGATCCTCCAAAATCTAACATGCAAGCTCTCAACATGTCATCCAGCGTCTGGATGGTACGCTCTGACTGTCCGTCCGTCTGGGGGTGATAAGCAGTGCTGAACTTCAGTCTTATGCCCAGACTTTCCTGCATGCTCTTCCAGAAGTGCGATGTGAATCTCGAAACTCGATCGGAGACTATACTGACTGGTACTCCATGTAATCGTACTATCTCCTTCATATATAAATCTGCCAATACCTCTGTAGATTGCCCCACTCGGAATGGTATGAAATAAGCAGACTTCGATAATCGGTCCATAATCACCCAAACTGTATCTCGCCAGCTGGGCTTCTTGGAAATCCCGTAACAAAATCCATAGTGATGTGCTCCCACTTCCACTCAGGTATCGGAAGCGGTTGCAATAATCCTGCGGACCTCTGATGTTCAGCCTTGACTTGCTGACATACCAAGCACTTTGCTATGAACCGTGCTATCTCACACACCAAGCACTTTGCTATGAACCGTGCTATCTCACGCTTCATTTCATGCCACCAGTAGTGCTGTCTCAGGTCCCTGTACATCTTCATACCTCCTGGATGAATAGAATAGGTCGAGCTATGAGCCTCTGTCATCAGCTCCTGCCTGATCTCTCCATTAGGAACATAGAGGCGATCTCCGCACCTCAAGGTCCCATCTTTGTGAATCCTCAATCCAGTCTGCAGTCCTTGCTCTGTCCTCTGTCGAAGCCTCTGATATCTGGCATCTGTGGTAAGGTCGCCTTGATCCGCTCTACTAATGAAGATTGAACCTAAAGGTTCATTATCTTCGCAACTCCTCCAGGCCTAACAACTTCGATGCCCATCTTTTCCAAGTCATATAGCAACTCCTTTTGTGATGTCAGGAAGTGTGCCATAGGCCTTCGGTTCAATGCATCTGCTACTGAATTCGCCTTCCCTGGATGGTACTGTAACTCAATATCAAAATCTGCCATCAACTCGAGCCAACGTCTTTGTCTCAAATTTAAATCCTTCTGAGTATAGACATACTTGAGACTCTTATGATCTGTATATACCTCCACTATTTCTCCATACAGATAATGCCTCCAAAGCTTCAAGGCAAATATCACCGCCGCAAGCTCTAAGTCGTACGTGGGATAATTCTTCTCGTGGGTCCTCAACTGCCGTGAACCATATGCAACTACCTTCCCATGCTGCATCAAGACGCATCCTAATCCCTTCCCGGAAGCATCACTATAGATGACAAAACCTCCTGATCCCGATGGAATGGTCAAGACTGGTGCAGTAGTAAGGCGCTTCTTCAAATCATCAAAAGCAGCTTGGCACTCTTCCGTCCACTCGAACTTCTGATCCTTGCGAGTCAACTTCGTCATAGGCTCCGCAATTCTTGCAAAATTCTCTACGAACCTCCGGTAATATCCGGCAAGTCCAAGAAAACTTCGTAC
This sequence comes from Iris pallida, assembly GCA_029216955.1. Lineage (NCBI taxonomy): Eukaryota > Viridiplantae > Streptophyta > Magnoliopsida > Asparagales > Iridaceae > Iris > Iris pallida. The sequence continues at coordinate 1,697,765 of JANAVB010028395.1, forward strand.
CTCTGAAATATCGATTGGGGTTGGCCATGACTCCACTACTGACATCTTCGTCGGATCCACTTCTATGCCTTTCCCTGAGATAACATGTCCAAGAAATAAAACATGATCTAGAAGAAAATCACACTTACTCAGCTTTGCATACAGCTTCTGATGCCTCAAGATCTCCATCACCTTCCTCAAGTGATCCTCATGCTCTTCATGGTTCTTTGAATACACCAAAATGTCGTCGATGAATACTACGACAAACTTATCAAGATATTCATGGAATACTCAGTTCATTAAATTCATGAACACAGCCGGTGCATTTGTCAAACCAAAGGGCATTACTAAGAACTCGTAATGACCATACCGAGTCCTGAATGCCGTCTTCTGGATATCTTCTTTCTGAACTTTCACTTGATGGTATCCCGACCTCAGATCAATCTTCGAGAACACCTGGGCTCCTGTCAGCTGGTCAAATAGATCATCAATTCTGGACAGGGGATACTTGTTCTTGATCGTCACAGCATTAAGAGCCTTATAATCAATGCACATACGAACTGTTCAATCTTTCTTTGGCACAAACAAGACCGGGGATCCCCAAGGTGATGCACTTGGTCTGATAAATCTCTTATCTTGCAACTCCTGCAGCTGCACCTTCATTTCATCCAGCTCCTTCTTTGCCAGTCGATAAATATTTGATGAGATTGGTGTCGCTCCTGGTATGAGCTCAATGGTGAACTCAACCTCTCTATCGGGTGGTAGACCAGGCAGATCATCGGGAAAGACATCAGAAAACTCATCAATGATCGGTGGCGGGGCAACCTCCATTGCCATGCAAGCTCCATGATACTGAGATACTCCCTTCTCAATGCTTCCTCTCTGAAATTCAAGCTCCGGCTGGCCTGGCGGTCTAAATATAGCACAACCCATGTGGCAGTCCAATATCGCATGATATTGACTAAGCCAATCCATACCCAATACTACGTCAAAATTTGGCATAGGAAATACCAAAAGTCGAGCTCTCATCTCTCGGCCACAAATGACGACCGAACAGGTTCTACATGTACTAGTCACAGGTACTATACCCCCACCAGTAATAATTTTCCATCTCTTAGGCATTGTAGAAGTAGCTATCCTATACACAGCTACAAATCTAGATGATATAAACGATAGGGTGGCACAAGAATCAAATAATATTGTGGCAGGCAATGAACCTACTAGAATAGTACCTGTGATAGCCTCACCTTCAGTTCCATCTTCTCCCTAAGTGAGAGCAAAAATCTGTCCTTGCTTCTTGTTTCCTGCCTGCTGCTTGGCTTTCTCAAACTATGCTGACTGTGAAGTGAATATAGGTCCTCTCTGCTGACCTCCTGGTGCTGGTGGCTTCTTTCCTCTAGCTGGCACAATGGCTCCCCGAACTGGGCAATCTCGAGCCTGATGCTGGCTCGATCCACAAGCTAAGCAAGTACCCAGCATCCTTCTGCACTCTCTCTGTAAGTGTCCCTTCCTGCCACAGAAATGGCAAGTCGGAAGCTCCTTAAACTGGTAGGGTCCAGAGTTCTGCTGATGTTGGTGATGTCCTATAGGTCTCCTGATAGGACCTCCTTGCTGCGTCTTCATCTGCACTGGCTGGTTCTTCTGCTGGTTCAGCTTCCCCTTGCTAATTGTCTCCTGAATCCTGGCCTCCGTCAGCAACTCAGCATAAGAGATACGGGACTGGGAGCTAGTATAATGCTGTAGCTCCTGCCTCAGCCCGTTGCAAAATCTCTTGGCCTTCTCCAGATCATTGGGTATCAGTACCTCCCCATATTTGCTGAGTCGACTGAACTCTGAGTCATACTCGTCAACAGTCTTGTTCCCTTGCTCCAGGTGCAGGAACTGGTTGTATAAGGCATTCTTCACAGTAGTAGGGAAGTACTTCTTATCAAAAAACTCCAAAAATTGTTCCCACGACTGACGAGTACCCAACTGACGCTCCATAGAATCCTACCAGTGATGGGCATTCCCCTCCAGCTGAGTTCTTACGCCAGTCATCCATAAATCCTCAAGCAACTGAGATGCCTGCAATAGCTTCTTGGTACTGGTGATCCAAGTAGTAGTATCCTCCGGATTCTTATTTCCCAAATAAGGTTTGGGGTTCATCTGCACGTAGTCCTTCACTGAACCTACCCGTGCTGGTCTCACGGGAGCTGGTGTCGGAGCTGGTGTAGGTGCTGCTGCTGTCATCCTCTCCATAGCTGTCAAGAATCCCTGTCTCATCTCAGCAGCTTCCCATCTTTGTTCAGTAGCTACCTGCCTCTGCTCAGCTGCTTCTTGCCTCTGCTCCGCTGCTTGCTGTCTCTGTTCTTGCATCATCATGTGCATGAACTGAAACATCTGTGCCAGACTATCTTAACGCACAGCTGAGGGCACTCCATATGATGTCTGAGGGTACTACGGGGGAGGAGGAGGTACCCCAGTCGGTTGTGCACCAACTGGCTGAGACGTCTGCCCTGGTAGCAAAGGATGGGTTGAAACTACCCTTGCGGACTGATCATCCGTACCAGATGACTGGTTGTCTCTACCGGCAGCTGTACGTCCACTCCTTAGATTCATGATTCTGCAGAGATAAGATAGAAGGAATTGAGAATAGGACGGAAACAAACAAGATGCAAAAGAATTTGTTCAAGGATAATCAAGAATGATATAGTCAAGTATGGATGAGACCTAATATTCTAAACCTAATTTGCAGGCTTGTTCAGTACAGTAATGTAACCAAACAAATTTCTGACCTGCATGGGCTACCACTAAAAACATGTCACGCCCCAGTTCCAAATAATCGGATTGGGAACACGTGGCATGCCAGCTGTACAATCAAACATAGCTAAACCCAATTTAATGGACTATGATCTGATCGTAGTACGCTGAAGTAAAACTAATAAAGTAACATCACAGGCAGGTAAACTAGTCTCATCCATGAAATAAAGTAAGAGATAACTGATTAGAAATTCATCAGTGCTACAGAGTCCAAATGTCAACAATGACAAGTGAAGAACAAATCACTAAATAAGTAAATGAGTACAACTGGAATGAAATAAAGTAGTAAATAGAAATAAACGGAATACTGGAAATGAAACCCACGTCTGAAGATGTAGCTAGCCTCCAGAGGATCAAGGCTACGGCTCCACCTCAAAGTCGTCGTCAACAAGTCCCTCTACTCCGTAATCAGCCGGGAATAGGTGCTCGTCAAGCTCTGGAAAAGGTACCAGGTCCTCAGAGGGACATAACAAATACACAGGAAATCGACATGCATGATAATACTGAGCAGTAATATAAAAGTAACTATAAAGTATGCAACCAAGTATTTCCCTAACCAAACAAGGACAGGAAATACAAGATAAGCAATAGAGGTGTTCTAAACCATCTATGTGTAAATGCTCTCGAGACATCTTTAGTGGCACATGAGAGGGGGAGAAGAAGAAGAAACTGCCACCAAGCGTTCTACAGTTTGAGAAACGAGGGGCTACGAGCATCCAGCGTACATTGGAAACAGAAATTCTTATACACCACTAGTAGACTCTCCCCACCCAATGTACTCGTACCGTATATGCGGTACGAACAATATGCAAGACGTCATAGTAAATATAATGTAACTAAACCAAACTGCTAAGAGACTCAAGTTCATATGTTAAGGGCCAGTCAACACATAACCTCTGTACTCAGCTCACTCATATGTGTTACGTGTCTGAGACTGTGTCAAGTTATACTAACACTATACTGGGTAGTCATCAATGGAGACGAGTGCACACAAATAGCAATAAACTGGGAATTTGAAACTACTGCATAGTAATGTCAAGCAAGGTGTACTTGCCTGTGTCCAGCAACTGAGTATCCGGGTCCGATGTAGAGTCCGAGTTCCAAGAAGCAATTAATCCTAAACAAGCATGATTTATAATTAATCACTATTTAACAATTTACTAAATTGATTAATTGCTAATTACTCAACAATCATAGTATTTTATTAAAACTAACTAACTAGTACCAATAATTATGAATAATAATTATACAATAATAAGTATGTAAAATATACTTATTATCATACATTTATATTCGGTAATTAATAATACAACATAATATTTATTAATTAATTAATTAATTATAATTAATTAACTAATCAATTTAATACACACATGCATACACAATTCCTAATAATACTAACAAAAATAGTAAAAATCCTTAAAAATCATTTTTAGTCTATTTTAATAATAAAATAAATAATATAAGAATAATAAATATATATTATATATATATTTTCACAGAAATGAATTTATTACTATTAAAACTAGTTATTAAATAAATAATTAAATAATAACAATGAATACATAATAATTCGAAATAAATCCTGAAAA